>MU853758.1:0-121892 GCA_033297225.1 Diplogelasinospora grovesii
GTAGTACTGGAATACTGTTGGGGAACTCCGACGGACTTCCCCACTGCTTGTAAGCGCTCCGTAGGCTAGGCCCAATTGGCCTTGGTTCAATGGAGTGCTCCCTAACCATAGGTCACATGATTCAACACGTGCCCGGGTTCTACTTTCCATGCGCTCCATCTAACAATACTCTTATTTTCATAATAGCGGACGATGATAGCATTGATACTGGTATTACTTTTCCTACTTAAGGTAATCTTTTTACTTAAGGTATCTTCTCCAGTTTTATTATTAAGGGGACTCTGCTCACTACCTCGCTCTGGAGTGGGGTTTTCGGTAAAAGAAAATAGTGGTAAAAAAAGAGTAGATCTACCCACTAATATAGTTATACCGAAATTAAGTAGCTAATTATTAATAAATAGTGTTAGATTTTTTTTATAACACCTTTATATTCCTTTCACACCTTCCGTTTATTTTCTACTTATTAGCGTTTACTTATTTAAAGGGCGTGCAATTACTAGTGTGTTTATATTAAGTAGTTTTACATATATAATAATTACCTGTATTATATTTATATGTTTTAATCGTGATATGTATTATCTTATTTAAGTAGCTTTATTAAGCTTTTACTTAATATATTATAGTTTAATAATAAAGAATTATTACCTTTATCTCCTTAATTAATAATCTTTTAAGTAGCTTTATAAAGATAAATAGTTAATAACTGATACTATTAAGGTTAATACTAATATTATTAATATATCCTCTTTATAAGAAGAGTTAATAATAATCGAGAGTTCTAATTTTAGCTTTAAGTTTAACTTACTTTATACCTCCTTAAGGTATATATATTTACTTTACGTGAAAGGTTAAATAAAGTTAAAAAGGCTTTAAAGCTTTAAGTATAATATCTTAAGTTTATACCTTCTCATAATATATATTTATCCTTAATCATTCTTTAATACTGAAGAGACTTAATTAAGCCTTTTAAGAAAAAGATCATAATATATAAATATAAATTAAGTGCTTATAATAATATGTTTATATTATATAATGATTAAAAGGATCATTAATAATATTATACTTCTTATTAAGATTTATAAGACTTATTATTATAAGTATTTTTTACCTTTTAATCTTATATAAATAGTCTTTATTATTATTTACT
Organism: Diplogelasinospora grovesii; assembly: GCA_033297225.1. NCBI lineage: Eukaryota > Fungi > Ascomycota > Sordariomycetes > Sordariales > Diplogelasinosporaceae > Diplogelasinospora > Diplogelasinospora grovesii. Next base: position 1,148 of record MU853758.1, read on the forward strand.
TTTTATTTATTATTATATTAAGTAATTAGCTTTAACTTTTCACTTATATTATATAACGATTAAAAGGATCATTAATAATGCTTTTTATTTAAATTTATAAGACTTATTATTATAAGCTTTTTATATCTTTTTATCTTTTATAAGTAATTTTTATTATCATTTACTTTTTATTTACCATTATATTAAGCACTTAACTTTAACTTTTTAAGTTATTAAAATATTAATATTTCCGTACTTTAAATACTATTTTTTAATAAATAAAGAAGTAATTTATTAATTAAAAGAAGTATTTAAATAAGTAAAGTTTTACTCTTTTTAGGAGTATATAAGATAAGGAGTTCTTTTAATTATAGTTATTTTAATCGAATAAAATAATAAAGTTAAATAACGCATCCACTTATATTATCATTAATATTATTATTAAAAAGCGATAAAATGCTTTAATATTGCTTTAAACATTTACTTAAATTAATAAAGCATGCCGGTTATTAATAAGTATATTATATTCATTATATTTATTTTTAAATAAATATTATTAATATTAAGGGCTTATTACTTTAACATTATAATAATTACTTTATAATAGCTTTTATAATGAACGTGATTAAAGGAATAATACTTAAGTAAAGATTAAGTAATATATTATTATAAAAATATATTTAAAGTATTTCTTTTAGTAAGCAAGACTTCTTATCTTTAAGGAGTTATTTATAAGTATAGTCTTTTACCACGTAAGGTTAAGTAATTATTCCGGTGAGAATAATAACCTTTATTATTTAAAGTTAATTATTACGTTATAATAATTTAATTACTTTTAGCTAATAATAATGTCATGATTTATATATAAGATAATAAATCATTCTTCTTTTATTATACATCCTTATAATATTAAGTTCGTAATTAATAGCTTATTTATAGTTTACGTTTATTTACTATTATATCCGTTAATTAATCGCGGGTCAATGCGTATATCTTATACTTAAAGGCGCTGTTTCAGTTTATTTATATAATAATAACTTATAAATAAATAACTATTAACTCTTAAGTTAATAAGGATAATAATAATTAATAAAAGTTTATTATTAATTATAATACATTTATATATTAAGGGCTCACCCTTTAAGTAATAAATAAGATCATTATTCTTTACTTATATTTATATTATTTTACTTATTTTTATTAACTCTTCCCTTAAGAAAGAGTTCACTTTACTTAAGGAATTTAATTTATTAATTCTTTATTTTTCTTAGTTATATCTTCCTTATAGTTTAAACTAACAACATAACGATTAGCAATCTCTTAAATATAAGTATTATAATCTTTATTAATCTTATCCTTATTAAAGTAGTTATGGTTTTAATAGCTTACTTTCTAATAAGTAAAGTATCATCTTTCTTTTAAGAGTTTTTTAATCTTTATTATAATAAGCTTATTAGTATGCGTAGCTTAATTATTTAGGAGTGAGGTAAACTTACTATTTTTATTATTCATGTCATTATTATATTAAATTATAAAAGTTTCACCGCTACTCTTTTTCTTCTCTTAGTCCCGTTTTTAATATAATTGCTTATAGTTAAGGGCTATCTTAGCTTTATAATGGGCATACTCATTAAAATTAACTATTAAGTTTAAATATTTAAACATAAAGGCGACTTATAAGGTAGTTATAAGCTTCCATTTAAATTTTGATTTCTATTCATGCTTTAGTTTATTATACTATTTAATAAGTCTTATAAACATATTCTTAAACATATAAAAATTATCTTTAAGGCTTATTATTAAGTCATTAAAGTTATTTAAAGCTTTTTTATACTAATAGTAATTATAATATTCTTATTATAAATAGTTAAGGAGTTATTATAACATAGTAATTTAATTAAGATTATCCTTATTTAAGTACGATTTTAAGACCTTAATAGTAAGGCCTTAAATGCGCTCTTTAATATAAATATACTTAGTTACGTTATTTACGAAATAGTTAGTATTAACATCAAGCTTATTCTTTATATTACATAATTATACGTTAAATGAAATAGTATCTTTACTTTTATTATTATAAAATATAAGTGGTTCAGTAGTTTTAACACTTTAATAATATCTACTTATTTCACTGCCTTTATTAATATGTTACGTAATAGTTAATATAAGAGTAGTTTATTATTAAGTACTATTCTTAATACTAAGCTTAATCGTGCTTTCGCGACGCTTTAAGGCTTTAACTTTATAGTATAGTTCGGTGATAATAACGTTTTACTCTATAATATATTGCTCTCTTTCTTATAGTTAATTAAGTATTATATTAAGGGTAATATTATTTATAATAATTATATCCTTATTATAATTAATTAACCACTCTTTAATTACTATAATCTAATTATATATAAGGTTTAAGTTCGAATTTAAGACTCGAGCAATATCGTAAAGATTTCGAATTTTCTTTATTTAAGCTAGTCTTATTAACATGTAAAATTTTATTTTATAAAACATAACGCTTAACTCCTTTTACACCAGCTTAATAAACTGTTACTTATTATATTTCTATTAAATAAGATCCAACTCTTAATACCTTTAAGGATAGCTTTAAAGGGCATATATAATCTCTTATTTCCTAGCTTATTTATAAATTCCTTTATTAAAGAGGTGATTTTAACTTAAATATTAATAATAATATCTTTAAATAACGTTAAATAATAAATGTTTAATATTACTAAGGTTATATACTCGCGAAAACTCTTAAATATTAGTTTATAAATAAAGAGGTTATTATTATTATTATCTTCACCTCTTTTAACCATATAAGTATTAGCTTAATTATAAGTGGGGATATATAATAAACGTTTAATACTTAACGAACTAAGTTTTAATAGTTAAGTCTTAAAGCATGCTCTTTTATCGACCAACGTTAATTAGCTAAAGTAAGTCTTAAAGAAATGTATTCCTTTAGGAGGAAGTAAACCTGCTTCTTAACATACAGTACACGCTCTATATAAGCTGCAGCTTAAGCTATATTATCCGTACTGTTACGAGCTATAATGCTACATATACGCTAAATAAGCTTAAAGCACTAAGCTCTTCTTCTTTATTCTTTACGTTATTTCATAAGATTCTATTAGTAAGCATATTAATTACGTTTAATAGCCACTTTAATGATTTTATATACGTGCACGTTATTATAGAAAAAATTTTCCTTTATTAAAAGTTTTCTTTTATTAACTAAAGACTCGCGTATATGCATACTGGTTTAATAGTTATATAATTAGCTTAATCTTATACTTTTAACTTTAATGGTTTAAAATATTATAAAGCTTTCTTAAGCAATTAGTTTAAACTTAAAATTATATAAGCATAGTAGTATTTAAGGAGATTAAAGCTTTAAGCTAATGTATTATATTTATAAAATTCTAAGTTAAAGAAGAAAAAAAGAATATTTATAATAATTAATATTATTTATTCTACTTATAAAGTACTATAATTACCTTAATATATTTAGTAAAAAGGGGTTAAACACCCTCCTTAAGTACTAATATAATGATTATCGAATTGGATTAATAAAAGGTATAAGGCTAAAAGACTTATATTATAACCTTTTATATAAGATGTCCTTAAAAGAGTTAAAGCTATATTAAGCATATATTATAGAGAACTTATAAGGCTTTATTAAAAGTAATATAGCCTTTTAAATAGCTCTTATATTATTTACCTTAAAGCTAAATAATATTAATTTATGTTTTTATATAAATTATTAAAAACTAAATACCATTACGCGTAAAGATCATTACCTTTTACCCTTTATTAATGAAACTATTAATAAGATCTTAAAGGCTAAAATCTTTATTAAAATCGATATTTATTAAGCTTTCTACCGAATATGTATATACCTAAATAATGAAAAATTAATAACCTTCCACATCTGATATAAAGTATATAAATATAAAGTATTATTATTTAACTTAATTAATGAGCCTTTTACTTTTTAATAATATATTAATAAAGTATTAATAAGCTATTTAAATGATTTTTATAATGCTTATATTAATAATATATTAATTTTCTTTAACAATATATTTAACTATTAAGCGTATATTATTAAGGTATTTAAAAAGTTAAAAAAAGCTAGCTTATAAGTTAACATTAAAAAATATAAGTTTTATATAATTAAAATTAAGTTCCTTAGCTTTATTATTAGAACTAATAAAGTAATGATAAATCTTAAAAAAGTAATTATAATTAAAAATTAAAAGACCTTAACTAATGTAAAAAGCATATAATCCTTCTTAAGGTTTTATAACTTTTACTATAAATTTATTCGAGATTATAATTAAATAAATAAGCTTTTAATAAAGCTTATATATAAAGATTACCCTTTTAAATAAATTATTAAATATATATGTACCTTTAAAGAATTAAAGATATAAATAATATAAGTACTGGTATTAATATACTTTAACTTAGAACTCTTTATAAGGATAAAGATTAACGCTTCAGATAATATTACCACTAGTATATTAACTTTATAAGATATTGAAAGCGATTAAAATTAGCACTTAATAAATTATTATTTAAGTACTTTATATAACGTTAAGTTAAACTACCTTATTTATAATAAGGAATTATTAACGGTTATTTAAGTTTTATAATGTTAAAAAAAGTACTTAATTAAGCTAAAAGAACCTTTTATAATAATTATCGACTATTAAGCCCTTAAGTACTTTAATATGAAAAAGCTTCTTAACTTTTAATAAGCTAGTTAAGCTAATTTTATATTACATTACTATTTTATTATAACGTATCATCCTAAAACTTAAAATATAGCCGTTAATATACTTTTTAAAAAAATAAAAGAGTTATAAACTTAAAAGGCTAAGAAAAAGGCGTATTATATTATATAAATATTTTAACCCATCTTAATAAGATAAAACCTTATAAAATAAAATCTAATTAAAGGCCTTATAGTCCTTAATAAAAGTAAAGGGCCTCCTTTAGTCTTAAGGTATATTTTAATGGACTTAATATTAATAGTTAATAAGGAGGAAGAGGAATTATTGGTATAATGGTAAAACGCATGTACAGTGAAAGTAAGAAACTTCTCCTTACTAAATAAATAGCTATTACTTTATTAAGGCTGATTAATAATCTTAAAAAAGAGTAAGGGAGATATTACCTTATATATAAAGGTTATTTATAAGGTGCATTGCTTACTTTAAGCAGAATAAGATTAAAGCTATAGTTATAGCTTTATACTAATAGTTAAGAATTTATAAGGATATTAACCATTATGTAATAAACTATCTCATTTATTATATAATTAAGTCATTAAGAGATAAGACCTTAAAACTATTAAAGCTATTACTTACTCCATTATAAAGTTAGTTCTTTATTATTATAAACTTTAATAAGATACTTAAAGATAAAGATGGGTTTAATAATGCTCTTATAATTATTAATAAGTTAAATAAAGCATCTTAAATTATACTTTACTAATTAAATATAATAACTTAAAATATAACTTATATATATTACGAAAGATTATATTATATCTTTAAGTTATTAAAAGAGGTTATAAGTAATAAAGGACCTTAGTTTACATTAAACTTCATAGATAAAATATTTAAGATATTAAGGATATAATAAAAGCTATCTTTAGCTAGCTATTTATAAACTATTAAGTAGGTAGAAATTATAAATTAATATATTAACTAATGATTATAATTATATATTAAATATTATTAAACTAATTAATTAAAGGTTATCTTTATTATAAATATAGTTTAAATAAGTACCTTTTTTAAAACTATTAAGTTATAACCTTATAAAATATTAATAAGCTTTCTTATACTTATATACTTCGATTAAATTAAACGCATTAATTTAAAAGTAAAGGTATCGATATAAAAATAACTTAACTAAAAGGAAGCTTAATAATACGTTAAAAATATATAAAAATATATAAACTACGTATAAGAACTAATTAAAAAATTATAATAACGTTAAATCAATTAAGCTAATTATTATTAGCGTAAACTAAACTTTAACGTAAAAGATAGTATTTTTATTATTAAAAAGTCTTAATCGACTGATTAACTTAATAAGAAGTTAAGCTTTCCATTAACTAAATAATAATATTTTATTATTAATATATAAAGGTATTTATATTAATTATAAGTACTAAATGAATAGCGTAGCTCATCTATTTTTTATATAAACTAACTTCGTAAATACTTAAGTAACTTATTATTAAGATAAAAAGCTAAAAACTTAGTAAGTAAGATTATTCACGGTGAAAAAGAATAAGAAGTTAATTACCTTATAATATTAAGGGTTTATTATAATAAATTATAATACTAAGTATAATGGAAAGGTTAAAACTTAAACCTAACATAATACTTAATATAAGACTTTAAGAATTTATTAAATAAACTACGTAAGTACTATAATGATAACTTAAAATAACTTAAATCATTAACGTGGTTAAAAGCTTAAAAAAAGGCCTTTAAACTTAAAGTTAAAAACCCACCTTATAAAGATAATAATAAACTAATAAACATAAGAAATTACATGTTATAGCGCTTTAACTACATGCAAAAAGGGTGAACCTTAACGTAGCTTTATAAAAAGCTTAATTATAAGGACTTAATTTAATAAGCAAAACATAAGCATATTAATATAATAAGCAATTAGATTAAGAACCTGAAAGTCCTTACGCTAACTAATCCTTAAGGGTAAGCCTCCTTTACTTAAAAAGCATTTATAAGTCTTTAATTTAATTCCGGCTAAGTTAAACTACTACTTTTTTATAAAGGATTCGAGGCGAACCTTTTTCTTTAAGGGGGGGTAATATTATAGCATTAGCGCGTAACTGCTTATGATAGCTCACTTAACCGTGACATACTGCCTTAACCACTACTTTACACGTAGCTTAAGCATATTATATAATATAATAATCATAGCTTCTTTTCCTCTCTTATAAATATTCTTCTTTCTTTCTTTCTTTAACTTAAAATCTTATTAATATAATAAACCTAATTGCAGCCTTATCTTATAGTTAAGGTTACTATTATAATAAATACTTAATTACGTCTTCATCTTTATAAAGCATCATTTTCATCTTTATAAAGCGTAAAGCGAAGGTGTAGTTATAACGAGGTAGAGTAAATAAAACTAAATACCTTTTATGTATTTTAAATGCTTACTTAAGGCGAGGAAAGGTGTGGTATACTTAATTACGTCTTCATTTTTATAAGGTGCGAAGTAAATATATATTATAAAGGTGTAATTATAATAAGGTAAAGTAAATAAAACTAAATACCTTTTATGTATTTTAAATGCTTACTTAAAGCGAGGAAAGATATAATATACTTAATTACGTTTTTATCTTTATAAGGCGTCATTTTTATTTTTATAAGACGTAGAGTGAAGATGTGGTTATAATAAGGTGGAGTAAATAAAATCAAATACCTTTTATATATTTTAAATACTTACTTAAAGCGAGGAAAGATATAATATACTTAATTACGTTTTTATTTTTATAAGGCGTCATTTTCATCTTTATAAAGCATGGAGTAAAGGTATAGTTATAATAAGGTAGAGTAAATAAAATTAAATACTTTTTACGTATTTTAAATGCTTACTTAAAGCGAGGGAAGGTATAATATACTTAATTACGTTATTATCTTTATAAGATGCTTTCTTTTTAAAAAGGTATTAAATTATTTATATACTTTTTATTAAGATAATGATTATTATAATAAACTTTAAGCTTTTAGTATTTAGTATGTAATAAGTGTTCTTAAGCTAATGCTTATTAAGGATTAATCCTTAAGAAATAATAATTATAATTATTAATTTTTACTTAGTATAAAGATTAAAGGATAAAATATGTTATTTATAAAAATAGCCTTTATTAACGGGATTTATTTATTTACTTTTATAATTTTAACTTACTTATATATATTATATACATATAGTTCTTTTATTATAATTACGTAATTAATTATTTTATTATTTACTTTTTCGGTATATAATTATTATACTTATTAAAACTTAACATTCCTTTTATTAAATATAGTTTTAATATTAATTAAATTATATTTATATTATTAGCTCCTTATTATTATCTTTTATTATAAAAGCTAGTATAAAGTAGTCTTTATAATGTTAAAATAATAATCCCTTAATATTAATAATATTTATTTAAAAATAAATATAATAAATATAATATATTAATTAACGGTTAATATACTTTATTAATTTAAGTAAATGTTTAAAGTGATAATAAAGCACTTTATTACTTTTTAAAGATAATATTATCAGTAAAAGGACGTAGTATTTAGCTTTAATATTTTGATCGAGTGAAAGTTCATTAATTTACATTAATCTTTAAAATAGTATTTATATATTATTACGCTGATTACTTAAGGTTAAGAATATTAAAAAGTAAAAGTATAATAAACCTTTATCATAGCTTTTAATTAGCTTATATATTAATAGTTATTAAAAGTTAAAAAGTATTATAAAGAAAAAGATTTATAAAGGGTTTATATTTATAATGTTAATAAGAATAAGTTACTTAAATAATAAGAGGATTATAACGTTATATAAGTTGTATATTTTATAAGTTATTAAAAGATTAAATTCGTAATGTTAATAAAGATATAATATTATAAATTATTATTAAATTATAATATAATTTCTTTTTACAGAAGAGATAAAAGAAATTAAGGATATAAAGTTTATTAATAAAGGTAAAGCAAGGTAAAGAAAAGAGTTTAAGAAACGTAATAATAAAGTATTTTTTTCTTTTAACTTAACGCTTTTAAGAAAGTAAATAACTAGTTCTCTTTATTTTAAAGATTAACTTAATAATCATATCCATAACTTTAAGTATATTAAAAGCTTTTTTATTATCCATAATTATAATAAAGCTTATAAATAATATTTTTATAAATAAGTCTTAATATTAAATAACTCGTGAAAATAATATATATTTTAAAAAGTTAAAGTTAAAAATACGCGTTAGCCTTATAAATATAAAAATATAAAAGATCCTTAAATACTATTGAATGACTCGTAAAAGTAGTATATATCTTAAAGAGTTAAAGCCGGAAAAGTATATTAACTTTATATTATATCCGTAACTTTAAATATATCGGAAGCTTTTTTATTATTTATAGCTGTAATAAAGCTTATAAATAATCTCTTTATAAATAAGTCTTAATATTAAACGATATATAAAAGTAATATGTATCTTAAAGAATTAAAGCCGGAAAAGTATATTAACCTTATAAATATAAAAATATAAAGGCTCTTTAAAAGCTATCGAATGACTTACGAGAGTAATATATATCTTAAAAAGTTAAAGCTAAAAAAGCATATAAGCTGCTTTTATGAATATAAAAATATAAAGGCTCCTTAACTTAAGCTAATCCGAGTACATTAAAACGTAAAGGCTCCTTAAAACGAATAAATACGATCGTGAATTAATAGCTTATATATTATAACTTTATTTAATAGCTTTATTATATAATATATAAACTAATATGTAAGTTAACGTTAATAGCTTTAAAAGCAGTAAACTTATAAAGACTAAAAAGTAAAAACTATTAAATATTAAATATATATCATAATATAATGCTTATTTATAATAAACATTTTATAAAGGTAGCGTTAAAGATACTTTAATCCTTTTATTATAAGCCCTTTTACTAATTTATAAAAGGATTTAAAGCGCTAACTATAAAGTAAGCATAAGCTATAATATAAAGTTAATTAAAAACATTAAGACTTTTTTACACGAATAGGAAAAGGGTGTATAATAGGGATAAAAAAGAAGTGACTTTAAAAAACGCACGGTGCAGCATTAAACCTTTCCCGATTAGGAAGTCGAAAGAATTTAATTTAAGTTCGTCGGAATGTTGAGAGAGTTTTCTACCGAAAACCACATGCTTCTCATGCGTGCCTTCCCTTTAAAACGCCAAATTAATGCTTCCTTTCTCCTTCGATGCCATATCACTAATCCTATCCTTCATTTCCATTTATCACGATTGGTATATCTTCCCAAACGAATTATTACCCAGAATACCCCCCCCTCATCACACACACACACCTCCACTGATTAAGGCAATCTTACCCACACCCAAAGACTTAATCACCCAAAGAAAGTAACAGCCCGGCTACAAGAACACCACTAAGCCCGTCCGTCGAGCGCCTCCTCCATGGTATGCCTGTTGGCCTCTTTATTCCTCTCAATGTCTGTCGGCGACGCAGAGAAAGGATTCTCTTTCTCTTCAGCTGGTCCCACAACGACGTTGTTGACGTTGGTAGTATCAACCGTTAGGTCGGGGGGCGGCGTCTCTACTGCACTCCCGCCCATCCCACCCTCAACAACCCCCTTTCCACTCGCACCCATCCCACCACCATTCCCGTTCGCCCCGCTCGCAAACCCATTCATATCTCCCTGCTTCCCGTTCACCTCCTTCCTCTTCCCATTGACAGTACTACTCTTCCCCACGTCGTCCGTCGTCCGTCCCTTCTCATCCCCAACAACAGTCTCAATGCTCTCTCCCCGTTTCAGCGCGGCGAGTACCTTCTCCGCAATCTCGACGCTCTCAAACGCCGCCCCCAGGGACCTCTTCTTGCGTCTCGAAAACTTGGCCCTCAACCCACCCTTCATCTTCTCCTCCGCCTCGAGCGCCACCCACAGCGCGCGCATCACCTCCCACCCATGAACCACCCTCTTCACAAGTACCACTCGCTTCTCATCACTGTTCAGCTGCCGGAGCTCTCGCTGTCCCTGCACGATACGCGCCCGCCGGATGTACTTGATCGGCTGCCGCGAGCGATCGGCCTGCTTGACGACGCCCTTGAGCGTGTACGCCGCCGGGCCGAACAATGCCGAGAGATCCTTGAGGATGAAGCCGGTAACTCCCATCCCCACACCCGTGATGAAACCCCGTGGTCCGCCATTCTTCGCGCCGCGGTACGGTAGACGCACCAGACCGGTCCAGCCGTCGTAGATGCCGTAGACAAACTCCCGCCGCGCTGCCTTGAGACCGGACTTGATACCCGTTACGCGGGTCGGGCGGCGCACGGTGTCGTCGCCGTATAATCGCGGGGCGTTGTGGAATCCCTGGGCAAGCGCCAGAGACAGATCAACTGGCGCGCGGACGAGTGCCGAGACAGACTTGAACGCGCCCTTGCCCACATTTATGACGAACTCTTCCGCCGGGTTGTTGTCCGTCTCCCCAGCAGTGGTGGATGTCATTTGTGTCAATCCCGTGTTGGTGCGGCGGATCGCGTTGGTCGTGGTTGTTTGGACCTGCGTGGTCTCCTCCTCTCCGTGCTGCTCGTTATCATCATCATTCTGGCCAGCAGAAGAATTAGGTGAGATGGTTTCTTGTGCATGTGTTGCGTGATCGGCTGCCTGTGTAGGTTGGGGTGCAGACGTTGATGACTGTGAGGTGCTGTTGCCATTGCCATTGCCATTGCCATTCGTCGCTTTGCTCTCGCTGGCCTTCTCCTTTCCAACCGACGCAGCGGCGGCAGCAGCAGCCTTTCTCTCCTCTCTCGCCTTCTTCTTCTTCTCACGCCGTTCCTTCCGCTTCTTTGCACTCTTGCCCAGTCTATACGGCACGCCGCCGATGCCGCTAAAGACATCTCCAACCAAATTCAAAAGGGACCCGGCGACACCAGTAACCGGCTCTCCAGGCCCCTCAAAGTCGTTCCACTCATTGTGCCTCAACAGACGCAGCTTCCTCCAGGACACAGAGCCCCGCTCGACTATGAGCTCCGCAGCCACGGCGCTGAGTCGCAGGTTGGTTTCTTTGAGCTGCCAGACAGCTACGCGTTCTGCTAGAATCGAGCATCGCATCGAGTTCTTGCCAGACAGGGCGAGGTGTTTGTGGAAAGCCCGACACGCGTTTTCAGCGCCGTCACCCTCACGCTCAATATCCCGTGCGAGCTCCTTCGCAGCCTTGGCAGCCTCCTCGGTGATACAATACTTGATACCTTCAGTCAGCTTCTCGGCCGTCAGGTGCTTGTAGGGCACCGGCTCGGGACCGGCCTTGGCGTTGCTGAGCATCGATCCCCAAAAGTACTGGTCACCAAAGAAGGGGACGACCATGGTCGGCTTGCCGCACTTGAGAGCGATGGCAGTGGTGCCGGCACCACCGTGAATGACGCATGCGCGCACCTTGGGGAAAAGCCAGTCATGGGGCGTGTTGTCAAGCATAAAGATGTTCTCAGGCACGTCGAGACTGTCGCCTCCCAAACCGCCCCATCCCTTGTACACCAACGCGCGGACACCGGCCATCTGGACAGCCTCAAAGATCATCTGCGTAAAGCGGTCGGCATCGTCGACCACGATAGACCCAAATCCGATATACACCGGTTCCTCGCCGGCTTCGAGGAACTTCGTCAGGGGGTCAGGCGGCTTGAACGACGAAGCAAGGTCCAAGAAGACAAATCCAGATACGTCAACCTCATCGCCCCAATCTTCGGGTTTCGGCACCAGTCCCGGGCTCCAGAGGTATGTGACCGGGACGTGGAGACGGTACGTTGCTCCTGGCGCCCACAAGGTCGAGACGGGATCCAGACCCAGCGTCTTGACCCTGAAGTCATTTACCAGATCGCCGAGGCCTTGCCAAACCATCATCTCGACAAGCGGGTACGAGATAAAGTTGGTGTATCCCGGGTCGACGTTGGACTTTTTGATGCTCGCCAGGGGGTGGGGGAATGCCTGCGTCGGGGTATAAGGGAATGTGAACATCAGATGCAGCGGGATGCCCAGCGCCTCGGCGCAGTGTATGTGGGCAAAGCTCGGGGGGTTCGCAATGATGGCGTCCGCCACGAACGGGTCCTTCTCACCCATCATCTTGAGGTTGTGCGTGTCCTTCTCGTCGTCGGTGGCATTGATGCAGGCCCTCCAGAACCCGCCAAACATCTCCGCCATCGCCGCACGTCGCCTGCCGATATCGCCTGCCTTGACTGTTTCCAAGGTAGGGATCATGCCCGGGTTCTTGACCATAAAGGCCATCAGTTCGGAGGGGTCGCCCCCGACGGAAAAGAACTCGAGGCCGGAATCCTTCTCGACAAAGTCCCGAAAGGCCGGGTGCGTGGCAATCCGCACGCGGTGGCCATATTGCTCCTTCAGCACCTTGCCAACTTTCAGGAAGGGCTGCGCATCGCCGCGGGAGCCGATGACCATGATGACAATGTTCAGCGTTGGACACGAAAACGTGTCGGGTCCGCCTGTCGTCGAGGCGGAGGATAATCTTGACAACCCACCAGGCCGTCCTGTGGTCTCATCCCCGCCGGCCACTACTTTTCTGACCGCAGTGCCCAGCGCCTTTGCGAGATACCCCTTGTTGCTCGTGTCTTTGACCGAGATGTTAAGCCTTCCGTCCTTCTTGACTCTGCCCTTCGTGTTGTAGTTCTCGTTTCCAACGCGGAAGCGTCCGTAGTTATCATCGTTAGTTTTCCCACGAGCTCTTCCACGGCCGCCCTGACGCATGTGATGCCGGCGCTGTTCTTCCTCCTCGTCGGATGATGAGTCGCTACTACTGGACGATGATTCACCACCCGGATATCCCCACAGCGCTTGATCTAGCTGCGACACATTGGTACCGGCGCGTCGCATAGCCGGAGGTGAGAGTGTCGTGCTTCGCAGGTTCGCGCCCTGTCGGGCAGTGGGCATCTCCGTCGCCCACCGCCTCCCGACAGCCGCGCTCGGCCGTGTCGGGCTTTTTGAGGATGACGGGTCTGTAGTGACTTTGCGCGGCAAAGCCGACGTAGAGGGCGCGGGCCGGGATGTTTGAGTCGTCGGCGACGTGGTTTCGGGCGGGACGAAGGCAGGATAGACGGTGTGTCCCTCGTCGTCCCGGACGACATGGACCTGATGTCCGCGGTGGACAGCAATACTTTCCAGGTGGACTGCTGGTGTGTCTCCACCTCCACCACCCCCAGCTGTTGCTACCGAGGAGGCAGCATCATCACTGGTAGCCATATCTGTGCTGATCTTTGTCTTGTCCTTCTCCACGGCTCAGCCCCAGATGACCGTCAGTAATTTGCTGTTATTGTAGTATAAAGTGCATGCGCAAGATGCAGCTCTAGCTCTTTGCGATCTGTTTGGTGTGTGTGTGGTTCGAGGGGAGTAGAGTAATAAGGTAGAATTGCGAAGACAGCCACACTTGGATCTTGGATGCAAGCCTGTTTACAGCAACAAGGCACACGCCCAGGGGCTAGCAAAGTGAAAAAAAAGGCACCAACGGGCTCGGCGGACTCTGCTCTGTCAATCTGTTCACTTGTTTGTTTGCCCGTCTATATCCCTGCCAATGCCAATGCGGACTGTCGTGGGTGTACCCGACCTGCGCGCTTGCTCAATCACATGGATTCACACTCCCAGATTCGATGCGCGATCATCGAGCCTGAACTATGACATCATTGCTGTGCCAGGCCGCCCTTCCATGCAACAGCCCCACGCCAAATGCCCGTTAGTTAGTGTCCTGTGAGCTAAAAATGATGTCCACTTTTCACAAGCCCACTTGCCCACAACAGTTCTCCGGTTCTTCCATTTGCGCCAACCACCAGTTCACTCCGAGCTTTCAAACCGGACAACTTTGGAGAGACAGCTAATAGATGTTGTACAGTCGTATCGCTTCCGCCTCGTCACGTACTGGCGGTCGTGGCGGCTTCTATGTATATCTGGTTGCACATGTCTCGTAAGTGCCCAATGCCAACGCTTGGGTGAGCCTTCCTGTGCTACACTGCAAGCCATCGAGATCTACAGCATGGGGAGAAGGCAAATATAGTGTGAAATTTCAAAGCCCACATTGGTACATTGGGAGATCACATGCATGCCATAAGAGCAAACTTGGTCTGCGAGACATCATCAAATCAATGAAGAAACTCAACCAGGAGAGACTATTGGGCGAGTTCCTATAGGAATCACCTACCGTTCGTGAGAACTTCATGTTCATTGTGCCGCTCTCTTCCACTGCTCGTCCACCATGCGCGCTGAAGACAACAAAATCCAAATATAAACTCAACCTTGGCCAGAAATCAGTGCCATGTACGCCAGCAGCTCCATCGATACCCCATCATCCAACGAACAAGCAAACCTTTACTTATTAACCACAAAACGTCGAGCTCTGGATATGGAGTCTGAACGTCCACAGCCCATATTGAACCTCCAACAACACTCTCCAGGGCTATCCCAATCGTCGAGATCAGCCTCCTAAGCCTTTTCAGATCCCTCGGATGCCCTGAACCCCACCGCCTGCTCCAGAAGAGCCATCCTCTCCCTCAGGACGCTCACATCAAAGTCCAACTGCCCGTATTCGTCGCTACCGCCTTGCTTCACATCCAGCTTGCTGATGGCATCCCGCAGCGGCTCGAACCAGCGCTCCTTTACCGTCGCATCGAGGTTTGCCGGCAGTACATGCTTCCACTTGTCCGCGCTAGTCCACAGGAACAGACCAAAATTTACAGCTTGAACAAGGAACTGCGATTGGTCCACTAGGTAATCCACCAGCTCCTGTGGCGCGTCAAGCTCCTTCAGGAAGGCCATGCTCGGAAACACGACGTATTGTACGGTCTCGAGAGCCTGCGGCCCCGCAAAGATGTTGGCCGGCGGTTTTGTCCCGTTTGCCTCCTTAGGTGCTGCCGCAATGAGCTCTTCGCGAAGCCAGGTAATGGCGCATGCTTTCAGAGACGCAAACATACAGTTCTCCAGTAGATCGTATAGGATGCGTAAACGGTCGTCGTCGGCCGGGTCGGCATGCAAGACCAACCCTGCTAGCGAGCTCGCGGCGTTACGGACATGAAGCTGGGGGTGATAGACGGCGATCAGAGTTAGGAGGTGCAGGTAGGCCATGTAATCCGATGTCGGATCATCGACAGCGGCAGTGTTTTTTGTTGCTGACGAATTTGGAGCTGACGAAATCCTGTCGTTTGCTTGGAGCCAGAGACCAATGGCCACAAGAGCCTGGATTGTGCCGAGAGACCTGTTGATCTGACCTTCCGCATCGTCCTGCAGGAACTTGTCCAGTATGGCAAAGTGCTCCGGGAAGACGTGCATATCCGGCGTCGGCTCATCTGCGTCGAACAGGGTGGATGAGAAGACCCAGTAGGCTACCAGACACGTACAGCCTCCTGTCGAGAGTGGGATATCATCTGGATTCGGTATCTCGTCTACGTCTCGCAATGGGTCGCTGTTTATCGTGCCATTGCACAATTGGTGGACCAGGAGCTTCGGTTCCAGGGGACCCAGATCTTTTGTGAGTGCCTGTTAAGCCACGTTAGCTTCAAACCCACCGTTCCGTCATAGCAATACTTGAGAACATACCACCAACTGTCCGACGATAGAATCCCTTGCCTGAAGCTCCTGATTCTCCCGAAACGCTGCCATGAGCGTCTGCTTCCCCGGTACCATTCTCTCCGGGTTATAAAACTCCAAGAGCCTTGCCGCCCACGCCACGTCATTTCCATTTACGTATGCCTCCAGAACACACGTTACAAAGCTAAGGAGCATCTTCTGCTGTATAGCGCCCTCGCTGGGGTCTTCTTCATCTTTCCCGTCCCGATCCGCCTCCGGATCTGGCGCATTCTTGTATGCATCACCGTCCTGGTCCGGGTTCGCGACATTCACGCTCGACTTTCTCGTCGGCAGAGTTGGTCTCTTCCGGATAGACAGGCTGTGTACCAGGTTGATAACGGACGCCGTCATCTGTTGTTCCGGGCGATAGACGCGAAGGATCGTCTGCAGCGTCTGCGCGAGGAACCTGCTAGGATACTTGGTCTTGATGCGCTTGTGAAGGATGGCGAGCATGCCGAGAAGTGTGATGAATTTCTGCTCTAACGTAGGCGTCGCTGTCGGGTCGCTCTCGGGCTTTTTATCCCCCTCGTCGTCGCTCTGGTAGCCGTCGTCGCTGTCCAAGATCTCCAACGTCTCGAGAACCTTGAGGATCACTTCTCGCGGATTGCCTAGTCGCGCGATTGTCTCCAGACAGGCTTCGCTTTCAGGCATATTGACCAAGTTGTATATCAAATCCCACCCGAGTTCCTGCGTGAGCTCGGCATCTTGGAGAATCTCGTTCAGCGTGGGGAGGACCTCGGGTATGAGGTTCGCCTCGATAATGGTCAGATAGGTAAATTTGTCGGTCGCGGGCGGCCGCGCCTCTTTTAAGGCCTCAATGGCCTTCGATACATCGGCCATGATGGGCTATGGTTTATAGAAGCGAGTGTGCAAGCAAAGTTGACCTAGTTGGAAAACTTTTGGGAACCTGGAATGTTTGTGGCAGGTGCGCTGCTTGCAAGTGACATCAGTCAACTTGGAAGTAACCCCGCACTGCATCCACAGCACCTATCACAGCCTCATGGCTGCCTACCCCGCCGTCTGTTGATGGGAGCTTGATTTGCGTTCAAAGAAAGCACAGGAAAGAATAACTTTTTTCGCATCGCGCAATGGTTTACGGTTAGTGTTCAGAATGCCAATCTGAGGCTATTCTTAGCCCATCTGTCAGTCAATCCAACCACTAGTTCCCGTCAGGCACAGCTCGGAGTAGCTGCAGCTTAGCTCCGACTCATTAGAACTCTAACGACGATATAATGGAGCATGATCATAAAAGACACAACGTTTACAGCAGTAAGCGACATGATTGAACCTACACAGCTAGGCGCCAATGTTATAATCCAGTCTGATCGCATGTATCGGAAGGTCTTGGTACGTAGTGAACTTGAGGCAGTCTTTACACAGTAAGTTATGAAATGGGACCTCCTCTGGACCTCGGGCAGAAGGTACCGCAAGTAATATGAACGATGCCTCCAGTACGAAGAGAGGTTCCGTTGGTCGACTTATGTATGTATACGAATGTAATATAACAAGACAGTGCAAAAGCATGTCGTACACGGTACAGTTTAAAAAGGTGAAATCCGATGGGAACGTTGATGTTATTCCACTTTCCACGCGCAGATACATAGCCAATTTTCCGAGTTCTGGTCACCAAGGTAGCTACTTTCAGTCTAATAACGGGCATGGATCTCAATTCAGGCCGGACTGGAAAATGTTTTGAAGATTCATTCTGTCGGGCACGCCAAGTCTCAAGTTGGTCTGTCCGACGAATCCAAGCAGCTTGGATTCGTTTCTTTCTTTTTTTAGGGTTGTTTCCAAACAATTCACTCCTTGTGGCGTCGGCGAGTCAGCGCGATGCTGCGACAAAGTGTATCAGCTTCTGATACGAAACGTTGGCGCTTGCTTCTTTTATGGTTATTTCAGCCAAAACTGACACACTGACACACTGGCACCATGTGGAAACGGATCCTCTCGGCAACTTCAGCACCGGCCGTGCATACATGGATCTTCTGGGCATTCACACCTTCCCCCCGCGTGCGCTCCATATTGTTTCAATCAATTGAGTGCCCTTCACTATATCACTTCTCGGCACTGCAGCAATAACAATGGGCGGATCCTCCGCGCCGCGCTACCCCCTGCCTTGTCGGTCCAAACACGGGGATGCTTGGAAGCTTGGGAGGGCGTAGCAATAGGAAGGAGCCGAGCGGCCCCGTCTTAGCAATCTCGGCGCCCTGTTTAAACTGTATGAGCTCTCATATATATATATGCTTTAACTCTTCCAGTTTGAGGTTGTGTCTTCGTTTTCCGCCCGTCTTCTTTTTGCTATCTTATCTTCTTTTCTTCATGTTTTTATTTAGAGCAACATGAAGCCACCACAACTTCTCCCATTGTATGCCACCCTGGCTCTCGCCCACAGCACTAGGGGCAGCCATCATGAAGCTACTGCTCACAGCCGCCACGGGGACCACGATGCGCAAGTGTGCAGGTCACGAACCCCTTCCGTTCTGCCCGGATTCAGCAGTGATTCAACATGCATACTCGATCCATCAGACTTGATAGCAACGGGGGGAGACCTCTTTGGTCAGCAATCCGCAGATGGTCATCGATTGCTTCGCCACAACGGGACAGACTGCGAGGCAGAAAACTCGCAGCACGCGTGGACACACTCATCGCCATGCTTCAAAAGCGGCGGCAAATCCGGTGCCACCTTTTGCGTCTTCACAGACACCAGCTTTGCCGAAGGGAGGGGGGCTTCCTTCGTAACAACAGCAAAGCGCGCAGCCCACCTGGCGTCCAACCCAGCGTTCACTCAACCAGAGGTCATCAAAGGAGTAAACCAAGACCTCATCCGGACCATGCCCGTGAAATACGAGGTCAAGGAGTTCCCCGGCAAGGGCATGGGTCTCATGGCGACAGACCACATCCGCCGTGGTGACCTGATCATGGCCAACACTGTGTCGTTAATGATCGATTACCGGACGTTCGACGAGCTTCTCGCAGATGAATACCAACAACTCCAAGCGTTTGCGGTCGACTACCTTCCCAAACCGCACCGCTCAGCCATCCTCAACCTTTCAACCCATGACGCCGCTGATTCGCTATCGCACATCGCGTTGGTCGACAAGATCACCTCCACCAACGCGTTCGATATCGACCCGGACGGGGACGACGAGGAGCAGGACCACGGCTTCTACGTCGTGTTCCCCGAGATCGCGCGCATGAACCACGACTGCCGCGCCAACGCCGACTACTACTTTGACCACGAAACCCTGACCCAGTATATCCATGCCGCCAGGCCCATTAGCCCAGGGGAGGAGATCACGATATCGTACATCAACCCCGTCATGAGACGGGCCGCGCGCATGCAGCGTCTACAGCGCACCTGGGGTTTTCGGTGCAACTGCCACCTGTGTACTCAAGAGCGTGCGCGAACGGACGCTTCCGACGACCGCATCCAGCAGATCAATGAATTAACATCAGAGTTCAGGAACTACAGACCAGAGAGCAGGGCAAACCCCCAGCTGGCGGAGCTCGTAATCAGCCTGTACGAGCAGGAGCAGCTCTACGGGATGATGTACCAGATGTACACCTTCGCCGCGCTCGAATACAACGGCGTCGGCGACCCCTGGACAGCGACGAAGTACGCCAGGCTCGCGATCGAATGGGGGCTCTGGAGCGTCGGCGAGACGGACAGCGACGTCGTCGAGATGGAGAGCCTAGCTCGGGACCCGTGGGGCCACTGGAGCTGGATGCTCAGGACGAAAAAGAGGAATGGGTGGGAAAGAAGAAAAGCTGTTGATGATGATGATGAGTAGAGTACAGCAGGACTACTCAGCTTAATGGTGGTATCAATGTTATGGATAGTTAAGGCGTTTGGGTTGGGCTTTTTGGGTGGGCAACGCGGTTTATGATCAGGGTAGGTAACTGGGAAAGAAAATGTCTGAACGATTCTTCTAGGTAAAACGCTATTATTGCTTGGGTTGGTCAGAGTCTGGGGTTTTTTTTTTTTGGCGGGGGGGGTTTGTATGAAGTATGAATTAAGGGGAACTTTTTTTTTTTTTTTTTTATCTAAAATGCCGAGATGCATAACTGACCCTTTTTTTTTCACATCTCTCAATTTCTCTCTACAAAGGTACCTATCTGCAAGAATATCAGGCAGTGGCTTCAAACTTGAACGGGGCTCACTGAGACTGACTAACCTTAGACTACCTAGGTAGGTAGGACGCTCTTCTTAAGCTTGACCAAGCAAAACCCTTCGCTGGAAAAGTCAGCCTCGAAAAAAAAAAGCAAGCAGCCCATCAAACCACGAGCGAAGATGGCTAGCCCCCTCACCCCTCGCCATTCGCCCTGGCGGACTGGAGGGGACGGCTGAGAGTTTTCCCCCTCCAAGTGTGATATCTTTCCCTGATGGAACGAAGATCTGCGGATTTTTTTTTGGGGGGGGGGTTCGACTGCCGACAGACTGCCGTAGCACCAATGGCTATTTCTAGTTGCTGTACCCATACTCTTATACCCTAGCGCAACGGTCACGGAAGACACGACGAGAGGCTCAGTCGGCGATCCTGATCCTGGCTGTTGGGGACCGTCATCGAATGCCGCCGTATTCCGTTGTAGGTGGTAGTAGTCGGAGGAATCACCGTACCCTGAGCGACTGGTAGCAAGTAAAATACTTTTAGGACGGTTCTCTTGGGTGGTGGTGGTGGTGGTGGGGCATGACCTGGATGCGGTTTATTATTCGTCACCTCTTTTTTCAAGACACCCCGGGCTTCTTTTGGTCTCGCCATCTGTTGACCAAGCCTGCGGGGAATGGCCTCCGAATACATGTACGTAGTGAGTGGTCGGATGAGTCACTAGTGCCTTTCTCTCCCTAATGCTGTCCTTACGGTCCATTCCTTCCTTCTCGGGGACGGCGGGGGGGATGGTGGTTTGTTTCCTTAATGGTGTGTGCACGTCTGGGAGTCAGAAAAACTTGTCCAGGAGTAATTATTGCCCATGGGATTATAGGTACGTATCCAAAAGTGTATTGAAAAAGAATTTTGAACTCGACTATTTTTCGATGATGAAAAAAGAATCAAACGCTAAATAAACCAAAAAACCAAAAATAACAAATGTTGCCAAGGATATCTTCTATGATAATGCTGCTTGGCTGCTGTCTCTCAAAACATTCCAAGATGTTCCCAGGTTCCAAAACGCCAGTAAGCCACAAGAAAAAAAGAAAAAAAAACCGTATCAAAAACAAAACAAAAAAGATAAATGGTCGTCAGAGTCGTCAAGTCATCATCAATCAGTCTCTCCAAGCTTCAAACCAGAATATCCAAGAATCGAATCGCCCTTTCCCTTTCCTGCTTGCCAGCAGCCCAGTCAGAAGACAAAAGGAATCCTCCAACGATGGTACATGATTTTTGTTTTTACATGATCCTATTCTTTCCTCCCATTTTCTCCTCTCACAGACTCACAAAGGTAGCAAAAGCATCCAGAAATTGTGATCCGTGGCTTTTGTAGATTCAGGGGGCATGTCCCCTAATCTGTTACGCGCTCTCTCTCTCCTATGGGCATCATTGCCCGGCGCGCCCATCATGGCTAATATAGTCCTCTTTTTTCCGTTGGTTTTTGGATGGGACATATGATTTCCAGCGTCGTCTCTATAATCCGGACGATCAAAACTGGGCCAAGTGGTGATTTGTGTTTTTGGTTTTTGGTTTTTCTGTTTTGCACTTGCAGAAAAGGCAGAGTAGAAAATTCCAGGTTGTGTATGGTATCCGGTTGGCAAATTCGAGTCCATTGGTTCTGCGTTCAGTGTTAGTAATAATGCCTCACATGGTCAGATATGATGAAGTGGTAAACCTACAGGTTATTCAACCCTTCCATGAGCCGCGGCGGTAGGTTCCCTGGTTCTGGAGGACCTCGTGCGAGATCTTGCCCATGGCGGCGAGATGATCCTGGGCATCCTTGATGTACTGGAGGCTCTGGGGGTCGTCCGGCTGGTAGTATCCCTGGACGAGGGTCTGCAGGGCCTTGCGGTGCTCGTACCAGCGGTCAATGTCAATCTCCGGGGTCTGCACCTCGGCGGCGGCGGCCTTGGTCTCAACAGCCTTGGAGGAGGCCTTGTTCGAGCTGGACTTGTCCCGGCTGGAGCTGGAGCCGGAGGAAGTGGTGGTCTTTTCCTGGCTATCGCTCTTGCGCTTGCGGCCCCGGGCAGAAGTCGTGGCAGTTCCAGAGGAGGAAGCAGCAGGAGCAGCATCATCTGAGGATGCCTGAGGGGCGGCCGCAGCAGCAGCAGCAGCAGTACCGTTGTCGTTGTGGACACGTCTCATGTGGTCTCTGAGGTTCCACTGGCGCGGGAAGCCGTGGCCGGGCAGGGAGCGTTCACATCCTTCGTAGGTGCACAAGTAGGGCTTCTCGCCGTGGCCGTGCATGGCGTGGGCCTCACGCTCATGCCGGAGGAGGCAGGCAGTAGACGAAAACCGGGCATTCTGGCATCCCTCGACCTTGCATCGGTAGGGCTTCAGGTGGGAGTCGACAAACTTGCTGTTGAGGGGGCTTGGTGGTTAGTGGTCGGAATCGTGCAAGGGAAGTGTGGATGGCTTCTTACTCGTAGTTGCACTTGAGCTTCTCGGCCTTGTGGTTGCAGCTCGGCTGGCCCTCCCATGGGCAGTGAAACAGGCCGTCCGTGTGGGGAAACGCATTCTTGTAAAGATAATGGTCCCTTGCGGACTCACCTTCGCCGCTCATACGGCGAGCGCCAAAAGCAGGCGGAAGAGCAAATCCATCCTCTCCAATGGCGGGCATACCATTTCCGTGCAGATCCTCCGAGGTGACAAATTGTGAGGAATTCCGGGTCATCCTGATCGCGCCGAACATGTGAGACACTGCCGCAAGGGGATGTGATGAATTTTCAATCAAGACATACCTTGGGGATTGGCCGTTGAGATGCGGCGAGTTGGAGTCGTGGCTCTCCTCGGGCGAAGAAGCTGACGGGACAGCAGACCACACACCGTCGGACACGGCGTCAGGAATCCCGGGAGATGACATGCGGGAATCAACAGGGCTCAGCGAGCCCCACGATTGCGGCGAGTGGCCGGCCAGGCCGGCATTGAAGATCTGGGGGTTCACATGCTGCGCCATCGAAGTGTCCAGCTCACTCGGGTAGTGAAGACCTTCTGCAAACCCCAACATTCCGGGGTAGAAGGCAGGTCCTGTCACATGTGACGTCACACTGAGCGAGTCCAGGTCCTGCGCTTGCGCCAGGTATTGTTGCACGTCTATCATGCGGCCGTTGGCCATGGGGCCATCCTGAAAGGCGGAAGAAGCATTACCTGTCATGTCTAGCTTTGACATGTGTGCAGAAGCCTGCGAGAGGATTGACTGCACTCTGGGCCGGCTCTTCTTTGATGACGAAGAAGCCTTGAGGGTTCTGTTCTTGCTGCTGCCGTTGGAGCTCCGGGAAGTCACTCGGCGCATGGGTTCCGCCTTCAGGGAGGCCTTTGCTTCAGGTGCCGCTGCAGGCGTCCATTTGGTGTGAAGATCATCCATGGCGTCCGAGAGGTCCGGCTTCGGAGTGATCTGGCCAAAGGGGAGAACAAAGTCCTCGGTGTCTCCAGCATAGTAGTCCGCGTGGTCTGAGTAATCAGGGAAGTTCTGTGGTCCTTCTGCTGTCGCGTCCCAGGACGAACCACCCAGGTCCGCTGGTCCTGTCTGACAAAAAGAAAAGATCCCAGAAGCATTGGAGGAAAGCATAGTGGGCTGAGCAAAGTTGCTGTAGTCGCTGGGGTAGCAGGTTAGTGTGCTGTTCATCCACCATCCAGATATATTATAAGTGTGAAAAGAAAGAAACAAGGAAATAAGACAAAAGGAAATATTTTTCTTTCTCAGAATGGCACAACTTTGGTCCTGCTATCCGACAAGTATTAGTTTGAGCATTCTACGTGTTTTTTGTTTGGGATCGGTTACAGACCAAAACTGAGTTTCCATGGAGAAAACCAGGAGCGTAGCGACAGGATCCATCCAGGAGATGTCAAGGATAAACAGTAAGCCAGCACCAGGAGTCCAGAGAGCTAGAGTAGTCCCATGATGGTTCCAGAGTCAGGTGAGTCGACGTCGTATTCAGAATGGCACCCCAGAAGCTGGTGAGCACAGAGAAGCCTAGTGATGAGGGTCCAGGAAAAAGCAGAAGCAGTTGAAGCAGTTGAAGCAGTTGTGGCCAATGTCGATGTATCCCAGAGATCGTTGTGGAAAGGGCGCAGCATGAGGAAGAAAGCGCAAGAAGCCAACTGGAAACCAGGTAGAAGAGCTGTCGATGTGAAAAGACCGGTCAAGTTCTGTTTTGATCCTGAGTAATGAAGAGAGCAAGAAGACCGGTCACTGGTGGTGTCTGGATGTCGAACTTGCACGAACACCTAGATTCTTGAATAACCCAATGCAAATGACGCAAAAAGGGAAATAGAAGAACTTGGTGATGTGTTCCGAGGGGCGCCAAGTCAAAATTGTTTCAGGTCCAGGCGAGTAAACGGCCATGATGGCTGGCATCGAAAGAGCAAATAACCCCTGGGGATATCCTGGGCTGCAACTGAGAAAGAACGGCCACTGAAGTCCGGCAATTGTCGTGTCGTTGAGTGGGCGATACTTACCATTGGCGCTCAAGAGAGCATTGAATAACTTTGTAATTTGGGTAAGCCTGTGAAGGCTGTTCCCTCGACCCATGAAGAGTCGGATCCATGTTTAGTCCAGAAATAAGTCCGGCAACAAGGTCCTCTGGGTCATGTCCGTAGAACGAATCCATAGAGAGTTGTCCAAGGTTCGTAGGCTCCGTGTTGACCACTGGTGTATCCCCCACTTGGAAGCGTATGATAAGCCGGATGACAAAAGGAAAGACAAGACTTGGTACGCAACATGACAAACGCAAAAAGTAGTAAAAGCAAAACGGACCTCCCGGGGAAAAGAACATATGAAAAACAAGCAATATACCTCGAGGGGGTGTGAACCTCGTCCAGCTCAAGATGATTGAAGCCGGGCATGGTGTCGGCCCGGGTGAGAACAATGGCAGTCATTCCTGATGGCAGTCAAGAGCGGGCAATGCTCAAGTCCGGGCTGATGTTCAACACTGAGAGGCTGTCTCAAGTGTCAATCCTAGGCAAAGTGATCCTTGGGCAATAGCTGGTTGCTGTGCTGAAAGTGTTGCCTGAAAGTGTTGCTGGTTGATGCCGAATAACACGATATTCCTTGGGTTGGTGATCAAGTCCGGGGAAGATCAACCTTTGGGCAAGACAAGTGCAGTGTTTGTTGCTCAAGGAAGCCGTGAGGCAGAAAGAAGGGAGGAGAGACGGAGAATAAATGAGCTAACACGGGCCTAAAAAGCGGTGTCGTCGTTTGTCGGGCACGAATGTTGCGGATCGTTGGGCTCTGTTGGAAGATTGGAAAGGAAAGAGCAACAGTTGGGCATAGGAGGGGCTATTCGGGTTTTAAGGTCACAGATGAAGTCCTTCGCACCTTCCTCCAATGCTTCCAAGTCATCACGCTGCAAACCCCACTTCGTTGGCACTTTTCATTTCGCAATGCTTCTTCCCGCTTCACTTTTTTCTTTGCTTTTTCATTTCATTTGCTGAATCCCCTCCTCTGCACGCTCACGACCCGTCACATTGGCCGAAAGCTGAGCTGGCATCACAATCCTGCAGATATCATAGGACGGTATTAGCAAGGGCTGGTTGCACACCGCTGTTGACTGGCCTGCTGTCCTGTTTTTTCCAGCTTAAAGGGGGGCGTCAGCGGGGCAGCAGGAAGCTCGTCCAGCCTATCAATCTCGGCGACGACTGCTAGTCTGCAACTGCGGCAGGGTTTCGCTGCAACGGCAGCTTGCCAACACATCAGTGCAGATAGCCTAGCCCACAATGCCGGCCTGCAAACACGACAAGTTATTCGCCGGCTATTGCGCGAAATATTGCGCGTCCAGCTGGGGAGAAACTGGCGACAACCAGGGCGGCGACCAGCTATGATGAAGCCTTCCGACATCCAGTTTTCCCGAGCCTCCCGCCAGCCTCAGAGCCTGCTGCGGTCTGTTATGGTGGTCAAAGCCTGAATTTACCAGGATCAGCGACATTTATTTTACTACGATTGTCAGGGCATTTCGGAAGAAAAAACAGCTATGTAACTGTGTCTCTGAGTGTGTGCTAGGGCACGGGAGAATGCCTGCCCTCGACTCTGCCCTCTTGTTCTGCACTTCTGATCGAGTCGATCGAGTCAAGTTGGAGGGTGGCATGGCCTTTGCCAGCGCGACAGAGGCGCACGTCTCACGGCTCCGTTCAACCAATGTGCTGCAAGCCGGTCAAGCGTGATGATGCAGCTTGACCAATGCAGGCGACGCACTATTGGCTGGTGTCGGATTTCCAATGGTTCCAACCCACACACCTCGAGACTGCTCAACCATTGATTCGCAGTAGCCGCCAGGAATGATGCGTTTCGCCTTGGCAACGTGGACAACCAAGCAAGAGCGAAGGTCCAGATTCCTCTCAATGACGCCCGGCCTTTTCTCAGGAAGTGCATTTGCCAAAGATCCCCACACCACCAAGTTGAGTCTTCGGAATAGACAGTCCTGACACGACGGACAGTCTTTCTGTCAAGGTTGCCCGAGAGCTGACCGAGAGACGAGTTGTCATTCGCAAGATGAGGCTGGGAACCAAAATCCAGCAGTTTGTTTGGGCGATCGAGGCTCTCAGACAGTTTTCTTCCTGTCAAGGAAAAGACAGTGTATCCATGCCGGGATTTCCATCAACCGTCTCAACTCTCCTTGTACGACTCCACGAAGCCTTGTCTGTCCCCAATCAGTCAGTTGGTGTGTAGCATTGTTGTGGATTGCACTTTGACCGACATTACCTTGCAGACTTAAGTTGAGGAGCGACCGCTTGTGTGGCACAATCTGATTGCTGCACTTTGGACAGCTTGTGCTGCAACGTGAACACACTCCGCCAGGTGTGCTGGCTCGGGCCTCATCTACCCAAGGGCAAAGCGGGCTGAGAGCGGCAAGACGGCTGTTGACGACGAGCTGGCATCGTTGGCGAAGGAGGCTTGCTAAGCTTGTTACTCCTTGATGGACCTCGAGTAAGACGTGATGCATCGGGTAACTTCACTCTTCCATTAGGAGAGCCGTGTTGCACAGCCCTGCTCAAAGGTTACGGCTTCCCACATTCGTCTGATCTCATTCTCCCCGTCGAATCCATCCAGCCACGCAACAACCCCGAGCCTTGCTCTGGCTTCATCCCAGTTTCGGATACACATGACGGAGTTGGCGAGCCTGATTCTGTCAAATATGGCTCTTTGCCACATGAGTATCTGCCTCTCCTCCGTCTGAGTTGGGCCTGTTGCACTGCCCACAGCTGCGAGCCCAAGAATCAGTGACCAGAACCAGGCGTCTCGATCACAGTATCCGTCAATGAAGCCTTGTTCTATCCTCATCAAATCATACACGATCTGCTCAATCAGCCAGTTGAGTATGAAGGCGCTGATGTTACCCCTTCGGAGCATCATCGACATGTACAGGTAACAAGACATGAAAGAACAGCGACTGCTCTCGACGAAAGAGGTAAATTCAGCCGGATCCGCTGGAACGCCAGTGTAACCGACATAGCCCTCAGAGCCAGGTGCTGGAACACATGCCAGCAACTGCTCAGCAACAAACTCGCCATTGCATTGGGCTGGAGGCTCCTCGTTGGAGAGGGCCCAAATTGCCGTGAAGATCAGACTAGTTGTGCAAGATATATCGTTGTCAGTGTTGAAGTCGAGATGCCGGCTGCCAAACTTGGTGTACAGGATGCAGTCGACCGCCCTGACCTCGAGTTAGACCAATCACCTGTCAGGGATCATTCGTCGTGCAAGGGTCAGCTTACATTCTGACTGTCCGTTGAAACAATGACAGCTCGCGGCGTGTTGTCGGCTTCTGCAAGAGGTTCATAATCTTAGGCAGCCCCCGTAGCTGAGTTGCGATGGCGGCAACTCCTCCACGATATGTCTCACCAAGTGACGCTTCCATCAGCGCCAGTGTCACCACGGTAGCGATGGTTGAGTCGCTGGTGGCCCGTAGAGGGTCTTTGACTTGCTGACCAACATGCCGGTATGCCTCTGATGCATGGTACAGAAGTTGTAGCTTCACGGACTGGAAGTCGCCAGTGGCCCAAAGGTGCTGAACAGTATTGAGCACAAGCGAGCCGTGAAGAAAATCGGGGCATGGAGTCGGCACCCTGTCTCGCAGACCTTGGGTTAGTGTCCGTCATACTCGAGAGTAGCCATTGCATCGAGGCGACTCAAGAGACTTACACAGTCAGATCCTTGAACCCCTGCGCGGCGGGATATTCTTGGATTCGTTGAGCGTCAACTGCGAAACACTCGGCCTTAGCCGAGCCGAAGCCTGGTAGTCCGTTTTGATTGGTAACGTTGTGTGTGTATCCTTGGGGATAGACCACCTGGAACTTGTAGGGCTCTTCCACCGGGAATCCTTCGGCAGTCAGGCTGGCGTTTTGATGTCCTAGTCCGGTCCTCGCGTCGGCCTTTTCCGTCTTTGGGGCTATTTCAGGAACGGGAGGGGCAGCGGCTTGGTCCGGGTACCCGCATTCACCTCCGGACCGAAGGCAGTTCGTACTAAAGACACAAGCCTCGTTAGTCTGAACTTTACTTGCACTTCAAAGGCGGGGATGGGTGACCCCGGCCCCACTCCGCCGAGACATCAAATTCTCCGGAGCATTAATAGGCCTGGGAAGGGAAGCGGGTGGATGTCCTTACCAAAGTGGCTTCTTCTCATCACAACGAACATGTCGCTTCTTGCACGTCGTGCAACCATTTCGACTCCTTCGGTGATATCTCCGTTGCCGTTGTTTCTGTGGACACATCACGGACATGTGCTGCGGGAGGGCAGCAGGGTTGATCGGCGCGCTAGACATTTTCGTCCGTTCTTCCTTCTCAGGAGCTTAGTGCTGATGAGAGATGGGTCCAATAACGGCTCAGCTGAGCAAGAAGGTATGGCGGGAGTGGCAAAAACAATCAGTGTCGCTATTCGCACGTCTGGTCGACCGATGCAGCAGCTTGTTCAGCCTTGAAAGTCCGAGACGAGCTGCCAAGTCCGATCTGGAGTTTTCAGAGCACCCAGACGTCCATTTGTACTCTCGCACAAAGAAGCTGGAGGGGGCCAAAACCTGTGTGACCAGTCTCCAGACCAACATTCCGTCCATAGCGAAGTTGGCCCGTCCCATCGGCAGAATTCCTTGTCGAAACTCCCCGTGTTTAGTCGCCAACCGGCCGCGCATTCGACGCCGCTGTTGTTACTGGAGGACAAGCGCTCCGGCTGCCTGGAGTAGCCATCCCACCCCTCTTCATGTCGAGAACCCCCGAGTATCCTGTTAACACGTCACAAAGGGCGGTTATTTGGGTCGTACAAGCCGGACGTGTTGGCAGAGAGTGACTGCTATTGGACGCGCATCAGTGGCACAGAGCTGCAGAGTTCTGAAGTTCAACCAACGGCCCCCAAAGCCTGGTCAGCGAACCTAGAGCAGGGGGGCCACGCCCCATGAGGCGGCCGGTCCTAGGTCGTACAAGCCGGGAGCTGAGCTGCAGGTGGCATGTTCCGTTCCAACAACTTCTCTTTGGCTTTCTTGTTCCGTTGTTGCTCCGCGCCTAGACGTTAAATCCGGGGAAGCGTTTCGGGTGCAGAGTTGCGAAATTACCCTATCTGGATGAGTCCTGTGGGTTCCAGTTGCAAAAAGCCTCTTGCTGGTTGCACACGACGATGCACTCGAAGGAATTGACGACATAAAATGCACGCCACGGCAGCTAGGCGCGTAAATGGCTTGACGTCAGCCTAAATCGCGCTTAGATCGATCGCAAAATGGTTCCTCTTTCGCATGTCGCAGATGTGCACGATCGATCAATGTCGAGGACAAGCTGACGAGGACAAGCTGACAAATGAACACACCAAACGCGGTGAACGAGGTCGAGGCCGTGGCGAAGCGACCGAAGAGCCGTGCCGCAAACGATAATTGACAGAGATGCCGACTCCAAGCGCGTGGGGATCCAAGTGTCCATGGCTCCTTCCTTCAATCTCAAATCCCATACGGCATGCTCCTTCGACAAGACTGGACGAGTTGAGCCTCCGTGGCCCCCAAAAAGGTTGTGTCACCACGATCTGGAGATGTCTCTCGCTGGATGCCTTTGTCATACAGGACAAAACTCAATACCTGTTAAGGTTAATATAAGGAGCTACGCCCCAATCCTGCTCATCATAAGCGCCGAAAAGTCGCCTTTGAGCCTCCAATTGGGTCAATGTTCGAAATGAACCTGGAAGTCACGTCTGTACAACTTCGTGTAACCAAAACTTGTAACTTCGGGACAGCGTATGACCAAGCAGGCAAGTCACGTAATCAAAAGGATCACAGCCTTGGGTTTCTGGCTCCAGATGATGAGTCCTGCTCACTTACGCTCACTTCATATGAAGGGGAGAGTGAATCCGGTCTGGCTCATCGTTGGTGGTTGAAGTAGAATGCCGCTCTTAACGGACGACCACTGCTTCGTTAGTTCGGTCGATGGCTGATACTTAACCTCATCGCGCACGGCATGTGAGTCAAAACACCGACAACATACAGATGCGGGCGGAGGCGGGCGGATGCGAGTGTTCCTTCGCAAACCTGTCCTCCTCCGTTGGGTGCGGAGCAGCGCGGAATGCTGCCCAGGTGCTCCGGGGGACGCCCAGCGATCGGCTGCCGGGAACTTAGTGAGTGCACGTGAATGGCAGGGTTATGACCGATAGCTAATCTTATCAGGAAAAGGTTGGGAAGTGGTCGACTCCGAATTCTGCGTCTGAACACCATTTCATTTTGGCCCCCAAAGTCGGCGAAGCTTTCGAATCCCTCTGCCCTGCGACGCAAACCCCGCACTCAACATTGTCGACCTTCTGACCAAGATCTCTGGCATTCATCGGTTTCACTGAGGATCTCAGCCCGGGCTTGCCCTTTTAAGGTAGAAGAGCAGGCAGGAATACCAGAATAGCACGCACAACTACCGAGCGTCAGAGCGTCCAATCACGCAAGGTAGCCCAGACCAAACTGGGCTTGGGCTGGCCATCTGGCATCAAGGCACGATTGGGCTGGCGTTTCTGCCCAACCTTTTCCACATCACCGACTGCCGTCACCGCTCTGTCAAGGACAAGGTAGTTCCTTGCACCAATGAGTTTGGGACATTGGGCAACAATACAGCTTGCCCGTCTTCCGTCGCAGCATTCCATCTGTGCCCAACCCACCCAACGGTGCCCTACAACTTTATTTGGCACTTGAGTTGGCGCTTCAGGCTTCGGCTCGCTCATGTCTGGTAAGGCCAAACCCCGCGTGCAACACTTTTTGCGGCCTACCTGCCACTGGTCTGCAACGCGTTGTCGGAACCAAGGGTAGTCCTTGCCATTCGCCATGGGCCATCTGTTCGCCAACCTTGAAGTCGGCAAGTTTGTCCCCTCTCGGTTGGTGATCATCGCTGCGGGCGCCGCAGCCTGAACAGATATCCGACTGCTGTCGACGCCCGACTTACTTGCAGCTAACTGCTGTCGCGCATCCTGCCATTTCTCCGAAGGTCACGAATCTTCGCTTGTATGCGGGACGTCGCCGAAAGTAACAGAAGCGTCGTTGCCTCTCCGGATCGCTGGTTGTTGGGGCGAATTGGCATCGGCTGCACCTGCGTGTCAACCTCCACGCCCAGTCAGTTAGCTGCCGCGTCGGCCTATTCCTCTCTTACTCTCTTGCACGGCTCTTTTTCTCTCTTTCTCTCTTTCTCTCTCTGCCCCTGTCCCTGCTCCCCTCTCGCAGTCGTGACACCGTCAAAATCGCCACTTCATTTTCCCGCACGAGCATATATGTCGCCGTCGCGGCTCTGCTCGCCAGCCTCTCCTTCTTGCCTTGTCTACACAAACCGCCCGGTATAAACCCGACGATAAAGTAAAGCTGTCTGCTTTCTCTTTCTCAAGCAAAGACACAGAAATACACGGTGCTACTTAGCTCATTGGAGTCAAGCAGTCCATTTGCGAGTCCACCGAGCTATCAAGTTTGCTCTTAGTCCTGATCACCTGCCTCTACCGGACCTCTCACCGCTGCACTCCCACGAAGACACATCCCAGTGAGGAAACCCGTCACGCCGTGGATCCCTTGGATTTGTTCCCTTGGTGGCCGATATTCCAACCAGGACGCCCTTTCCGAGAGAAAATCCCGCCAGCTGCCCGCCGGACTGACCTTGGACATTTTGCCCGAATTAGGACGGATACATTCTCTGTTTGCGTTTTGTGCTTTTACTCAGTATTGCCAACCAAAGGCCAGTCGGCGAGTCCCTCAGGATTACAGTTTCTGAAATTCCGTACATTTTGGATTGGAGAGAAAAGATGGCCCAGCCAGATTTTGCCTACCGGTCATCCGCCATTGCGTCGGGCGATCCGTGGAAGTCTTCGCGCAGGTGGGAACAAATCCCGACTCATCCAGGAGCAATCCTCAGCTAACTGGACACAAGCCCGATCTACAATGATAGCTACCAAACCGGTACCTTCGATTTGGGCAACAGCCCCTATCGATCACAAAGGTAAGAAGAACAAGACCAGAAATCCATCGAGACCCTCCCTCCCTTCAGGACAGCGAGAGTAACTTCAGGGTCTGTTTCAAAAGCGTGGCGTACACAACCGGAACGAACACTTCTTCATCGTATAACCTTCCTGCCACGGTATCCATGGGGAGCAACGGCCAGTTTGGACGAGCGGAGATCGCCGCCCATCACCACGCTTCTCCCCCGGCTTACAACCCCCCTCGACATACTTCTGCGGCCTCCTCAGGATCGTACGTCACCGCCAGTCCCATTCCGGCTCCGGGATACAGCTCGTACCACAATAGTTCGGCCTCCCACCAGGGGTGGGACCATCCGGGAATGTTCTCGCCATCCGACTCCATGGAGGACATGATAGTCTCGTCGAGCCTCTCAGACTACTCGGGAACGACTCCTCCGGGCAGCAACAGTCATAGCAACGGCAGCAGCAAGAACAAAGCCAACGGCGCCTCCAACGGCGGCGGCAGCAACGGTAGCAGCAGCCGAGGACGTTGTTCGCAGCAGCGGCGGTCATCGAACCGCGATGAGTTCGACGGCCCGCACCAGTTTTTGCAGCGGCCGCCGGCCGACTACATTGCCATGCAGGAGCGGTTGGAGCTGCCCCATCTTCCCACCAACCTTTTGGTCCAGGAGCAGGATAGTGTCCTGACGCAAGTAAACGACCGGCTGTCACAGTGCGCATATGACTTTGTGGCCAAGTACCAGTTCCCGATTCCCCTGACGCAGGACATGCGGCCCGTCGAAAGGCCTCAGGATCGTGAGTGGACAGAGTGGGTATACCTTCTGAAGAGGCTGGCCACCAAGCGGCGCATCCCCGCGCGCGTGCTGTACAACGGTCAGATCAAGCAGTTTGTCACCATCCTCGAGAATTCGCTCGAGATGAGGCACGCCGCCAAGCACCAGTCCCGCCCCCTGAAAGATGACAGGAACATCCTCCAGCTCATCAGCGCCGGCATCCAGGTTGCCAAGATCCTGAAAGATGCCCAGGCCATGGACTATTTGGATAAGCTATATGTTTCGACTGAGAAACAGATTCAGGAGAGATCGCAGGCCGCTGCCGCGCGGTTCCGCTAAGATCTTTGCCTCCTCGCCAAGGCTAAGTTTCGTATACGTTTTTGCAACCAACAACAACAAACCCCGCGTGTGTCTTACCTAGACACCCCCCAACAACGTTTTTAAGTTCGGATGTCCTCCCTCCCGGCCCTTTTCTTCTTCTTCTTCTTCTCTTCCATCTATTCGGATATCTCTTATTGGGCCAGCTACATTACGCAATGACGACCATTTTATCCCGGGAGAACATTTGAATGAGAACGTGTTTTGTTCTCTTTTCGGAAAACTTTCTTTGGGTGTCAACGATCACACACACACTCGCTTTCCAGCCCCCAGCAGGACATTACGAAGAAAATGAATTGAGAGAAGAGAGAGAGACGGATATGAGTACGACGACAAACCCGACCAACACTGGCATTTATAGCCGGCCCCCCCTGACCCAGCGAAGCTCTGAGGATCAACTTACGTTTTTATATATATATGATGATGATGACGATGATGATGATGATAAATGACGAAAACTATGGGGGTTATTTGTACCAGTTAGTCTTTTTTTTTTTTTTTTTCTTTTTTTTTTCTTTTTAAATCTCTCCTGTTGTTGTTGTTGTTGTTGTTGTTGTTGTTGTTGTTGTTGTTGTTGTTGTTGTTGTTGTTGTTCGAACAAAAAGACAAAAGACACCCATACCCTTTAGGGATCCTTTAGGGGGGTGGGTAATATGGGCGCAAGCAAAGCCGGGAGACTAATTTGGTTGGTTTTAATAGTTTTGCAATCTTTATCATCTCTCTCTTTCTTTCTTTACACCTACACCTACCTTATAACCGTCAGTCACATCATTCACACACACACACACATCATACATCATGCATACATATATATATCGTCGTCATTTATTGACTACAACAACTCTGTTTTTGGGCCGGAGTCTATGGGGGGCG
This sequence comes from Diplogelasinospora grovesii, assembly GCA_033297225.1. Classification (NCBI taxonomy): domain Eukaryota; kingdom Fungi; phylum Ascomycota; class Sordariomycetes; order Sordariales; family Diplogelasinosporaceae; genus Diplogelasinospora; species Diplogelasinospora grovesii. The sequence goes on from MU853758.1 coordinate 36,084, forward strand.
TTGCGTCTCTTGCTTTTTGTTTCGTTGTTAAGGGTTCAGGGGGTTTGGCGCTGGAGGTGTAACGGGTGCGAAACTTTCATGTACTTTGTGGCTGTTCTTGTCGTTTTGTATTACGATTTTTTTAGCGGGTAGTAGGGAAGGGTAGGGTAGGGTAGAGTTTGGTCGGTTGTGTGGGCTTTTTACAATAATTATTATTTGGCGTTTTTGGGCGTTTTGGTTTCTCTTCGCGGTGAACTTAACTTACTACGGACTGAGTGGTGTGTTTGTGTTTGTGTTTGCTTGAGTGATGAAAATGAAAACGGTACCCCCTGTGCGATGAGTAAGTAATGCACCGCTCAGCAAAGCATAGGCCGGTGTAATAAATATCATTACTGTGATGCTTCTCTGGCTAATTACAGGCCAACAAGCTTCAGTAGGGAGAGGATGCACGCAGCCACAGTTTGAACGGAAAACGGCTACCAACAGAGCTTTTGCATGTACACAGTAGAGAGTTAAACGTGGCGACGGGACCAAAGGACTTACAAAGAAGGTAGGGAGAACTGGTCAATAGAAGAGTTTATTACTTCCGAGCTTACACAGTACGTCTACCCAACACAGTACGAGAACCATGGTCCATGGACAAGATGATAGCCTGGGACATTGTGTTGCTGCGCCATATCTCAAACTCTTGGTAAATATGTTGAGCTTGCCGGCAGCAGTGACCCAGTTGATCGCGCGCTCCAGTGTCGCGACATCAATTATATCAGACGCGCGGAGCATCATCGTAATGCTCTTCAGTTAACCCTATACAGATCAGATTTACAAAGAGCTGTCAGATTAAAGATAAGTAGCGAAAATAGCTGTAGCAATTAAAAAGGCAACTTTCTAAGTACGGAAAGTGACCTTTTCTTTACGACCAAGACATTGAAGTAATGGAGTATGTAGGGGGTTAGGGTTATGTATGGGGACATTGTATGGTAAGACGATTCTTCGCATTGTCCGACTAGACGCTCTCCAGTTAAAGCCCTTCCCACCTGTACCTAACCGTTTCGCAACGGCTACCGACAGCGGTTTTGTATGGGATTAACGTGGCGACCGACGAACTTTAACGGTCTACCGGGTCATATAACAAACATTCCGTTAAAATCCCGCACTCTGTGTTAGTGGGCTGACCTGTTACACCGCACACCAAAGTCGTCGTTCGGTGCCGCACCGAGACACCCGACGTGCATGAAGGAACGGGGCAGAGAGCTTTACCATCGGTCTCTGAATTAGGCTTAGCGCAGGCTGCCAGGACCTTCAGGAGAGCAGCCTCCCACCCCTCGGTCGCTCTATTCAGCTAGGAAAAGCAGGCTGAGCCGCGCATCTCTTGAGAAATTCCGATAATAGAATGCCCATTCCCTGAAATTTAAAGCTGTCATTGTCAATCTTTCTGGCCCTTGTCTGTGATCGTGATCTGCTTTGTTTGATGTTTTTTGCGCGCGCAACAACCGACAAACGCAACAGTGAATAACGTTCAGCGGGAGATACAAGACATGACCTAGCGACGGCCCGCGACACTAACACTACCAAGTACACTACGTATCCACCCATTGACGAGTCGGCGAGCGCAACACGTGCGCGCAGCGACAGAGCCAAGGAAGGAAAACCCGAGAAGGACGAAAGGAAAGAAGAATCAAAAGAGAAAGCAGCAGTACGCAACAAGAAACGAGAGGAAGGAGCGATACGAAAAGACAAGACAGCTGAGAAGATGGCTTCGGTAGCGGGGACACCGCCCCTCTCGGCCTACGAGTTTGACCCGGATGAGAACGCTCTATCATGGACCAACATATCATCTGTGCCGAACAGCGCCGGCCCCGGCAGTTCCGTCTCTGGAGACTTCTTCTCCAGTCCCAGCGCCGGCAGCCTCACGGGATCATGGCAGATGGTCGGACCGTCACCGCCGGCCGTGTCGCCGCTCAACCCGCACCTGGAGCTCGATCATTCAAGTGCATTTCCCGCGATGAGGGGGGGATATGAGCAGTCATTTAACAACGCCAATGTCACCTCTGTTCCGTCAACAGCAAACGTGCCATTCTTCCCTGCTTCTGCTATGGGGATAGGACAGGGCAGCCAGAACTATGCTGCCACTCCGGCTGGGTTGATGCTGTTTAATGACCAGCAACTCAACGAGATGCTGAGCTCTCTCGAGCCGCTGATGCCAGGCGAGCAGTCATTTCAACTTTCGGGATTTGACCTACCTCAAGGACTCCAGCCTGGCGTTGATCTATCGCCGTCATGGGAGATGCCTCCTTCCTCCAACCCGACCAGCAGCTCGAAAGCCGGGGACTCTCCCATCTTTGTCATGGAAGACCCCAGCTTCGTCTCTCCCTCCCCGCCATTGCAGCCGATGATGGGGCATTACTCCCCCTCGGTCAGCCCGCCCGCGAGCAGTTGTGCTGGTGCCAGTCCGCGATCGTCCATCCACCAACGATCACCCGTGTCAGCCCACGTCAAGCGCGAGACCAGCGACGACCGCAAGACCACCACGAACAACCCGATGCCCATCCGAAAAGTAGGCGCCAATTCACGCGTGCAAAAGAAGAAAGCCCCCTCCTCCGAGTCATCCTCATCCTCATCGTTATCCTCCTCACGGGCCAGCAGTGCTGGGAGCAGCAGCAGCAGCAGCAAGTTCCACATCGTCACCCCTGAAAGCGTAAACGCGCACGCCGGGAAGCCGAACCCCTTTGAATGCTTTGAAGCGATGCGCCCGTCGCAGCGGGGCCGCAAGGGTCCCCTGGCGAACGACACCAAGGAGAACGCGCTGCAGGTGCGCCGCCTGGGGGCCTGTTTCTGCTGCCACGCGCGCAAGGTGAAGTGCGACAAGGAGCGGCCCTGCCGCAACTGCACGAAGCTGTGCCTGCAGGTGCCGCAGGTGATCTGCTGGCAGTTTCAGGATTTCCTGCCGGTGCTCTTTCCCGAATTTATCAGGGGCCACTTTAAGAAGGACGAGATGGCGCGTTTCATCAGCGACAACATCGAGGCGTTTACCGTCGGTGGCGTCGAGAAGCCGTGCACGGTCGAGCTGTTCTCCGGCAGCCGGTTCCGCGCGAAGCTGTCCCTGCGGGCGCGGTTCTTCACGGCCAAGACGGCCGACGTGCTGCAGCACTGGCACATGCAGACCACCACCGTCTCTGTGGACGGGAAGAACCTGCGGAGGCTAGAGGCGGTCGGCGCGGCGCCTATCGGACTGCCGGAGACGGGACACGGGCAGAAGGATGACCTCCGCAAGAAGGTGCGAGAGTACATACAGAACATCGTCGAGGAGCACGAGGTGTACGCGGAGCAGGTCACCGAGACGCTGCGGCATACCGAGCTGCCGCGCAAGATACTCCGGATCGTGCAGAAGTACAGCCGCGGAACGGACAGTCCCATCGTCAGGAGGGCGCTCAACATTTATGCCATGCACTACGTCCTCACGCGGCATCTGTGTCTCACGCAGCACACCATCATGAACCTCGGCCCGACGAGGCTGATCCCCCAGAATAATTCGGGGTGGGTCACCCCGAGGGTGTTGAACAGGCAGGTCAAGGCGGTGGTCGATGACATGTTGATGCGGGAGATGCAGCTCTTGTTTGAGAACTTTTCGAAATCGCTGAAGCCGAAATCGAGGAAGGAATGGGCACCTTGTCTGGCTGCGTTTCTGGTGCTGTGTCTGTTTATGGAGAGTGTGGAAACGGCGGCCGATGCATTCGTCGTTTCGGAGAATGAGGTTTCGTTTAGGAATAGGGACCAGAGGGGGGTAGGGACGGGGGCGGGGGCGGGGGCAGGGACAGGGACAAAAAGGTACAAGAGGTCCTTCGCGAGAGGCATCACCAGAGAGGTCGAGAACCTGCCGTTCAAGCAGTTTGCCTACCAGTTTCACCAGATCTACCAGACGCATTCTAGGGATGCGGCGGCACGGAGTTTCAACCCCCTGATGGACGACGCCTGCTTTGCGGAGCAGGGGGAGTTGGATAGTTGCGCCGCGGAGATGGTGTGGCAGTTGAGGAGGTTCATTCAGGAGCCGAATTATTGTGAGTACACCTTTTTTTGGGGGGGTGGGAGTTCGGGTGGGCGGGAGTTGGTGGTGGTGGTATTGGGTTGGGGGTGGAGGAGTGGGGGGGGGGTTGGGAAGGGAAGGGGGATATATAAGAAAAGGGTGGAACAAATGCTAACCGGTGCCAAAACAAAAAAAAAATAGGGTCCGAACTCGATTACCTGACTTTCGACCCGATAATGCCGAACCAGGTGGAAGACGAGTACCCGCGCAGCATGGCGCATGACTACACAGGGAGATTGGTGTCCAAGTTTTTGCTGTCGTTTACTGACGAGCGGTATATCTTTGGTCTGTGATATGACACGTCTTGGTAAAAAAAAAATTTCTTGTTCTTTTAGTTCCTTTTGTGTGGTTGGATCTATGTAAAACCGGGGGGGCAAGGTTTTTGGTTTCTAGTTTGTTGTGTTGGATATCGGGGGTGGTGGCTTGGATATATGGGTGGCTTAGGTGATATGTCAATGTAATGCTTAGGATACCCCTTGGAGAGGATGACAATGTTGTACACGAAAAAGAGCATGTGGTTGGTACGGCGGCATGTTTTGGATTGTGGGAGCAAAGACAAGGTAAGGTGAGGTACCTAGTTAAAGGTATTATGAGGAATGAACATGCGTGTAACCTCCAATGAACACCCCAGAACATGGGTGATATTGGTCCGGCTTCAGTCATATGTTGCTAGTCCGTTGGGTGAACTTTATAGAGATGATGTGGCTTCTTTTATATATGCGTCCTGTAGCTCTCTACGTTTTGTCCTAACACCCATTGGTTCAGGACGGAGATGAGAGACATGGTTCAGATAGAAATTCGGAGCTCTGTAGCCGGCTCACCTAAAGCTATGCGGGAAAGGATATCCGTCCGGGACATCTTGTGTTGAGGGGCTACTTCCCTTGTTGGCTACTTTCCCCTTTTACCTATCTACTACCGTGGAGAACGTCATGACCCTTCACACCCTGCATGATGATAACCCATCACTGGGTGGTTAGGGGTAAGTGTGGTTGTCTTCCTATTGCATGTCTCTCTCTTTAATTGTGAGGACATAACATGAGTAGGTATTATGTATGTAATGCTTGACTGGGAGTAAGGGAGGTATAATTACCGTGCCAGAATGTTAACTACTATCACTGAAGCTCTTTTTCATTGCGCTTGATCTGAGTTCACCCCTTGATTCTCACCGGAGCAGGAAGAGAGATAGCCAAAAATCACATACAGCACCTGGGATTCGCTGGTCGTCACCGACCCAACAACTACTAGTCAGGCGATTGGTGGCTTATCTATGGGAGAGCGGACGGGATCCCGAATTTTCCACCATCTATGCCCGTATGTGCTTGTTCCTCGGGGGGTTTCAGTTTATATAGACGTTACGCCATTTACTCTCTGCAACCAGTGAGGTCTGCAACCAGTGAGGAGAGAAGTAAAGGTAAAACAAGCCAGATTAGGGAAGGGGCTAAACGAAGCAGCGCCCGACATGCCGCTGGGCTAAGTGGTGCGAGTGGGTGTGCGTTTCCTTCCCCTTTTGTTGGTCAGCAGTTTAACTAGGTACACTGCTCGCTCCTGATGTCTTGCGTCTTTCAGGAACTTTGTTCTTCGTCAACTTTCTAGCATAAAGGCCGCATTATTGACTAGCACGTGGGCAAATTGTCATTGTCATCGTTGACAGCCCCTCCCCTTAAGTCTAGTCCGTGACATCTAGGTAATCATCTCGGTCTCGGACATTTCCTCAAAGAGTAAAGTCCCCAGCAGTACAGTAGTTGCACGAGCACGAGCAGGCGAACAGACGTACAGTACATACATAAATGTACCCAGGCACGGCGTTCACTAGTGGTGAAATAAAACCACTAAGAGTCCATGGGGAGCAAACCCCGGCTCCACACCCAAGTTACTCACCGGTGCGATGAGGTAGGTGTCTCAAGGAGACAAAAGTATACAAGCTTGTTCTTTGGGCACAGGCAGGGCAGGGGATGAGGCGAAAAAGAGGCTGGCCGAGAAGCTTTTTCGTGGTCGTCCATCCATCTGTCCCCCCCGTTACGCTGAGCTTGAACTCAGGAGAGAGTACAGTAATAAATGAAGAATGGGATTTTATTTCAGATGTATGTTGTCTTTTCAGTTCTCTTGCAATCGGTGTCTCATCGCACCGCAATTGCAACGTGATTACGGAACAGCTAGTTAAAAGGTGCGTGCGTAGGTGTAGGAGTGGTGATCAAGTCCTCGTGGCTAAGCCCAGCAAGTGGGGGGTAATAAAAAAAAAAGGCTGGACTGTGAAACATACTCAAAAGAAAATTAGTTGGCAGACAGCTACGCTTGTTGAGAACATTGATGCGGCATAGTTACGCAACCAATGTCTCGATTTGACTGCGTTGTGTAGTCACTGCAAGGCGGCGGAAGTTTGTGCCTTGCAGTCCAGCCCTTGTCTCTCAATTGCCCAGGTAGGACTGGCAGACATTTGCTGTCAACTTCATATGCATCGAGTAATATTCAGCAAAAGTCGAGCGAAAGGAGGACAAAGTAAGAGAGAGAGAGAGTGTGTGTGTTTGTTTGAGATGTTTGTCCTTGTTAGTCCCGCTGCCGCACACGACAATTGTCTTCAACGCATGTCTGCGGACAGCAGGGTGGATTGGACCGGTTGTCAGACCTTTGGATTCTTCTTCCACTTCGAACGATAAATGTTAAGTTAACCTAGAGCGCATGGAAGGAAAGCGCAGAGGCAGGCAAATTGTGGTTCTTCCCCCGATGTCCTCCGTCAATTGGCTCGTCAATTGTGTGCTCGTCTCCAACTCCTCACAAAGTTGATGAGGATGTCGATGACAAGGCTCTCTCAAATTGCCGACTCGGGCGAGTGATCCAGTCATCATCGCCCTTTGTAGACGCGCGTTTCTTGCGTCCTGGACGTGAGACAGATGTCGACCAACGTTTGGTAGGAGGAGAGAGCCAGCACAGAATTTTGGCAGAGATTTTCTTTTGAAGACGCACGAGGTTGGGTGGGTATGTGGCTCGTGCTCTGCGCTCACGTGCAACAGCACGCAAGCCCCACCCAAACGACCGTGTTGCAGTTTTTAACGTTGCACGTTTCTTGTGTCTCCTTTTTTCCTCTTTTCTTCTTCTTCATACACTTTTCAATACGCACGATTAATCAACCGATAACGACTGATAAACTCGTTATCGGTCATATTTGCGTGCTAGAGTACAGACCAAGGTCTTTCTCCGCCAATATCCGTGATTGACGCCATTGTTTCTCGGTTTCTAACGGTCGGGGGATTTCCTACATTGCAAGCCAACACGTCAGAAAATGTTTCAGATCGACTCTCGTATCTATGGATGATCCATGCTCTGCTCGTGCGACTCCTCAATGCAGACAATGCGTGAAAGGTCATTGGAGCCGCGTGCGGTTTCACCAGATGGCAGGTCGCCAAGCCTGGACTTGGATTGCGGTCCGCCGCAGAGAATATTCCTCCATGGGCTTCGGCACAGGACTGTCCCATGCGAGGGTCCCTTCTGCAAGGACCTCAATCCTGCTGTCTTGCACGTATGTGTAATGTTGCAGGGTAGGACGAGTAGGAGTCTCCGACCCGTCCCTGCCCTTCAATCCTCCATATATGAGCACTGCTCAGGGAGTACAGGACTGGCAAGAGTAGGACAGAAAGGGAGGTGGCATGCATGTGCCATCGGACTGCCGTCTGTCCGTGCTCGGATATACCCGAGAAGCCTGTGTGTCTCTTCGGAGCGAGTGACCCGCAGCAACGTCTCCTCCAGTTTCCCGCATCCCCGGGCGTGGAACTGTGTGTTGAATGCAAGTATCCAGCATATCTCTTCCGTAGTACGCCGGAGCCAGAACCGGAGGATCCGTCTATCAGGATGTCCCCCTCCGCTTCGTTGGATTATGCGCAGGTCAACTGCTGGAGCAGGTCTCATAGTACACAACGAACACAACTGGGCATCTAGACGCGCAGAAACACTTGTTCGCGGTCTGGACATCAGCATGTTACCAATCTCGTTTCGGATTTGACCTATCAAGGCGATGGTTCTGTCAGATGTCAGAGAGAGAGCTCAGCAGCTATGCCGAGTTCTCACCTATACCCGAACACAATAATCCTCCAGGAAGCGAGGCTTCTCCGGGTTCTTCCGGTGTGGTTACGTCCCTCGTATAGCAGTGACCATGATGCCGGCTCCCAGTCTATCGCTGTGCTTAGCCCGGTTGTGTGGCACTACAGACAATAACTCGAGGGCTGGTCTTCCAAATACTTGGAATTTAGTGCCGGATTTGTGCAGACAGGGACACAAGCACGGGAAGGGGTTCATGCCGCTAGCCTTCTGTTCTTCACCGTAGGCCGCGCCCGTCCCCCATTCGCGTTCTCACGAGATCGTGTGCTCCCTTCCGTACGGGTCGGTGCCTCCTGCGCTCCCGTCTGAGCAAGTGTTTCCGTCCTCAGTCTGCCAAGCATGACCAAACCTATCACAACTCCGTTATAACTTGGCCGAGGAAAGAGAGTGCCGGGCAGCTGCAGCAGTGGCATGTGTATTCATTCTCACATGTGTGTAGCTCCTTTTGGAGACTTTTACAGGTGGTTTATGCTACACAACGTACGTATAGGTGTTCTCTTTCACCCATCTGAGCGTGGGGTTGACGGGGCACACAACGCTCACGCTGCCCATTTACAGGTCACGGATCTCATACTATGTACAGGGCTATAGCTAGGCATCTTCTGAGTGGTCCAAGTCCGGCAGGCAGGTGAAGGACGGCATCTGACAGCGGCAGAAAGCAGGCTTGGCGGTAGCATCACTATATGCTGTGTCTACTTGCCAAGTGATATCTTGTAGTACAGTAGAAGGGAGGGAAGGAATGATGATCATCACCATCATCCACGATGGTGAGAGCGTGGTTTCGTTATACGGGAGTAAGCAGCCGAGTAAGTAATCCGAGTACCGGTCATTATGATGAGGCTGAACATGGAGATGATGATATTTACTCATACCTATTCACATACAAAAACAAGTCGGCACTCACTACTCGATACTCCAACCTTCCCCTATCAACAGCAGACGTGTCACATCTCCGCAGAACTTACCCAAGACCCCCAATACAACCCAAGAAACATGCAAGGCACATCTTCCCACCTGGTCGATACCACATCTCCAGAGAAGCCCGAGCCACAGCCGGAGCATCCCATTGACCCGGGTAAGTTATCATCTTTACCTAAGTCTTGGCAGCAAGTATCTGACCATAATATGTTGGACAGCTTTCGGAAAAAAGAAGCCTACCACATAAGAACTTGGACGTAACAAACACACACACACACAAAAAAAAACCGAATATATGACTACAACACGAGAACCTACAACATGGCCTACAACACAAGAACGCTTGCTTTGCTTTGCATACACGTCGGTCGAGTCTGCCAAGACGACGATGGAAAGCTGATGGTACCGCTAAAGTACCCCTTAAAGAGGGGATGTATTAATAATAATAATGTGTCATGTTATATGTATTGTCTTTTATTGTCTTGAGCTTGGACCCGGGGGGGGGGGGCCGGTTAATAGTGCACACAAAAAGTAATTGAACGATTAATGGCCTAGGACGGCGTAACACAGTGTATTCGAATAATACCCCCAAGGAACTGCGTTTAGGGTGGGTTCAGATTGCCGTCTAAGTAACTAAATCATCATTTTCCTCAAGATATCACGTCACACATGTCATGTTTTAATATCTTCATAAAGTCAGTCGAACTTGCCCGTGTCTATTTTCTTCATCTAGCTCCAAATTATTATTTCCCGTGTTTAAGGGAGTGAAAAAGAAGGGGGGGGGGGGGGGAATGACTGCAAAACCAGCACACAATCCCCACCGCCCTCCCCCCTTCTCCAGGTCCGAATGCTCCTCTTCTTCCCCGGAAGCGCCGCTTCCCCGGGGATGATCGTCCCGTTCTGGATGGCCGCCTTGTGGCTCCTGGCCACCATCCCATAGGCGGGCAGGTACTTGTCGAGCCAGGGGAGCAGCTCGGCCGCGCCCGGCGTGTTTCTCCAGTCGCGCATGAGGTCGCACATGATGGCGAATAAGCTCACGACGTGCACGCCGGCCTGCAGCATCTGGTCGTTGCTGATGTCCCGGATGAGCGCGGTGGTGGTGCCAGAGGCTTCAATGTTGGCCCAGACGGCATAACCCTCCGCGCGGAGGGACCGCGCCAGGAACGCGGTGCACACGTCGGTCACGATACCGGCCATGATGATCTGCGATCTGTTGGCCGCGCGGACGGCGGCCCGGAACTCGGCATTGTCCCACGCGTCGACCTCCCCTTGGCGTTTGATGAGAGGGGAGGTGGGGTACCAGTCGAGGATCTCTTGCGGGAGGAGGCCGTTGGGGCCTGCCGAGCATTAGCGAGGTGTAACAGAAAAGGGGAAGAGAAGGGGGGGGGGGGACAAACCGGACTGAGCAGAGGTCGTCATCACCACGGGCAGGTTGAACGCCTTCCCCAGGCTGGCATGTGCCATCATGCTCTGCTTGTACAGGGTCGCGTCAAAGTCGCGAGCCAGGCTGTACAGCCCTTCTTGCAGGTCGAGAACGAGGAGCAGGGCATCGTCTTTGTTCAACCGCTCCCATGGATAACCTATCGTCCCATAATCCCATAATTGTCAGTCACTTTTTTTTTTTGTCTGAGAAGTTTAATGGGAAAGAGGGAGCTCTCACTGTCGGCTACGGCAGCACCTGCCAACAAGGCCGCTGAGAGGAGGCCGGTGAGTGTGAACTTCATGTTTGCCTGTTGTTGTTGTTGTTGTTGTTGTTGTTGTTGTTGTTGTTGTTGTTGTTGTTGTTGTTGTTGTTGTTGTTGTTGTTGTTGTTGTTGGCTTCGGAGTTGCAAGTTGGGTGTGTGATGATGAGATGGTTTGTTTGCTTCTGGCTTCATATGACTCAAGGGACGGAGTGTTTCTTGCTGGTTATTTATACCCGTGATCTTGAGCTCCCCCCTCTTCGGCTCCCCCGTCACATCACACCCTCATGAAGAATTCATCGGACCTACCCTCGCTTTCAGATAATAGTTACACCGAAAGATGCAGCAGTCGCCGTCGTGTCGTCAGGCATTGGAAATCGTTACTCAGCGCATGTGGTGTAGGCGAGTTCCTTGCTGGTTGTAGAGTGACATCCGCAGACACACACACAATCACCCGAGTCACCGCCATACGGGGCCCTGCAGTCGTGGGGGATAACATCTTCGTGTGTGCAAGATGCACGGTGTAGGTGATAATTGCTTGGCGTACATACATACCCCCATGTGGTTTTCCTTCGTGATAAGGTTGGTGGTAATGGTGTTATGAGAGATATCGCCAAGCTTGGTAATGACTAAGTCATGGCCCGCATCGTGGAGTAACACAAGGGCCCGAGAGCCCGTGTTGAGGGCTGGTGGTGTGTGTCAGCAACTCTTGACTGTTCGCCATCGGATTTACTGGGTGTGCCACAATGAGGTCGTAGGGTACCAACGCCGAATATCTGCACGTGTTACGGGGGCCGTTGTTTCTCGGCCGAATCAATTGTAAGCGGTGCGTCACGGTTGACATAACTTAGCAATCGCGGGGTTGGAGCGGGTGCTTATTAAGTGCAGAGCCTCCATGTTCTTGGTTCCAGATATCGGAACAAACCCATGCCGTCATTGAACCACCTTCCAAATATCCATGGAGGTTTCTGGGTAAAGTGGGCGAGTTCGAATGTTGAATGCTGGCACTTAGTAAGCCGGTTGCAGCATTCCTTCAGCGGTTCGGGCCTCAATCTCGGTCGTTCATATGGGTCAAATCACCGCCTTCAAAGTTTTACGCCCAGCCAGACTCGGAACCGGGGCAGACGAATGTTCTTAACGGCCGACAAAGGGGGCTCCCCATTCGATGCGCGAGCGTAGTTCGCCCTTATCCACACAGCGAAGAGGGAAGTCTTCAACTCCTAGCCGACAGACTGGTCTCAGGGGCAAGCATACGACCTCGCCATGCTTCCTCCCAAATTTAATCCCTAACCTCCGGAAGCAACATTAGGTGTAGGTCGTCTGAACCAGAAGGCGCTGTGCCTTGGGACATCAGACCTGTTTGCAATCGGTGAGCTCACCGGGCTCAAGACTCCACGAGTAGGTCAGGCCCGCATTAGCCTTGTCTAGCATGGTTTTTGAGGCCTGAAAGACCAGCGCTTGTGTGGGACGGGGGTCCAGTACGTCCATCGGATGCTCTGATAATAATGGGCGCTTAATTATTTCCAACTTGAAGCCATCCAAGCCATGATTTAGGCCAGCGGTTGCTAATCCAAGCGAAAATCCCGCCAGCATTGAAACGGCATAACATATGGCCGAGGCCGCCCAACTTAGCACGAGATATCACTGGCTAGAGTAAGGTGGTAGGTAGTCAGTGATCTCGCTGGCCTCCTCTTTAGCGGAGTGTCTTCGGGGGCGGTAGCCTTTGCTTTGCTTCGCCGGGAAATCGCTGTCTGTCGTGTAGTCATCGTCGTTGTCGTCGTCATCGTCGTCGTAGTGTCGTAGTCGGTGGTGTTCCATCTTCACATTGACCATCGTTTGCAGCTCCTTGACCGCTCCTATCCACGAGGTAATAACATGCCCTGTTGCACATCAGGTCGACAGATCTCTTTGCATGGCTGCAGATTAATGTCTGGGTTGATTTCTGTTCCTACACGACAACGGACAAAAGTAGAGGTACTGCAAGGACTCGAAAATTCTGGCCGTGGGTTTGCTATTGAGAAAGATTCGTACAAGAGACTTGAAGGCATTCGTAGAAGAGTGCCCGGCAGCAAGTCTGACAGACAAAAGAAGAATATTAGGAACTTCAAACTCCAATTGTCAGAAGCTCACGTCAAAGACTTACTTTCGACAGGTCCTAGTACCTAGTACGTCTCGCTGATGTCCACGACAACATAGGTATGTACGCAGGGCAGGAAATTTATGGAAGGAAGGAAGGAGGGATGGATGGCGAGGGTATGTTCAGAGCGCCTTTGTTAAGTCCTCTCCCTCTGTGGGGAAAACAGGTATCAACGTCAGGTATCAATAAGAGAAATATTCATCGATTACTTCTTCAAAACCTTAGCTAGCCCCGTTTTGCGTCTGTTACGAAACTGGCTGTGCATGTCATCTTGACTACGGGTATACTGAAAGGACAGCATTGGGACGATACAAACGGACGCGGGACGCTGATGCCCAGCTATACATTACTTTGCTATGAGCTTAAAGACTTAGAGGTAACCCCAATACCGGAGTATTGTAGTATTACCTTGTGTACGCAGCCTCAGATCCCGCCCCCCAATCTATGACTAGATCCAGATCCTGGATGTAGAGCAAAACATTGACCACCCGGGGCTAGCCAGTTTATCTTGTACATACATGCATACCAACGGTAACTACTTACCTAGCTAAAATACCTCTCAATGATACTTATACTCCTGAACAATTCCGCTCCATACATGATATTATAGATTACTCCAGGCGTTCAGTTGTTGTCTTGCCCTGCCTACCCCTGACTGGTGTATTGTCTCCTTACGTTGTGAATCAACTCTATGCTACGAACAGTCGGTGCGTGTGTGTGTGCTCAACGACATTAGGTAGGTGTGCAAGGTAATTAATTCAGGTCACCAGGTTCCGGTGCAAAAATAGCGTTTCAGGAGAGACGAACGGAAAAAAAGTGTTATGACCTAAGTCATGATGGGGATGGGGACTAGACTACAACTGCCGATTCGTCCAAGGACCGACCCCCCAGCACCTTATCCTTACCCCCCAGGAGTCAGATCCGGGGTTGGTTTCCAAACGAAGGCTCAGCCATACAAAGAATCCTGGGAGTTGAAACGCTTCAGTGTGTCCGTGAGCACACTGGCGAGTTACACATGTTATATAAATAAAATCCTGCACACATATATTATACCATCCATTGTATTTCCTGGTCATGGGGGAGAGAGGATCTGTGACAAGGGCACACATACATCCTCGTCCCATTGCTGCTGCCTTTTCCTATGCATGCACTCCGTACATACAACACAAAACTGTAAAAAATGCTACGCTACCCTTCCACGAAAAGCTTGGTCAGACACCATGAACCGGACACCTACACCTATTCTAGAAGGATCATGAACAACCGGCAATTGTATGCACAAATGGGGATCATGAGAATCAGTCGGCACATTACTGACATCTTCTGGCAGCATTAGGCCACGAAGGGACACGTCAACCAACTACTTCGCTAGTTTAATGATAATAACTTGTAACTGCTTGTTTGGTGGCGTGGAAATCGTTAGACACTGGCTTACACTCACATTCAGATGAACACACATTCGGAGCTTCATGAACCAAAGGCGATATTGTCAAGATATTCTTCTTCCCGCTGCTACTACTGTTCTAGACAAAATCCACGGGTACCATTCATTCGTGTTTTAATGATGGCCGTGGACCGCCTGCACCCTCCCCCTTCTCTCTCCCTTCATTCCTCCGACGTACTGTAAAAAGAGAAAACCGTATCTGGTGGTATATTGCTTGCTTCCCAATCGCACACTCGAGATGTCGCTTCTCTCCTCGGCACTGTATCACTCATCCTTCTTCCTCCTTCCTTCATCTTGGCTCGTAAATAGAAAACAACTGACACGCCATAACTATCGTCCGGTTAGGCATGCAGCCTTGATCGGTTAAAAAAGACCAGGGAAAGTTTCGAAAGACAGCGAAAAAGAAAATGAGACAGAAAAGAAAGAGAAAAGCCTAAAGATCATACAGAGAAGAAAATGCAAAAACCACAAACCCACAAGACTTTCATATAATTAAACAAGATATTTAATCCCCCCCGTAGACCGGTTACTTTCTTGAGATGCTGATGAATATTTTCCTAGGACGCCCCTCCAAGTTGTGTCGTGTCGAACAGTACCTTGGCCAAACCGGCCAAAGTTCTCAGGAAGCCTCGTCGCCGTTTCGCGTTTCGGGAATTTGGACGGAATCGTGAAGAGGTGATTAGGACCCAAGGCTAATGGAATCCAAATTCGCCGTCAAAATATCCATCGTTCCGTAGACTAAAAGCTCTGAAGCATCGTTTGTCTATAATGTGCCGGTGAGACCGGCTCAAGCACGTCGACTATTACGTGGTCACGAAATAGCTCCTTTAGATGAGACCGCATTGACGGAGGTTCTCCTGAATGATAATATCTGTTTCTTGTTAGCACCAGCTTCTATTCTCCCTTGTCTTGTTCCGGGAGCCTTACCATTCACCGCGGCCATCACGAAGCGGATTTGTGTCGTGTCGGTGGCACATGTGAAATGTGTGTAAATCTGCTTAGTCTCGTGCTGGTTGAGGCTGACGAAGCGGTTGAGGATGTAGTCGCAGGCCGCCGCGTAGTCATCACCGCCCTCGTAGTCGGGGAAGTAGTTCTTCATCGGACTGACGGGCAGCTTCTCCTTGAACCTATCGATCTTGTTGAGGAAGAGAATGATTGAGGTCTTGATGAACCACCTCGAGTTGCAGATCGAGTCGAACAGCGTGAGAGCTTCCTGCATGCGGTTGACGGTCTCGTCCTCGAACAACAGCTGGTCGTACTCCGAAATGGCAACCAGGAAGAGAATCGTCGTGACGTTCTCGAAGCAGTGGATCCACTTCTTTCGTTCAGACCGCTGACCACCGACGTCGAACATGCGATATGTGAGATCACCGATGATAAAAGTGGTCTCGGTAATACCGGTTGTCTTGACACGCGACCGCAGGACATCCTGATCATTAGGCATGTAGTCCGGAGCGGCAATGCGCTGGATGTTGTCGAAGTAGCTAAGACAAGCACGTTAGCGATTACCTTCAAAAGCGAGCGTAGGCTGCGGAGGTCGACATACTATCGTGCAGAGTCGTTGAGCTGGTACTCCCTAGACCGCTTGAAGCAGTTCTGCACACCACCATCCGTCCATAGCTCGGCGATGGCCTTGCCGACCTCTGGGGGAAGACTCTCGCCCTCGATCTGCGCGGGTTGCATGAAGATGGTCTGGACGTGGTACTCCATCTTCTGGTTCGATAGCGGCAGCTCCAGCGACTCCATGGCCTCGAGAATGACGCGCATCGACTGCACCGTGTTGCTGAAGATGATCTCTTTGAATGATTCCCGCTCGTCGCGCGAGTAGCCGCCCTCGTGGATGAGCTTCATCTGTTTCAGGATGGTCGACTTCCCGGATTCACCAGCACCTGAAGCGCAGAGTTAGACGACGATCCGTCATTTGTCGTGTGCGCATCTAAACATACCCAGAAGAAGCATCTTGATTTCATTGCGTTGCTGCAAGCGATCGCGCTTGAGCTGGTTCTCAATCTCCTCGTTCCGCGCCTTCCCCTCCTTCTCCTCTGTGCTCATTCCGCAACCCATCTTGGCCAATTGTTGTCGTCAGAAACGTTATTAGAGAGCGAGTGTTTCAATTGATGATATTAAAATGAAGTTCTAGTGATTGCATGCGTTAGCTAGTCCTGAATGCGTGCTGAGTGCATCGGTCGCGGGCGTGATGCGAGGAGATTGAAAGCTGCTCCAGTAAAATAAGCAGCTTCTGAGGGGGAGATCGGTCCAGCCCCTTCGCGGCCCCGTTCTGGAAGGCAACACAATCGACGATCGAAAACACCAAAGTGGCCCGCTCAAGAAAACCATAACGATATTTGCGATCGCGCCTTGGGCGAATCAAGCTATCGTATTCGCTGTTATGGGAACGCGGCGGGCGGCATTGAGGCATCCTTCTACGGGGACGGGCGGGTCAGGGCTCGGGGCGACTGGATTCGTTACTTACTAATGGTTGACCGTTATCCTAACCTTCAATTGACTACAAATCGTGATCAAAGGTATCGAAGAAGATGAACCAAAAAAACAATATAAAGGAAGACGAATGGTGGATGGCCAGAAAGACAGGCGATCAATAGCAGAAAGGACTGCTTTTGCTGCTGCTCTCGCTCCCGTGGAGGTGGTGAATTGGAGGTTGATGAGGGAAGGAGAAGAAGTGGGTGGGCTGGGTTCTGTTAATGTGAGGGATGCGGAGCCATGCAGCATTGAATTTCGGGGGTGGGCAGTAGTCCAGCGATGCTGGCGAATCATGGGCGGCGCAGCTTGTGGAAAAGTGGGTACACTAAGATCCTGGTGCGGCCATGGCCCGGACTTTGACTTTTCGGAATGAGAGCTTTCTGCTCGAGAGCAACAAGGTACAAGGGCTAAAAAGGGACAAGTTCCTCTGCCGAGCTGGGATATAAGCTACTTCCACCGATGCGTCGCAGCCGTACAGAAAGTGATGGTTAATGCAGGGGAATCCATAGCGAAAGTTCAGGAGAGGTACCCGAGGTTTCAGGTTCTACTAGTATCTCGGTATCTTTTCATTCTTTGGTACTTCTCACCGTAGGTAGTCACCCGTAAAATACCTGGTCATTGATGGTAAAGTGTCCGCACATGGAAGGCCTGCCTCGCAACGGTTCTCCTGGGCTAGCGGTAGAAGGCCGGGGGTCCTTAACCGGACGACGCGATGCTAGGAAAACGGTGATATTGAACAATCGAGGGTCTCGCGGTTTGTCCCCTTGATGTTAATATCGCCGTGACAATGGCAGTGATATATCCTGCACATATCCCTAGAGTGTATTGCAAGATGCTCTTGATCCTTGCCATTCGCGTTCCAGCGCCCTCCAGCTGCCAGGAAACCGCTTCTTTGTTCAGACCGCACGGCGATCAGCGTTCGTTGTAATCGATCCGTTTCAGCGTGACACCTCTTAGTCAATATTGCTGCGCGATGGGCAGGTGCGTGTGGAGGAATTGACGATCGTTGTTGGCCTTTGCCGTTGAAACCGATTAAACGATGATCGAGCGCCTACGAAAACGAGAATAAATACTTTTGTCTAGCTCTTGACTTGTATCATCCCGCTAAAGGCACAACGCTCATTCTCTTGTGTCGGACGGCCTTCTTCTACGCTTCCATGGCACGCGATCAAGAGCTGATCGCCTGTCTGTGGTTGATCGATATAAGCTTTACGATTTGTGTCCCTTGCCAAACTCTGGTTTTACGCTCGGCAGCTTGATTCGAAGGTGCGTTTCAACAAGGAGAACTCTTCGCGGGGCTCTCCTGGGAATATCCTGGGTTATGGTACCATCAGGAGGGGAAATACCATCACAATTCCATCTATCGAAACAGAAGACCTTGCTATAATAGAACTTAACATGTCACAGCGCATCTATAGAATAGAATTTACGGGTATCTTTGAGGCAGCAGTTTGGATGAAGGAGTTGGCTGATGCTGTACAGTGCCGTACCTGCATGAGGTGTTCAGCCTGTAAGCTGGACTTCCATATATCCTCAGGGTCAGTTAATGGCTTGCATCTGTTGGTAAGATGCATGATTAAACGGGTATTTTCCCTCTGCAGTGCCAACATGCATCCCGAAGATCTTGGAGATTTTGAAGAGCTGGGCGAGTGAGAGAACGTGACTTCAAGACATCAGATCGCCCCAACCGGTGACCCGGATCGGATGAAATGCTGCAACTGTTGCAATTGAGGCGAACCAAGACACGCATCCGACCAAGACACGGGAAGAAGTTCGAGATTTGGTATCAAACCGACCGACCGCGCAGTCACCCGCTTTCTGATGTCTCTTCTGGTTGGTCTTGGCGATGAGGTGCCTTTCCAGGTTACCGGACACCTCACTGAACACTGCGCTGAGCTGACACTGACTGGACCAAAGTTCGGTAGTGTCGCATCATGCGGTTCAAAGGGTGTGGGTCGTGCACGCACAAGTGCGGAACGAAAGAGACGGAGAGGAAAGAAAAAGCGCCTCAAAACGCCCGCGCGGGGCATGGGGGAGCACTTTACACTAAAATGAATCGCTTGAGTCGTGAACGACGAGGTACGGCCAGCCTATCATTTTCATCAGATAGAAGATCGCATGCTAGAAGGAGGGCTAGAAAGGCTATTCGCACCACACTCCCTTTTAAGAATGCTACCTTTCCGTGCCCCTGGATTTCATGCCCTGCCCCTCCATTTCCATACACCGTTCAATATGTAATCATGAATATCGAGATGTGACATGACTGTCTGTGGTTACGTCAAAAGTGTTCGTATTTTTTTTTTTTTTTTGGAAATCACGGAAATCAGCACTCCAAAATTTCTTTTTTGTTGGATGGGGGCCGATGGGCAGATGCGGATAATGAGAATGGGGCGGCCCACTGAATCGATATCCGTGCGCGCGAACCAACTCCAGCTGCCTACAGGCGTGAAACGTGTTGTCTTGATTAGCCGGGATAAGGATTCGCTTCATTCCATGCACACCGCGGACAGCGTACAGAATGAATATTGGCATAGCAAGGGGTCATTTACTATGATAGATCACTATGAATATATGTACCGGTGCTTCTGGGTATCTGTGATGTTCAACACAGCATATTCAGAATGATAGATGATCACGACCATAATACAGTATTTGGTGCCCCGTCGGATAAGAGACACCTCGGAAGAGCCACCAGGTAAACACCCGACTCTCAGACCGAAACGGGCAATAGTTGGGAGTGTAGATCCTTCTCCGCAAATCCTGTCGACGGGTGGTTCTCAAGTTCTTTTGCAGCTCTCTTATTATTAGCTCCTATTCATGTGATCGCCAGTTCGACCAACCGTCACTCCACAGTTCCTTTTTTTGTGTAACCCATTTACGAACTTCGGACCCGACGAACTTCTGTTCAGCGAGTCGGCGGACAGCTGTCTCTCGAATGACAGGTGACAAGCGAGCTCTACTTCGGTGAACCGTACATTATTGAGTTAAGAGGTGGAAGCGTGCAGGTGGCCCGAATATTTTCGGCTTTGAAATTGACAGTAATCTCATGAATCAGCAGGTATACCTAGCATCACGACCTGGACCGGCCATGCGCTATTGCGATTGAGACTTTGAGACCAGCGAGCCACATGGGTGAGGAGCCGTGCCCTCCCTGGACCTCTCCCAGGGCTTCTTACGGCCGAAATTCCAGAAGGAAAAGTTGTCGCGTTTTGCCCTGTGACCGAATCATTTTTATTGCTCTCCAGGTCGCTGCATATGAAGTGGGGAGTTGATTTCCTTAGCCTCCCGTAGCGTGCCATCGCCTGAATGCTGTTCCTGGCGCAAGATGCGAACCTGCACGCAAGGCCCCAGAAAGGCCCCCGCTCTTTTCGCATTGCGAATTTGCGCCTCTGCTTGACATCTGGCCTGGTCGCTCACGCCTTTACCACGTGGTTTGGAATTCCGAGGGAGGATCAGTGCTCGCAAGATCCGGTTGGCACCTGTAATCCTTCGTAAGATGTCATTTTACTGTGTAGACGTCATTTTGGATCACGACCGGAGGGGGGGACACACCTGGTCATTGACTTGTAAGCCAGGACGAGATACGACCGCAAAGTGTCTGCTGCCGACACTATGATATAAGTATAATTAATGAAGAACCCGCCGCCAAACGAATCTCACACCGCATTGTTAAAACACCGACAGGCGGCGGCATGAATAACGGAGCAAATATGACGGAGCGAGCGATCCTCAACTCGGGATGAACCATAGCACTAGGACAAAAGAGGAGATGTTCTAGAAGCCAGTAATAAGCATGGAGACCAGGGGTCATGGCAACGTCGGCAGTCCACCGCTTTCCCAGAGGGGAGTCTCGTCTTCTCCCGAAACGAAGAAGGGAAAAGGGGACGTGGATGTGGAACCCGACCCTCTGACAGGATGGCCCTGGCTCTGGAACGTGGACGCTTGGATTTCAGGCCTTCTCGAAGTACCTAATCCAGCAGGAAAACACTGCATGAAGAGTGTTACTCCATCGCCATCAGACAAGCAACGGCGGCTGAAGTCTCTCCTCTTAGTGAACAGGACTTGCCTGTCGTTGAGTGCATGCAGACCCAAGCTGAAAAGAGGGCTTCCCTTCCTGCACGGGAAGCTGCTTCCCGAGCTGCAGCCTTTCAGCCGCCTTGTCCACTGTAAGATGGGTTTGGTCGCGGCGTTTCCGTCAGCTGAACGCTATCCATTGCCCAACTGTAACTGGAGCTTGGCGCAGCGCAGCACCAGCCTGGCGCGGTAACGACCCTTGGCGCGACAGAAAATCTCAAAAAGTAAACATGTTGCTGGCGACAATTCGAGGGACGACAAGTTATTAACAGGGTCCCTTACCCCGCGCGATTTTGTAATTTGCGAACGGCGTAGCATTTGAGGCTCATACCTCTCTCAAGCCTGGTAACAGCCGTTGACAAAATGGCGTCGTCCGCAATCCCCATGTCCAGGTTGGGCGGTCGCGGTATGTGCGCCTTTACCGCTCCCCGGCCACGGCCACGGCCATGATGTCACCTTACCCGGCACAACCCGACTGATGTGCTTGTAGCCTTCAACCACAGCGCCAGCAACGATGCCGAGGCCGAATATGATCGCCTGCGTGATCTGGCGCGGTCCGAAGCAGGCAAGATGAAGTCATGCTTTGACCGGGTACATCCTCCAAAGTCCTCAACGTCTTGAGCTTGCGGCTAGCTTGCGATAGCCCTCTTCTCTCCATGCCGCCCACGCAGGACATCTCCACTAACCTCTCTATCTCCTGTTCCAGGCTCATCAAGCGTACGAGCGCGGGGACAAGGCCGAAGCCAAAGAGCTCTCGAAAGAAGGAAAGGCACATCAGCAGAAGAAAGACGCCTATAACAAGCAGGCTTCTGAGTTCATCTTCCGGGAGAACAATGCGCAGGGCCGCGTCGCCGACGATACGATCGATCTCCATGGGCAATTTGTGGAGGAAGCCGAGGACATCCTGGAAATGCGCATCCGAGACGCCCAGGCTCGAGGCCAAACGCACCTGCACGTTATTGTCGGAAAGGGGAGCCACTCCGTAGGCCATGTGCAGAAGATCAAGCCGCGTGTCGAGCAGGTGTGCCGCGAGATGGGGTTGGACTATGCCACAGAGGAGAACGAGGGTCGGATGTACATCGATCTGAGTGGCGGCCGTGTCAACGTGCCACCACCGCTTCCGCCCCAGCCCGGTGGCTACCAGGGAGGGTACTCCAGCGGAGGAGGATACCCCGGGAACCAGCAGCATCACGGTTACAAGCCTCCACAGCAGCAGCAGAATGGTGGTGGCTATCACCAAGGGCATCAACAGCAGAACCAGCAGAACCAGCAGCAAGACGAGATCGAGCAGTTGGTCCAGAAGGCTTTGCCCAGGATATTGCGGAAGCTTGAGAAAGCCTGCTGCGTTGTTATGTAGAGGCGGCTGGTTGCATCATTCCCTCTCTGTCTTTCTCGGTCTGTCTTTTCTCCGTTTTTTTTGCTGTTTTGCGTTGCTTTAACACCCCTATGCCACATGGCTATGTTTGACGATCTTGGGTAATGTTGGGTAAACGATAGCGTCAGAGGCAAGTGCCAATCTCTTCATGATGACGTAGTGGATTAATGAACTGGTAATTGTGATGGCGCAAAGAGTTTTTCCTCTCACTGGTCTTCCCTAAGTATCTGACAAAGTGTGTTTGGATGTTATTGACAACATCTGTTGACAGACCGGCACTGTGAGGAGCACTGGAAAAGCTCGAAGCCGCGATGTACTGCTGCAGGATCTTTGAGAGAATAAAATTTAGACAAGGGAAGTTCGTACAGTCGGGAACATTTGAAGGCGACAGGTGCACGCACGAGGCAGCATTGCACCTTCCTTGTGAGCAGCTCAGTTAAGGAAGGAGCCGCTTGACTCTACTTCCAGGTTACTGCTGTCATTCTTTCCGTATCGAGTGCACACCCTCAGTCCTTGAATATGCCATCGCAACCAGGCCTGGACCCCGAGCATTCCTGATTCATAATATCATTTGTGAAATTGCTACAACAGTTCGACCGTACCAGCATCTCTGCCCCTTTACCACGTAGCCTGCGGGTAGACTCCTTCACCTAGGGAGACCGCAGAGGGTTCCATGCCGGCTATACAACACGAAAGCTTATGGCCAACCTCGAGTCGTGAGACTACTCATACGGTCCTAGCAGATGACGCGCCTTGCGCTTCAAGTTCACTTCCATTCGCAAAGCCTCGAAGAGCAGCTTTTAGCCAACAAGAGCGACTTGAAAACGCCAACCTTTGGGGCTATCATGACGTCCAGCGATGCTGAGCCAACTCGGCTAGAGATTGGACTTCTCGGGCTCGGCATCTTTCTCCTTGTCGCGCTAATGAGCTTCGTTCTTTGGGTAGCCGCCAAGAGGAAGAAGCTGCTAGTACCCATCATTCACGGCCGTCTTTCTCAACCTTGCCCTTGGAAGGAGGCTTTCAACGATCGGTTCCCACACAAGCCCGGCTGGTAACTGCACAGAGTGAGCAAGAGGCAATGAGGCGTGAAGGACAGAACAGTTGAAGGTTCGGAAGGAAATCTAGGGGTTCCCTCTCCCGAAGGGGCCAATAGCTTGCTTGACCATCTTAGACTTGCTCGATTGGTTACACACAAAGACGGGATTCGACGGACCTAACCATGAGCGTCATTTGACACACGCCCTCGAGCAGTTCTGATCTGCTGAGAAGACGACTGCAATCAATCCTCAGACACACAAAAGAACACTTGAAAGGAACTCCTCCCGCACCTATGTCACTCCATTCGCATCCTCAGCACCAGAATGAGACTTTTTGATATATTCATGATCCAAACAACGCCCTGTCTATGGCTCTTAGGTGACTGAACAGTTTTGTACAATGGTCTGCCTCAACCCAGCTCCTGCAACCCCTATTCCTTGTGTCGTCGATTCCCAGGTTCCTCACTTCGCGATAAGCTCCTTCAAGCCTGCTTCTTGATGTCCTTCGCCGCCTGTTTCAAGCTGTAGTTGCACTCCTCGTATGCCCGTCCAGCACCAAAGCCGACTCCGACGAATGCGGGCCATGCTCTCCGCTTGAACAGAAGGACTGAGAAAACGACACCGAAGCCGAGACCGAGGGAGGACTTGATGAGGAGGTTCGAGATGCAGCGATCCCACTACAACCAAGTACGTCAGCACCAAGTTCCGGCGGCAATTGTACACCATTCGCATTACCTTCTCGTTCAAAAGTGCCTCACTGACTGGGCGCGCGACGGGGCTC
Source organism: Diplogelasinospora grovesii (assembly GCA_033297225.1). NCBI lineage: Eukaryota > Fungi > Ascomycota > Sordariomycetes > Sordariales > Diplogelasinosporaceae > Diplogelasinospora > Diplogelasinospora grovesii. The sequence continues at coordinate 60,162 of MU853758.1, forward strand.
GCAGTCGGCGGCGGAGGAATCGACGTCTCAGGCATGGTGAACCGGCACTGCGGGCATCATCGTATTAGGTCAATTGCAGTGTACATGAATCGGATATGCGCCTACCTCTCAAGAATAGTGGAAAGAACGCGGAGGTGTGTGTGAAGGCTGGGCACGAGAGCTTCGATAACGGTCGTCAATGATGTTATTTTTCTCGCCAATTGACCCGACCTAAGCTTGACACCTGCCTGCCGTGCCGTGCTTGTTTCCCGTTGTCACCCGAAGGCGGTGGGAAGCAAGCGCAAAGCACTTGGGCGGCAGAATTCTGGAAATTTTGGGAGCTTTACACTGTCCACGCCAATCATCGCGGGGCATTTTACAGCGACTTTCAGAGCTTCCAGAAAATCGCAACCTGAGAATTACACCTCATTCTGAGGTACTGCGTTCAGCTATGGCGGCCGAAGATGATACTGTGAGTTCCCTTATGACACATGTCGTTTCTCTTACCCAACGCCTCGTGGATGCTAACTGTAGCACAGTCGGGCGAAGCAGCCCTCATCAAGACCGTCCGAGCACTTGACCAAGGCAAGGACGAAACCATACCCGAGAAACTCGAACGAGTATGGAAGATACTCTCGCAATACCGCGGAGGCAGCTTCCATGCTGCCGAGGAGATGCTGCTACGATGGCTCCTCAAGAATATGACCGGGACTTCTGCCGCGGCCGAGCGCCTACGACGTTACCCTTTGGCGTGGAACATATTGGGGGCTGTGTTTGCTTGGATACCGCTCTTCTCGCTGGCCAAGTCGCTCGCCGACCGCCGGTTCATAAGTGTGCTGCAACAAACACTCAAAGACATCTCGAAACCACAAAAACAGGCCACACAGGCAGGAGGGGACACTGAAATGCAGGAGGCACCACCTCTCGATGTCCCCACGAAGTCGTTGAAGCGAAAGCGATCGGATGCGGCGTCTTTTGACCTCGACGAACAAAGACAGCTCAAGGGCTGCCTGCAGACTGCGGAAACCATCTTTGAGGCTCTCCGGGCCCTTTTATTTCGATGTGCGCAAAGGTCCCTGATTGGACCCCCGAGTGCTCGCATGGGAGCTGAGCATGTCAAGTCTCTGTTCTCGTCATCCGCAGCCGATGTTATGGAGATTCTTGTTCCACTTCTTACCCTGTGTGATCTTGCAGCGGATAATGCGCGCGGGGAGCCCGGCGAGGAACAGTCGTTTTGGATGGCAACATTTACCGAGATATGGAACCTACATCTTCAAACTGCACAGGACGCCTCAGAAGTTGCGGTGCATCTATCTCGACTGGGCATTAATCTGCTTGGTAAGCTAACGGGTCTGCCGCAGCAGAAACCGCTTGCTCTTGAAGCGGCTGTGCAGCGTCAGTGGGCCCGAGACCTGCGGCGATTCTTGACTCGCAACATGGTTCTCCCATCAAGGGCCGCTTTCTTGAACGGAGGCAGCTTCGATGTGATACAGATGGTTGTTGAGATGTCGAGGGTCTCTGCCTCAACCAATTATCCCGTCCTCTTTGATTTGGTGGTCAGCCTACCTCGGGTTCACGGGGACGAGGTCACCAAGAAGGATTACGATGCGTGGATTCAGGCTGTCTTTGATGCTATAGTTCAGGCATTGAAGGGGCTTGACGAACACCAGAAAATAACGGTGCTCAGCAAGACGCTAGAGATGGCTGCACAACAGGAAATAGCCCTCTCAGCCGCGAGTCTCCGTTCCATCTGCAAAGAACACGCAGTGCACGCCTACAGAGCTGACTGGTCGCTGTTGGTTCCTGTCATTAAGATCAACCCGGACGTCTTTCTGGTTTCACAAGCAGGGCGGGCGGTGCTCGACCAGGTTCTCCTGGCAACAGTCAAGTCTGAAATGAGCGGGGAAGAGCTCAATAGGGCGTCGCAGTTTGTCGTCTTGTTAGCCGAGGGGTCTGCAAAAGCTCGCGACCTATCCGGATTTATCAAGACGTGGTTCAAGTATCTCGCGCTTGGTGAACCTCAAGCCCGGCGTGTGCCTCTATGGTCACAAAAGGAAGTTGGTGCTGCGGTTGCCAGACTCCTACAAGGCGCTCTGAACGTCAATCAGCTCCTGGATCTTCTAGACTGGCTCATGTCGCACAATGAGCAGGCCGAGTGTGCAGCCAGGCTCACCATTCTGGCGGCAATCTCAGACGGGATCTCGCAGGAAGAATTCATCGATGCTGCCGTTGTCAAGATTTGGGACGGCGCATTCGCAGAAAAGCCTTCTCGGACTGAGCTTCCCAACATCGCCGCGTGTCGGTGGACAATTGCTCAGACATGTTTGTCGTGGGGCAAGCTCGAGGAATCTGGTCGCAGCTGGTCCCAGGTGAAGCCAGAACTCAGTCGTATACTGAAGAGCTCTCCGGCGGATCGTGCAGACACCTTCGCCGCGTTCAAATGCTACTACGCAGCTTGGACATCGAGCCCTCCGCATAGCACACATGAGGAGGAGGCGACGGCCCTGATCTGTTCCTTCGTCGGTAGGCTAGACCCAGAGAAGGAACGCCGCGGACTTTTGCAATCAGACTTGGGTGACTTGGACGATTGTGTGCCCGATGGGGCATATCTCTCATTTATTCTATCTAACGCCCGTCTTCAGAGGTAGGACGCCCGCATGTATCACAATTCAGGATCATTGCTGACGTTTCGGCAGCCTTATAGCCGCTCAGGATAGTGACATCCTCAGCAGACTGATACTCCCTAAGATCCCTGCCCAGTCCAATGCTACGGGGGAATATGCTGTTGCCTTCCGACAAGTCATGGAGAACCCAGACACCAGTGACAGACGCTTCATACGTAAGTTGAGGACGCACACGAATCGCTACAGCTGTCTCATTACTGACGACGTGGTTGCTACCGAACAGACGATGCGGTATTCAATATGACGTCTCAGCTTGATTCATCCGAAGAGCTTTCAGACACACAATCGCTTTCATCCACACAGGCAATCGACGCGTTGCTCAAGCTCCCGGATGCCCTTACTCGACTTCAGCGAGAACGGACGATGAGCGCCATTCTTAAACGATTCGGCTCTCAGTCCTCCGTAAAGAAGGACGAGGCAGTACCCGGCTATTGGACGCCCTTGCTGACTCTGATGGTGAAGTTAATGCAGAAGCCGACGTTCTATCCCGTAAGTAGCAGTAGCCTACAAGTGTATCTGGCCATTCAATGCGACTGACAAGTAGAGCAGAACATGAATTTCAGTGACTTGGAGGCGATAGCGAGGCGCATACCCATCGCAACTAATAACTCTATCGTGTGCGCTGAATATTTAGAGCGAGAGCGAGAAGTCGTGCAACTGCTTGGGGAATTGGCCACATTGACCTGCCGGTACGTGCATTCGTCGTATCCATCATCGCGCTTCATGTGCATCTCCATACTAACAATTGGACAGACAAATGACGAGTGACTTTGGAACGAGAGAGAAGACGTATCTCGAGAGCGCCGTATCGTCTCTTCAAAGTGGCGAGTGGAAGGGTTATTATCCACCCGCGCGGCTGGTCTTGCTACAGGCATTCGTCTCGGTGGTACAGAACTCTCCGGTACTCAAGAAACTTGAGAAGGGGGGTCTCCGTCTTGAAGAACTGAAGGAGCAACACCTACTGCGAGGAGCAACACCGTACATTACTAAGTGGAAGTGGCCTGACCGTCAGCTTTTGCCCTTGCTGATCGCACTGAATGCGGTGGATGTGCTGGACAGTCAGACTATCACCAAAGCGTTTTCCGCCAATGTGCCATCTCTGCTGGAGACGAGCGATAGGCTCCTCGAGCAAGGTCGTCAGGCTGGCTGGGAAATACGAGTGTTCCTAGCACGACACTTCAGCAAGCAACTTGAGGCTCCCTTGAGAATCAGGACACTGGGCCAGTCGACAGACGGGGCGGAACAGAAGGGCGCATTTGGGGGAGTGGACATTTCCTCTCTGCAGCATTACGTCGATGTCGTGGTGGATAATGCCGACGAAGCAACCAGACTCGGGTACCTGAAGGAGCTTCTGGAGGACAGCGGGGAGGGCACACAGCTCCTGATCATTCACAGGCTCGTCCAGCGAATACAGGGTAAGCAAACTTTGTCTCAATTGCCGCCTTTCTTTTCATCTACTAGACTTTATGTGTAACTGACTTTCATTTCAAAAAAAGGCTCTCGAACGCCAGTTGTATCCGAAACCGGATTTGACCTCGCAGAAGCCCACAGCATACTCTGCGCGAGGTTACTTGGGATAAAATCAGGCGCGGCTGTTACTTCTGTTAGCCACCATCCCAGCGAGCAGCAGTTTGTCCTCATCGCGAGGACTCTGTACCTGCTCCTGGGCGAAAAGGCGCAGGCAATGACGCAGTGGAATATCGAGCGCACTCTGGGGACTGTGTCTGTCATTGCCTCCTCGGAGATGTCTACTGCCTCGTGTACGACTTCATTTCCCTGGCTCTGTCGGCTGGTAGATGTCGTGATCAGACGGCATCGGAAGCGGTTAGACGGGCACTTTCACATTCTGGTTTCCGTGCTGCAGTCTCTCCTGCGGTGTCTGCTTGTCTGCTGCAGTCGAAACAAGGATGAGGAGGAGGAGGAGGAGGAAGTGGCGGGGAAGCAGGCAAAGGCATATGCGCGACTGCTCACGTTGGTCTGCGAACCGAGTGTTGCGTCTGTTTCGGGGGGAAACAAGAACAACAACGCTTTGCTAGATTCGGAAAAGGACAAGGCGAAACGCTACGCCGGGCAGCACATGTACCTGGTGCTGATGCAGTACATCAGGCTGCAGCTGGAAGACGGGGGGCGACATGCCGTGGTGTCGCATAAGGTCAGGGAGGCGTTGGAGCCGGGGTTGTGGGCGATTCTGGACATCACCCCGCAGCAGCAGCAAGGAGGGCTCTTGAAAATAATGACGGACGCGATGGATCCTAACGGGAGGGTGTTGCTCAGGGAGCTGTACAAGCAGTACCGGGTGTTTCACAAGTGGGATGGTGTCTAACTTTGACACCCTTGACATCGTATAGGTTTTGCTAGATAGGAATAAGGAAGAATGTGTCTAAAGCTTGTGTCGCTTCTTGCCAGTGGCGATCTTGACGAACTCCTCCTGCGGCACGCCGCTCATGAAGCGATCCAACCCGGCGAATACCTCTCTGGTGTTTTGGCTGTCGAGCACCTCTCGATACGGTCGTTGGATCAACGCCTTGATGCCCAGCAGACTGTCGCCCACGAGATGGTCACCCAGGCGTTCGTTTATCTCGTTCAGGACCATTTCCCGGAAGGGGTCGGTGGGGGTGGGGGTGGGGGCAGAAGGGGAGGGGGAGGGGGAGGGGGGGAAAAAGATCTTGTTGACGAAGCCGGTCGACAGTAGCTCTTCAGACGGGATGCGGCGGGACATTATGAGCGCCTCGTTCGCCTTGGGCAGACCCAACCGGCGCACGAGGGCGATCGAGGCACCCCCCTCTGCCACGAGGCCCAGGGAGGAAAAGGGCGTGAGCAGAAAGGTCGTCGGCGTGCAGTAGATGAAGTCTGCAAAGGAGATCAGGGCGGCCGACAGGCCGATCACCGGCCCGTTGAGGGCGCAGACGAGGATTTTTGGGTGGGTGTAGAAGGCCTTTTTACACGTTAGTATCAGGTTATATCAGTGGTGTTTGATCGATCGAGTGGTTTTAAATGTTTTTTTGTGGCACTGCCTTTGAGTGCGGGTGGGTGGGTGACAGGTTGGTAAGGGAAAGGGAAAGGGAAAGGGGGAAAGGGGGAAAGAAGAGGGGGAAGGAAGGAGAGGAAAGATGAAGTGGGAGGGAGGGAGAAGAACTAGAAAGAAATGATGGAAAGATGAAATGAGGAGGAGGAATGAATGGGGCTTAAGGGAATGTGAGAAGGGATGGGTGGAAGTTTGTGGACGGAGAAAAAAGGGGGGAATATAGAAGCTTTCAGGGGGAAGACAGAGATGAAAAGAGCTTACATTCGTGATGTTCAGATTGTTAGCTACGAAGCTGCCCAACCAGTGCTTGTGCACGGCTGAGGTATCTGCCCCGGAAGACGTGTCTGGTGCGGAGCGTGAAATCGAAACATCGGCTCCTCTGTATACAAGGTTAATCAGTGGGGGGAACATTCAAGGAGTGTGGTGAAACTTACGCAGAGAAATACCGCCCTTTACCGATAAGCAATGTGATGTACACCTCATCGTGGGTGGCCACCTCGCGGAGCTTCTGCGCGAGGTCGTAGTACTGCGCCTGGCTCAGCGCGTTGAGCTTCTTGTCGTTGTTTATGGTGATGATGGCGACGCGGCCGGTGTATTCCACGCTTATCACCGAGTCCTCCTCCATTCTGTCTGTTATCGGCCCGCGCTCGCTCAATCTGTCTTTTTTTTCCTTTCTGGTTGCAGGTTCGGTCTGAGCTTTATTACCAGTTGCTCACATTGAAAAAACAGTTGTTGTTTTAAGTAAAAAGAGATGCAATGTGTAAGTAAGCTCGACCCGAAGGACGAGGACGAGGACGGGGGTGTTGATAACCACGGTGAGATACCTCGGCTCGGTAGTGGATCCAATCCCTCTGACAAACAAGCATATCCCACGGACCACTCCCCGCACTCATCCCAAACAGGCGACCGCCCAGAACTGTTAATAAGCTCAGGCACGCGGCAGTCGGTAAGATTTCCGACGGGCGGCGGGTGAGGGAACGAACGAACGGGCAAGATCCGAATGAACGGGAGCGGGGAGACTGCAGACTGCACTTGCAAAGCTCGGAGGGACGACATGCAAACACCTACTTTTTATAGCGGTGTACTGCTAAATGTTTGTACATACTTCCGACTCTCGGGAGGTACAGAAACGGGGACACATGTCGGGACCACGTTACGGGATCGTGTATTACTTACTCGGTAAACCTAACCGTCGGACAAAAGTACTTTACAGCAACGACCTAATATCCGTTCCGTCCATCGTTACCGTAAAACAAGATGACGGGGGGAAAAAAAAAAAAAGAGAATCAAGAAGCGGGACAAGAATTGATGATTCGAGCGGGTGCGGGCACCGAGGAAAACTGCGTCACTTTTACATTCGTAACTTAGGGGTCCCCTTTTAGTTAACCATGTCTAACGTCTTCCGCTTGGAGGCACGCGACACACATTACACCCAGAGACAGCTAAACCCAACAACGACCGACCGGTCACTCACTGGTCAGCGGCCCCTCGAAAAAAAACTGGACATGATCTCTAGACTTTTTTTGGCAAGTTCTTTTAATAGTCTAGACTATCGGATATGTCCCCCTCCCCCCCCGGGGCCGCCTCCGATATCGTACGTACGTGTACGTCAATAACACACCCCCCGTTCTCAAAATCAACCAATTGAATGGTAGAATCGCCGCATGCTGGCTGCTGTTGGCTACTGCAGGTGTGCAGTGTGTGTGTGTGTGGTGTGTCAATTATAAGGGCGCGCGCTGTGGGTCTACAGACTAAGGTAGTTTACCATCCTTGCTCCCCATTTTTACCGCCGCCGGTTTTTGTGTGTGTATAATAAGTGCGCGCCCGAACTGGTGGTAATTATCCCCTCCTCCTCCTCCTCCTCCTTAAACTGGTTTTCACAAGATATGTAATCAACTGGCACACATCATTCAGTTTTTTTTTTTTTTTTTTGAAAAAAAAAACATGGAAATAAGTGAAAGACAAGCAATCGAGCTCGGCACTCTGGAGTCGACCTCCGGGTCCGGGTCCGGGTCGTCCAAGACCGATGTACATGTACATGTACACATCGCTGCCGAGACACGAATAATCGAACCCGACCAACAACAACAAAACCATGTTGGAAGCACAGAAGACCACGCCAACAGACAGGAATTCTCGCTTCCGCCGGTAGACGGCGGCAAGAACGCGTGGATGTTTCTGGCGGCCTGTTTTGTGCTGGAGATGTGTGTCTGGGGTAAGCTCACAGAACCACCCCCTGAACTATCACAACTTGTCTGACTCTGAGTGGTAAAATTAGGATTCCCGTTTGCATTCGGCGTGTTCCAAGATTACTACACCTTCCACGCGCCGTTCGCCGGGTCGCGGGACATTGCTACTATCGGGACGTGTGCTATGGTAACCCCCCCCCCCCTTTTTTATCCCCCCTTTTGTTTCCCCTGTTACTAATGTATGTTGTCAGGGTATCATGTACCTCGACACCCCCTTGATCATGGGCCTTTTGAAGCTCTACCCGCGCCAGGGCCGGTGGTCCCCCATCCCCGGCCTCTTGATAATGTGTCTCGGCCTCGCCTTGTCCAGCTTCTCCACCACCGTGACCCATCTCATCATCACCCAGGGCATCCTCTACGGCGTCGGCGGTTCTGTCGCCTACTCCCCCTGCATCGTGTACATCGACGAGTGGTTCGTCCGCCGGAAGGGCCTGGCCTACGGCATCATGTGGAGCGGCACCGGCCTCGCCGGGGTCATCTTCCCCCTGGTGCTCGAGTACCTGCTGTCCACCTACGGCTTCCGGACGACCCTCCGTCTCTGGTCCGCCCTCGTCCTGGTCGTCACCGTCCCCCTCGCCTACTACATAAAGCCGCGCATCCCCATCCCCACGTCCACCTCAGGAGCAGCCTCCCATAACAGTGTCCGGGCCCGACCGTTCGACCTCGGATTCGTCCTGTCCCGCCCCTTCGTCCTCTACCAGCTGGCGAACGCGGTCGAGGCCACGGGCTTCTTCCTCCCGGGCATCTACCTCCCGCAATACGCCCGCAGCACCTTCGGAGCCGGCCCGTTCCCGTCCGTGCTCACCATCCTCCTGGTCAACGTCGCCGCGGTGGTCGGCTGCATCTGCATGGGCGTGCTGATCGATCGCCTCCACGTCACCACCTGCATCCTGGTCAGCACGGTCGGGGCCACGTCCGGCATCTTCCTGCTCTGGGGCTTCAGCACCACGCTGCCCATGCTCTACACCTTCTGCATAGTGTACGGCCTGTTCGCCGGATCCTTCACGAGCACCTGGCCTGGGATTATGCGTCACATCGCCACACCACCATCACAACTCCAAACAGGGAACAACAACGAAGTAGACAGGGCGGCAGAAGAAGGAAGCTCCACATATGGAAGCTCGGTCGACCCCAGCATGGTCTTCGCCTTCCTGGCGTTGGGGCGCGGAGTCGGCAACGTTGCCTCGGGCCCCCTTAGCGAGGCGCTGGTCCGGGCGGGGTCGTCGTGGCAGGGGAGGGCGGGGGCGGGGTATGGGAGCGGGTTTGGGGTGTTGATTGCGTTTACTGGTGTGACGGCGCTGCTCGGGGGTGGGAGTTTTATGTGGAGGAAACTCGGGTGGCTCTGAGAAAATAAAATAGATTTCATTCGGTTGGTTTTAAGCAGGTTTTAAGAGATATACATATATAGATAATGATAAATTGTAACGAGGTAGTACAAAGGGTATCATCATGTCAACAGACCAAATAGGAGGCTTGTCCGTTTGGCATACTCTTTCGATGCCTTCACCAGCTGCTCCTTGGGCACAAGGGTTCTTGTTATCTTTTGGGTGACGGCTTCTTCCAGCCCCTTGAAATCGTCCCCTATTGGTGAGAGAAAGCAGCTCAGATAGTGCATGTCGAAGAGCCATTGCACAAGTAGGTCTTGAAGTTGTTGGTCGTCAGTGCTAGTGTCTTCCTCCTTCTGTGACGCTTCCTCCGTGCCCTCTTTCTCTCCGTCTACCTCTTTCTCTGGTGGTTCTAGACGTTTGGCGAGAGCATCCTTCCAGGAGCTAGACACCTGGCTGCTAACATGTTGCTTCAGCACAGCCACAGCAGTAGGACTCCACAAGTCCCCTCCGGCATCGCCCATGGACTTGGACAGATTTCTTAAGAACCTCAAGATACCCGGCGATGGCGACGTAGGCAGCTCCTCTCCCTCGGTACCCTCCCAGAGACTTCTCCCGACAACTGTTTTTCGGGCAAGGTAGCTTGTACCAAACTCGCCAAGCGGAGTCGCAACCACTGTTGATGCCAGCACCTCGTGAAGAGACGGCACGACGCCCAGGCCAAATGCTGGGGGGAAACGCACTTCCATAGTGGCCCCTTCCACCGCGCCATCCACGGCAGGTAGTCGTGCTCGCACATCTCTTAGGAGACGCAAGAGGTACATAGCAACCTGCCCCCTTTTCTCCCCTTTCTCCTGCTTCTTCCATAGAAGACTCACATGATCGTCCAGATTCTTGAACGCCTTGGTTAGCGTTACTTTGAGATGATCATGCAGCATCTGGGGATCTTCCCTGCCCAGCATAGCTTGCCTCTCCTCGATAGTCTCTTCATCCTCCACCATGTCATCCGCATCATTGTCCCACCTCTGCCTCCTCAACCCCTCAACCACCCGTCCAACATCACCCATGACGTGATACCACGACGTATAGCAGTTCACCGCTTTAGACACGGCGTCGTTCCTCCCATACAGCCGCGCAACAACATCCTTCGTAAACTGGGACGCCCCATTCCCGAGGTCCATGTCAACAGAGTCAACATCCCATAACGACTCAGCAGTGCCCTCGCGCCAAGTATCCAGCGCAGCCGCGACCTCACTTCCGACCAGCCTGAGCTTATTAACCTTTTGTTCCAGGACCTTTAGCATATGCCCATTGACAGTCTCCCTGATCTTGTTGAGCACGATAGATGGGTCAATTCCCCGGGCCTTGCCGCCCTCTGCAATCCACAGACCCAGCACTCTCGTCCGCATTTCCACAATCGACTCAAAGTCCGTCATCCCCTCCAGCGTCTTCTGCAGCCCCTGGAGTAGGACCTGCCCTCCCTGCTTGGCCCAGCTGGCGAGCATCTCTCGTGCCTGCGGGCCATCCAGATCGTCGTGGCGTATAAACGGCGTGTAATACTGTATCCCATCGCCGCACCATCGTTCATACATGTCCAACCTCAACCCCTCGATTGCCCGTAACGACTCGTCCGCCAACAACCTCCCCTTCTTCAGACCCAGCAGCGCCTCTGTCAGCTTGTGCGGCACAATCGCCTGCACGTCCACCAGCGTCCTGGTATATAGCTCCATACACCGTAACACATCCCCCTTCTTCTTCTTCTTCTTCTGCCCCTCTTGTTGCTCAAGAGCCGAGGCCATAGCCTCCCCTCTCACCCGCAGAAAATGTCTCAGCACATCTCTGGCTCCGGAAGAGGTAGCCAAGCTGTACGCGCTAAACGCCGTGGTCAACACCCCCCTGCTACCCTCCTTATCCTCCTTCCCGGGTTGGGGGACGTGTTTCAGCACCCTATTAATAGCCCGCATCAGCTTCGAATGTAGGGTCTGTAGGTTTTTCTTCGCACCCTCTCCAGCCGAATTTCCAGATTTTGTGAGGTTCTGCGATAGCAGCCGCCCAAGAACCCAGATCTCAGCAGCCACGATCAGCCTGTCCCCTCTCATCACACCGCCCTCCTTCCCAGTCCCCTTTTCTTTTGTTGTCCCTGTTGTTGTGGTTCGGAGTATGTTTCCCGCGGCCAGCACGCACCCCTCCAACAGTCTAGCCCTAGCCACCGCTCCCAGACCACCACCACCACCACTTCCACCCCCTCGCTCAACATGTACAACAACGTCCGCATGTTCGCCGCCGCCGCCGCCGCGGCGTTCCCGCAAGAAGCGTGCAAGTCCCTCCTCTTTCGCAGCCACCACCGCCCTCCCACATCTGCCCCCCATACCACCCAGTATACTCTGCACCGTATCCATGTCGGCCCGCATCCTCACGATCGTGTCCGCGGTCCCCAGCAGCTCCCGATACGACCCTCCGACCTGCGTGCGCAGCCGCGCGGCCGTATCGTCGATCTGCGCATTGATCTGCTTGTGGAGGGAACGTATCTGCGGGAGGGTGTAGTTGTTCGCCGAGAATATCTGCGCCGAGGAGGTCAGGGTCGAGAGGTCCGGAGTCGCTGCCATTATCTTATGGCTTCGATGTAGGTTCGACCGCACGCACTTGTACAATACCAGTGATCTTCTTCAAGAATTAAAAAAAAAATTAAAAAAGTTTATATATGATACTCCATTGGTAAAACGTTAAAAAATCGTGGGTAGAACGAGCGCAATGGTGTGTGTTGTGTGTGTGTGTGTGTGTGTGTGTGTGTGTGTGTGTGTGTGTGTGTGTGTGTAGCTGTCCTGCTTGCGAATCGCGCGAATCGCGAAACTATTAGAAACCCGTTACAGAAAGCCCACACCCATCAAGCTGTCCACTAGTTAGTAGTTAAATCTACACACTATCCGTACTTCGTACATAGACCCTGAACGACTGAACCCTAACCCCTTCCGTTGTCAACTGCCACGGATGCCGTCATCCCGTCCTACTGGGCCTAAAACTTACAAGCACCCAACTCAGTATGTACATACAACCGGGAAGATCGTAAAGGTCCAATTAACGAGCCAACAAACCCACACAGCAAGTGTCCTCTTATAGGTGGGTTTGTAAGCACACGTTATTACATACTGGTATCCTCGGGCTACAATAGTATGGCCTCCGGAAATAGCAAATTACTCATCAGGCCGCTAGACATGGACGTCGGTGATAAAAGACGGGTCTCCCGTCAATGCCGTTGTGCTTGCCCCGCCCCCGCCTTCGCCGAGGTAGAAATCCCGCCCATCTTGACCTTTTGGGTACCCGGATCTTGTAGATCGCAACTAGAAGCAAAAGAAGAATTCCACTCTAGTGTTTCGTTTTCTTACCTTCTTTTGACTCTTTCTCTCGTACCCAAACCCGAAATCAGAAAGCATGCCAGTCCCGGATATCCCAGTGCTCGCCGAAGAGGACTCGATGTTGTCTCGCAAGTTCGGCCGCGAGATCGCAAACTACTTCTCCGGCAGCCCTCTAAACCGGCTCTCCTTCCTACGGACAGACCATGGCTTTCTCAAGTCTGCATTCTCGCACCCGAGTGCGGCGTTCCTGCTCCTCAACAACCTCTGCCCGCTCGTGCAGAAGGACCCATCCCATCTTGCGTTCGCGACCAACGCCGATGTTGTCCCGCTCACCGGCCCGGACCCCTTCGGCAAGAGCGAGGAGGACATGATCAAGGACTACAACTCCGAAGAGACGCACCCCGTCATCCTCTTCCTCGGCGTGGACGAGAAGAACCTCCTCCCGTCCAAAGTCGCAGCGGCAGACGCGTTCCAGTACAAGACGTACCGCGGCAGCCCGTATTTCGCCGTAGATATCACTCCCCGTGGGAACTATGCTGAAGCTGCCAACAAACTCATCACCGGCATGAATGAAAGGGGTCTCTCATGGCAAGACAACTCTCCGCGACACCAGGGCTTGCACTGGGGACAAGGTACTACCTCTCCCCACACCGCCAATCAGTCTTTACCTTGGCTAATGAATGTGAAGCGGCAATGTACGGCCAAGCCCGCGCCCTGCTGGATTGGAACGCGCGCAACCCCTTTTGCGCGCAGTGCGGACAGCCGACCCTCTCCGTAAACGCGGGAACCAAGCGCGCGTGTCCACCCACCGACATAGCTGGCGGGCAGGTCCGCGATCGAAAACCCTGCGCCACACGGGGAACCATCAGCAACCTCAGCTTCCCCAGGACGGATCCGACAGTCATCATGGCGGTCGTCAGCGCCGACGGCACCAAGATCCTCCTGGGCCGGCAGAAACGGTGGCCCAAGTACTGGTACAGCACCCTCGCCGGGTTCCAAGAACCCGGGGAGTCGATCGAAGAGGCCGTGAGGAGAGAGGTCTGGGAGGAGAGCGGAGTCCAGCTCGGGCGGGTGGTGCTGCACAGCTCGCAGCCGTGGCCGTTCCCCGCTAGCTTGATGATTGGTGCCGTGGGGCAGGCGCTGCCAGGTGATGGCGAGAAGGTCTACCTCGGAAACGACGCCGAGCTTGAAGATGCGCGGTGGTTTGCCTTTGACGAGGTCAAGGAGGCCCTCCAGAATGGCACGAGCAGCCTGGGTGAAGCCACACCGGAAGGGTGGAAAGAGGGTGCACTGCGCCTGCCGCCGCAGACGGCCATCGCGAATCGCCTGATGACTGCTGTTATTGAGGGGTGGTGCATTCCCGAGAACCTACCGCCGAAAATCTGAACATAAGGTACACAACATAAAACGTACGTAAAGTAAGAGGTAGATGGGGTGTTGAGAAAGATGTGCAGTTAGTTAGCAGTTAGCGACGCAATTCAAGCAGCGGGGCTGTTTTTCGCCCAAATGGTTTCCATTTCACCTTCTCATTTTCGCTTTGTGTGCAATGATACCGAGAGTTCTTTCCATCTTTACGAAAGTTCCTTCGTGGTTGCCAGTTGGGAACTGGATGAGCTCATCGTGGAATCATGAGGAGGTTTCACAACTTTCACAAAGTGGAAGGTATGATGGGTCTTGGGGGTCCAGTCCAGTTCCTGTCTTGTCCTTCACTGCGGGCCCACACCAGTCTTGATTAGGGCTAGCTCCATCTGCTCTGCGAACCCCACCATCAAAAAAATTCTGCCCATAAATACTTCCTCACGCAGCTCCTTCTCTTCCCTTTTCTTTTCCTCATCTACAACAGCGAGAGAAGCATCTTTTTCCTACACCGTCATGTGGAGGGAAAAGATGTTTTTCTTTCTGTGAAATGGCGGCTCCACAAATGTGGCTTGCTGAGGGTTACTGTTAGTTTTCTATGAGTCTTCCTCCGTTCCCGGCCTCCTACAGCAAAGCGATCACCTTATCCCTTAAAATTATCGTCTTCGGCGGCGGCTCTCGAGGCTGAAGACGGTGGGGTGGTCACGACATATCTTCACACTGATGTTTCGTCTTGTAAATTTGCGAACGATGCGATTAACGCCATTAGCGCACGCGAGTGTAATCTGTGATCTCAAGTCTAGCCTTGTGAGCTAGCTGTTGTCCTAGTTCAAGGCGCTGGATAAGGCAAGCTTGTGCTGCTTCCATTGATCATGGCCAAAGCGAGTACTGGCTTGATCCTTGATCTCAGTGTGCGCTGAAATTGGCTTGTCCAAAGTGATATCAGCGCGACGACGAACTCACTTGCAGACTGTCAAACGCGATGGTCAACGCTAGAAAAGTCAATTGGCGGAATAGAGCCTTTTATCTGCCCGTAACGGCAAGATGTGAACTGCAAAAATCTCAAATCAGAAAACCCTCGAGGTGGCCTCGCGACGCGGCCCCTATGGCCTCCAACCCAGTAACATGTCTTAACTCTACCATTGCGAGGAGTACTTGCCTCTCTGGCGAACCATACTGCAATTCTAGGGAATGCCGCTTTGGATGTCCCAATTTTACAGTCAGGTTTAGCATATCTACGAGGCAAAGGCCAGAAAATGGAGCTAAGATCTTCTCATTGCTTGACTATGGTAAAGAGTGTGCTTGTCTATGCTATCTAAGCTCTAAAAATGACCCGTGGTGAAAGGACGTCGAAGAGTGTCCGAAAAACACCACCACCGCTCCCCGTTTAGTAGAGGCGCTTAGGAGGCGACATGGTAGCCTTGATGGTAAGGCTCCCAACGTTCTGCCAGCCCTTCTTGAGCAGGGAAACAAGGTAGTTGATGGCCAACATGACGTTAGCCAACAGCTGCTCCTGAGTCATGCCAACGTTGCCGACGGCGACACCCATGCAGAGAACCTTCTTCAGCTGGAACTTGATGGTGGACTTAACCTCAGTGATCTTGCTGCTAAGGTCGTCGCTGTGGGAGACAGGGGTAGGGAACTTTCCGGCCTTAGAGAGACCGGGGCCGAGAAGACGGGGAATCTGCTTGATCAAGGAGTCGGAAGCGATGAAAGCATCGTACTTGCGGGCGAGCTTCTTGATGAGCTTCTTGTTCTTGTTCAGCTTCTTCAGATCGTCGGCGCTCATGGCATCGACACCGCCGTGCTTGGCACGATCGAGATCGTGCTGGTCACCGAGGATGCAGATGGTCATGTTCGGGCGGGGGACGGAGGGCAGCCTGACGGTTCCGGAGAAACGCTTGTCACGCTGGGGGTCGTAGTTCTTGAGACCGATCTGGAGCCTTTGGAATTGTTAGCATTGTATTGTCGATTCAACTGTCGTCAGTCGTATGAGGATTTGGAGGAAGCTTACTCGACGGTCTCCAAGAAGTTGCGCTTCTTGACCTCATTGCTGTACTCGAGGAGCTCAGCGCAATTTTGACGCACACCGGCTGGAGAAAAGTCAGTGAAAATGGTCTTCCATTGGGAGCAGATTGTGTTGATGCTTACCGACGGAGATCTTTGACATTTTGACCGTCTTCCTGTAGAGTTTCTCTTCTATAGGTGAGGTATACTGCGTCGTTTGACGAAAATTGTTGGAGAGGAAAGATGGATTTCGGAGTGTGGTTTTGATCTGTAGATTTTGTGGGCAATGGAGGGGCAGAGTCCCCTGTCTATTGATACTAAAATAGCAAAGCTCGGTAAGTGGATCACATGCTTTGTTTGTTCGCTCGAGTCATCGGGGAACAGTCTGGCGTGAAAAAATTCTGCTAGTCTACTGTTCTACTATAATAATGACGATTCAATTCACTGACGATTCAATACACTATCACAAATGAATTTCTCACTTTAACGAACACTCCGATTGTCCATGAGCCTTTCACTTTGAAACGTATGTGCATTGTACAATCGGGAGCGGGCGGTATCACGCTAACGAAAATTCCATGTCCAGAGCATGTGGCTGGGCATGGTCTCACGTGACCTGAAGTGGCTTTCATACGGACGACCCTACCAAAAGAATTGACTCACCGCTCTCTGCACGGACTTTTCTTATCACTGGAGCTACAGCGACTCTCCTCACTAACTATTTGACTGTTAGCGCTCGAAGTGCTGAGTCACAGTGATGTATGTGCACTGATTGTGAATATGTCCGCTATCCCCCAGTGCACCAATTCTGCCGGATAAAAAAGGCGGTGGGCCAATTCTTTTGGTAGGGTCCTCCGTACCATAGATTGTCTCAGTTATCATTCACCACTTGCGCGTCATTCTCATCCCATTCTCCAAGCGTAGCTTCCTTACAAGTTACGGGACGATAACACCGGCGACTACCAACTCTGAGTCACTGCCGTCCTCAACTTGCTCCGATTCAATTACGTGGTCTTTGAACATTCAGCTCTTTCAACTCGAAAGCCTCGGAGAACTTACGGGTGAATCTGGAACAGCTGGCTACAGTCCTTGGGCATCTGAAACAGATCTCCTTCGGACACTGTGAATCCGCAAATGCCATACTATCACAGTATTAATACATCCCACAGTCACCACGCGGCGGACGTGCTGTTGACCAACCAGGAAGGCGCCCTTGAGTGCGAATCCTCAGAAGCAAGCACGACCGCTGAAACGGCAAGAGCTCCGTCACGGCGTTACAGTGACGAAGCAGTAGAGAAAAGAAAGTTCCAGCTTCTCTTGTCACCTAATGGTGGGGTTTTAGCAAACGCTCTGGGTTACAACGAATTGTCTTGCCACGCATCTTCTGTTCGCTGCAAGTGCGTCTCGAGAGCTGTCTCTTCATGTTTAGTTTTGTGTGTCTGGCCTCTATCGATTGGTAATGGCCATGTTCCCTCTGTTTCCCCCACGCCTCCGTTCTCTTCCATATATCCATCCTTTTATTGTCATTGCTTTTTACCACCGCTGCATAAAGAGAGCCAAGTGGCAGTCGGGTTTAGCATAGATGTGCATACATATAGGATAACAGAAACACCTCATCTCAATCCTCTCTCTCCTCACAGACGCACGGTCTGCTCCGGAACATGAAGAACATGGCAGTGGTGCCTGCTCGTTTGCGATTGGCGACTCAAGTGATGTAGCGGGGTATTATCTCCACATACCGAAGGTGAGCGAATCCGTCCACAATGGCGTCTCGGCTATTATCACAGGGAAGCGTATAAGGCTGTATGGGGATCTCAAATTCCCAACGCCTCGTATATGCCCGACCGCGCTTGAAAACCTGGTTAGAGATGCAGAGTAACCCAAGTTGGCGACACGGCTCACGCCACGTCTGTGCGCTCCTTGAAACTCTACAAGTTCTGGGGTTTCAGCATCAAGAAGCCCTGCGCAACCAATGCTGTCTGGGCTGTGCAGACAGGATCGAAGCGGACGTAACCAGGTTTCTCTCTTGTTCTGGACATATTCCTGGCTTCGGGGATAATGGGGCCGACCAATCAACACCATAGAATAGCTATGCACCACCTCCGAAGGTCCGGGAAACGAAGGTTCAACACACATCCGACGGCCCTCGAGCACCCGGCAACTGCTTCAGCTACCGTGCTGCAACTGCCGGGTGGGAGCAGATGACGTTTCTGGGAATAGTGCGACGAACCTCTCGAACCCACTCTTCGGGAAGATATGCTCAACAAAGTCCTGGGTTGCCTCCCCAGAAGCCTTCGAGCGGGCAGAAACAGCCTCTCGAGAAGCCCGTGCTTGGCAGGATTGCCACACCATTGTCGAGATCTCTCGGTGGCTGGGCAGAAAGGTACGGGCGTGGGGTCTGTGATCTCTGGTTGATCGACCCGGGGAAGACATCCCTGTCCATTGATGGGGGCGACTTTGTGCTCTGTCTTCGAAACTAGATCACATACGACAAGTCATGCCAGAGGATGCCACTGTCGATGGAGCCATTGGCTATGGCCATGCAGCGCCTCTGTTTCTTGTCTGAGGCTTAAGGAGAGCTGCTCCCCCCGCGAGACTTGCTGGCCTGGCGCCTTCGACTCAGCCGCAAGAAGTTAGCATCATGACTGTTACGACTCTGCCAACCCCGACCTTCTACCAAAGATGCACATAGACTTGAATGCTGTGTCAACATGGCCACCGCCCAACTACGTCAACCCAACCACCCACGGCCCGGCTGATGTTGTCGTCGAGTCGACACTGCTCGGTCTGGTCACGATTCTGCTTTCGATACGATTCTACACCCGTCTTAGGATATCCCACAGCTTTGGGAGAGATGATGTTCTCATCTTTCTTGCATATGTCAGTTCGACGCCAGCAACTTGTATCCACTCGAGGAGTCGGGGAACTAACGATGAACATAGGTGCCTGCAGTTGCCTTTGTGGCTTTGGAGATAGTTGCTCATTACAGGCTCGACTGGGATCGTCATATTTGGGATTTACCGCCCGAACTGGCGTCGCTAAGCTTGCAGGCTGGGTATGATGATTATGACTCTGTGGAGTGGTCGATCTCTGACTGACGCCTTGTAGCCTGACGGTGCAAATCCTCTTTGCCATCGCAGCTGCCTTCACCAAGTTGTCCGTCCTAGCTCTCGTCTATCGAATCACAGCTGCGGCGGCAACCCGGACGCGGTATCTCGTCGCTGCTGTGGCGCTGATCGTAGCGCTGGACACGTTGGTCTTCATTTTTGTCTCCATCTTTCAGTGCAGGTAAGCCGCCACCATTCCCAAAATGACCCATCTTCAACCGACTGACGGTTTGCTGCAGCCCTGTTTCCGATATGTGGACATTATCCCTCACCCCCCAACGTTGCATCGACCAAGGCCTGCATTTGTTCGTAGCGGGCATCATCAACACCACCCAAGATCTCATCATAGTCCTCCTCCCTATCCGAACCATAATCGGTCTCAAGCTTCCCGCGAAGCAGCGCATCATAGTCTTCTCGCTATTTGCGGGCGGCATTCTCGTCAGCGTCGCAGGCGCCATCAGGACATACTTCACATGGCTCGCCGTCTATGACCTGCAAAAGGATACGACCTGGTACTCGTACGATGTAATGGTAGCGAGCGCGGTCGAGCTCTTTGTCGGCATTGTACGTTGCACCTCCTTGCTCCAGAGGGGGGACATTTGCTAATGTTGGGTATAGATATGCGCTTCCGTTCCAGCAACAAAACCCTTCTTTAGTCGCTACATTCCTCGCCTCGTCCACTCTTCTCCGAGATCGATACGCCGGAACATAGGTTCGCCACAACCTATCATTGACAAACTCGACATGCCTAGTAATAAAGAGATGACGGCCTTCACGGCGACTTCGGCCTCGATTTACATCATCAATGACACCGAACGTCCTTTCCCTTATATGGGAATGGGTTTGCCCGAGAGAGACGGGGATCACGAGGATGATTACGAGAGCAAGCCGAATCTGAACAAGCCTCTTCCCCGCTTTCCTGCCCCGACTGTCCCAACGTCAAGGTTCAATATGAAGGTTGACCGGTCATTCGACTGGAGTGAGACGGAAACGGTGGCAACCGAAGTTCTGGACTCGCCTCGAGTCCATGAGCCTCCTACGCCAGCACAAACATGTCCACGCAGAGTCATCGGTGAGAGGCGGTGGCCTTCATTGCAACCGCAGGGCAAAGTGCGTCAGACATGGGCTTGATGAGGCCAGTTTTTCCCTTTTTCGTCCCATTTCATTTTCTTCAATGTGATGATGGATTTTCTGTTATCAAGATACCCGGACATACAAGGGGAACCACACAATCATTTTGACTCGGCGCTTTGTGTTTGGATCTTTTTATATTTAAGGAGTTCTGGTAGGCTTCATTTCATTTCCTTTTTTCTATTTCCTAATTTTGCTTGAAAACCGGGTTTGCTGTTTTTTGAAGTTAGCTGTGAGATTGGGAGCTGCTTTTCTACCATGTTGTTTTACAAAAAGGCGCCATTAGCCCCGTTATGTTCCGCAGTCTCTACGTGAGAAGACTTGATTAGGATGACGATACGCTGAGACAGAGACAAGTCGTAGTATTGTTGTTGTTGGTGTTGTTGTTGTTGTTGTTACGAGAATAATTGCAAAAATATGGAGCTAATCGAGTCGACCTCTTTTGAATTGACACTTGTGTTCTTCCATGTACGAGAGGTCATTTTGGAGCCGACGCATGACGAATGTTTGGTTTGCTTTTTTGTTGACTTGCTTGAAAGCATTGTTTAAAAACGGAAAACTCCCGATATTATTAAATTCCCAATTGTTAATAAGTAATTATTAACCTTTTACACATACACATGCCTTTTGTTGTTCGTTTGGTGTTGCGCAAAACTCTCAGGTTAGGTCTAGTCTAGAGCTCGCGGTGGTGAATCCTTTCTTCACGATTCAAAAGTTGCCCATTCCACGCTTCCTTGATTTTTTTCAGCCGCTTTTTGCCACAGTCAAAGAAGCATGGCCGTTAGCATCGAACCTCCAAGGCTGCCTCCGAGTACGAGAGAGATGGGGGAC
This sequence comes from Diplogelasinospora grovesii, assembly GCA_033297225.1. Classification (NCBI taxonomy): domain Eukaryota; kingdom Fungi; phylum Ascomycota; class Sordariomycetes; order Sordariales; family Diplogelasinosporaceae; genus Diplogelasinospora; species Diplogelasinospora grovesii. The sequence continues at coordinate 81,209 of MU853758.1, forward strand.
GTCGTCGTTCGACTGGGCTGGGACTTATTACAACGGGCATGAAGGAGAGCGCCTTAGAGTCTTAGTTAGAGAGAGAGAGAGAACCGGCTGCTCACACAAATTCTAGACAAGTCTGCCCTCTTTATCCGCCATGCAGAGGCTTTTTTTTTTTTTATCAAAGGGGGCGGCAGAAGAGTTAATTTAATACCCATGAGCGATCCATCTTCCCTTCTCGGCGGGCGGCGAGCCAGCAACAACTTGGATCATGTCTTTCTGCTTCGAGACGCTCGAAAGGTTAAAGTTGAGTTGCCCCCCTCATTTTCGACAATCATAATAAACTCATATCCATCTGACTGTTAATCAAAGTTTTGCCTTTGCCTACCTACCTACCTAACCTACCTAACCTACCTACGTACAAGTTCATATATCGAACAAACTTCCCGCACGTCCTTTTTTCTATTGCCCCCCCTTTTCCTCGTCTTCATACCGCGCCATCTCTCCTCATAATAATAACTTTCTCTCTCAGGAACGTCCTTATTTCGTTTCATATTTTTTTTTTTTTTGGCGGTGGTTACAGAAGTCGAAGCTATTCAGCAGGAACGAACGACGAACTGAACTCAGCCGACAGTGATCGCGGCAAGCACACTTTTCAATTTCATAAACGAATAACTTCACGGAGGAAACGAACGAACCAACACCTTCTTATGTGTGTGCGTGTGTGTGTGTGTGTGCTCTCCCTAAACCCAACGCAAATGCTTTTTCTCTCGATTCGTCTCTTTGTACTTATATCAAATCAAGGTGATAGACGGGTGTTCCCCCCTCTGTCTGAGTAATATGAGACCTCTCTTTGATCTTTCTTTCCCTCCTTCCGTCCTAGCCAAAACCTAACCCATTCGCATTCACATCTGTGTAAGGCGTTGTTCCAAGGGGACGATTTGTTATATTCCAGGCTGCAAAAGTGTATAAGGGTGGGGGGGGGGGGGGGGGATAAAATATAAGATGAGGGTATCGCTGGTTACATTCATATTGAAAGAAAGAAAAAAGCGAAAAAAAAAAAAAAAAACCCCAAATTAAAAAAAGAGATACAAGAAAAAAGGGGTAGACAAAGTCTTCTCAACTCGAGGCCGTTTGATGATTCGAACTTGTGTTTCATACCCTAAACCAACCCGAACCAGACACACGACAACACACACACACGCACACACACCCCAAAAGAGTAACTAACAACTTTAGTCCTCCAGACTAGCCACCCATCATATTTCGTTTCGTATTCTTCTAACCCTCACTCAACGTCTTGCTGCTTCAACAAGTAAGTAGAGTGGGTTGCCGTCAAAAGACCCGTCCTTCTCACCAGGAGCTGTCTAAACCCCTCCTCTATCATCTTCGTCCATGCCAGCAACCTGCTGCTGCTGCTGCTGATGACCACCACTTCCACCCGGGGGCTCCTGGTGGTGTTGGTGGTGGCCACCGCCGCCGCCGCCGCCGACGACGCCGACGCCGTTGATCATGTCTTCGTAGTCGGCTATCTGTATGGCTAGCTGCCTCGCGGTGGACTCGATCTGAATTAACTGCCGCGTGGCCTTATCGGACGAGCGAACCTCTCCCATGGCTCTGTTGATGGCGTGCAGAAGCATCGGGTTGCTGGTCATGAGGTTCCCGAGGGCGGCCTGGCCGACACCAGCCCCTGCAATCATGGAAGCACCGCCGCCGCCGTGGGTGACGGGAGTGTAGGGAACAGAGGCGAAGCGAGCATGTTGATTGTAGTGATCAGCACCGGCAGAGAGGCCAGCGACACTTGCTGGGGTAGACATGAGGGCTGGATGATGCGCCGTTTGTTGTGGTGGAATCACTTGAGGGTTGCGAGTTTCTATGGACACATGTTAGTTAACTTTTACTGCGGAGGACATGTGAAAGAGGGGCAGAAAGAAAAAGAAAAAGAACACGTTACCGTGAAAGCTGCATCGTGCGCCGCTAGCGTTGAACCAACAGTTGGCGCAGCTGCCACACATCTGGCCGTCGACGATGATGCAGCTGGTCCAGGGACCGTGTCCTTTGTGGCAGTTCTTGCACGGCACACGAGCGGGTTGGCCGGCGATGTGGGCAAACAGGGCCTCGACGTTGCTTCTGCGGGCGAGGTTGAGAACCTGCTCGGGCCGTCGTTGTTGGGCGTGACGTTGGCCGGGCTCGCGAGCGAGGCGCTTGGCGAGTGCGCTTTCGACATTGAGATTCTCGTATCCGCTATCGCGCGAGAATTCCTCCGTCGTCCTGGCGCCCGACAGCGCTGGGTCGACTGATGAGTGGTGGCTGCTGTGGTGGTGTTGGGGCTGGGCAGCCATGGCCTGCTGCTGAGCCTGTGCTTGGAGCTGCTGCTGGGCGGCTTGGATTTGCTGCTGCAGGTGTGGTTGGTAGTGCTGGGGCATTTGTTGGTACTGTGGATGAACCTGTTGCTGCGCATGCTGAAGGCCGAGCTGCTGCTGCTGCTGTTGCTGCTGCTGTGGCTGTTGCATCTCTGGCGACAAGGACTGCTGCTGGTCTTGGATCACAGAGGAAGGAACGGACACGCCAGCGCCTCCTCCCCCGCCGTTCGCCAGGATGCTGGCGGCTGCAAGGTCGATCTGTGGATCGAGAACCGACGTGCCGGCCGAGGGGTCATCATGCTGGCCACTTTGATCGTCGTGCCCGTCGTGCCCGCCGTCATCGCGGTCGTCGTCCATGTCGGCGTCGGCTTCTGCTTCGCCCTGTCCATCGCCGACAGCAGCAGCGCTCATGTCAGCCCCCATCGCGGCGGCAGCCGCGGCAGCAGCGGCAGCGTAGTCATCGGTAACCATCCTGCCCTCATCATCAAAGACGTTCGGATCGGTCGTGCCGTCGGGCTTAATGTCGGAATCGATGAGGCCGGCTTCGTGTGCCGCAGCGAGCTGCTGCGCTGCGGCCTGACGCGTGGGGCGTCCGCGAGTCGGAGGGGCACTCGGCTTCGTCACCTTGCTCGGCCGGCCGCGCTGTGGACGGAATACGGATTTCATGCTCGAGCACCCGACAGAGGAGTTCCTTTTTTAGTGCCCGAGGCGTCTGTGAACTGTTGGTTGTCGGAGGGGATTGCGATGATTGAGCAGCTGTCGTCAGCTGTAACAGCGAGCGGGATTTGGGACGTGAAAAAGTTTGAGACTGGAGCTGGGGCGTGATGAAATTGGGCGTGCAGGAGCCGGAGATTTCTGGGCGATTGGCCAATCATGCGGGGTAGAGGTAGTCATGGCGCCGAATGCTTTGCATCGCGCTGCTTTTTTGATCCGTGCGCGATCCCCGCGAGTTCTATACTAGCAAGCTTGGAGCTTGGAGCTTCCAAGTCCAAGGTAAAGATTTCACCGTCACGAAGCCATATGATACCTTAGATGCGGATCAAATACGGCTACTTTACATAAGGTAACCGAGATGGTGACACTCTTCAGCTTTCCTTCGGCCGCTTCGTTCCAGCAATCTCCGCGCCTGCCGATGGACATCGGGAAAGTGCTATTTTACTGCACACTTCCGCGTTCCACAGAGATACCTTAGCTTCGAGGCTCCCAACTCAAGAGCATTCGACTTGGCATCAAAGACCCAACCCAATTCATACGTGTCACACTTGGGCAATCTGTGACCGCCGTGTCTACCATGAAAACCCGCTCTTTCACATGTCGGTCACACTTTGCTTGGCATGAAGTGCTGGACTTGACAGATCACAGCCTCTTCGGTATTGCTTATGACAGGACGTAGCAAGTCCTGAGGGTGCTCACTCAGACTGACAGCGTGAACAAAGGAGGGGTCAGCGGTGGCTGACGTGGTGCCGGCTTGAGCGTCCGAAAACGGAAGCCACGACGAGCTGAGGAGAAGGCTTTCATGAACAAACAACACTTTTACAATTCCCTATACCGAACGAAAGGCCAGCTTGGAGACGACGTCGGTCCGCATCAGGGTTCTTCGGTGCCAATATCCGAGCCAAGCGATGTATGCCCCGTGCTCCGACGCTTGTCACCGCTGGATCGGGCAGGTCGGGAAATTTTGACGAATGTGTGTTTTCCGGGTAGACCGCCGTCCTTTCCGGTCGAAGAAATAGCGTCCCAAGACAACGGGACAAGAACCACCTCAGGAGATGGGTACACAATTACCTCGCAGACTCACCGATACCGCATGTTGCGGCTCCAATCAACTGCCGGATCGCCCACCCAAATGACGGGATTCTTGAGGAGTGGCAGGGTTGGGCACCAAGTATCTCCGTGTTTACCACAAAAGTTCATGTCGGTACCTTCACACGCAGACCGCGTCGAAGGGTTGCGGCATGGGCCAGAAGCCATGGATCGGTGCCGCTTCGAGCTTAGAACGGAGGGTGGCGGGTCTCGGTCAGGCGATAGGGCTTAGTGCAGCGGCCCGCAACTCGGCCAATCACCGCGTTCGGTCCGCGAGATTGGTGCAACTGCCTGTCTTTTACCGCAGTAGGTTTGCTATAACGGAGCTCAGCTGCTTGGTTCGGTTACCTCTATCGGGTGAGTGAAGAATAAATTCTGCCAATTCCGTTTTTTGTTTCTTTTCCTGCTGACCAAGTTTGCCAGTGATACCCATTCTGTGTTCGTCTGTCTCTTTATTCGTTTTCTCAAAGCCATTTTCCTCCGTGCGTCAGCGAGCTGTTTCGGAGAAAATCCACCAAAAAGGCCCCTTAGTCACGGGCCAACTGTAGGAGATCCAATTACAGGGCAAGACAGACATACACTGCTGCAAAATGCCAGTCACGATACGACCTTCACAACAGGCAGCGGAGGCCTGGGGCAAGCGGGACCAGTTGCACAGCAAATACACACACGCAGCTTCGCCGGAATCATTATTAACAGCTACAACCAGCAACGACAACGAGTCAATAGGTTACGGTGGGGGAGGTGGTAGTTCAGGGGGCGGAGGGAAGCGGATCGTGCAGAGCTCCTTTGGCCATCTAGACAGGACATCAACCACATACGCCACCAAAAACGGCCTGGTGCACGCCTGCATAGAAGCCTACAATGAGCACCACAACCTGGTTCTCCGGCCAGAGGATGTCTGGTTTGCCATCCTTACACAGTTGAGTGTGTATGTGAACGCCAATGCCGACGAGCTGCGCTCGCTATTCGTGCAACATGATGGGCAAAAAGACCTGCACATCGAGGTGGAACTAGAAGGACTCGACCACGGAGCGATGGCGTTCCAGATGACGAAGTTGATGGGCAACAACCTCAACGACCCGAGTCTGAGGGACTGGATCCTGCCCGCATTCAGCACCACCGAAAAGACGGACCAGGCCGTAGCAAGCATCATCTTTATGGGCACCATGCAAAAATATTTCACATACAGCTGGGGCACCCGGTGCGGCATACCAGCCGTTACGTTGCTAGGGGAGATGGAGGACTGGATCGAGATCTCCCAGCGGTGCGCAGGCAGGTTAGGGAGTGGAGGATTTGGAACAGGACCCGAAAGATGGTACAGAACAGTCTTGAAACCTCTCCTCACGGGATTTGTGGAAACATTCCTGAACCCCGAGGGCAGTGCCGCGCAGAAATTCTGGAAAGGCGTTGTGGATAAGCATCGACCAAACGGCAGCGGGTCCGTGACGTATTCGGGGTGGATCACGGCGTTTTGTTACTGGGACGAAAAGGGGCGATGTCTACATGAGACACAGTCGTCACCGTCAAGGTGGGGGAACATCCTGGGTGGTAACGAGGTGAAGCTTTCAAGGGGCCAGATCCCGATGGGATTCACCAAGGTGCCGGTTACATTATGGAATGATGGAAAGAAGATTCCCACGGAGATGGTGGCGGGCAGCATAGCGCTGAGGATACGGAAGTCCCCAGACGTGGAGGATGCTGGGGGAGGTGGTGGTGATGGTGGTGGTGGTGGTAGCGGGAGGACAAGTCCGGTCTCTGCTTCCGAGACAAGAAGTTCGTCAGTGTCTTCGAGACAACGATGGGAGGGGTTCGATGCCATACAGCCGGAGACTGGGTGGTTCATGTACAGGGTTCAATGACCTCAGATGGATCAAGGTCAATGCAGGGCGGCATCTTCCGGGAAGAGAGTGTGTTTCTTGGGTTTCTCACCTCCTCATATTTTCTTACTGAACAACAAAATATGAAACTTTAATCTTCTTCCCCCATCGATTACGTTTATTGTGTGCAAACTACCATTGCCCCCCCCCCCCCCCACATATTAACCACCTCCACCTGATACCAACCCCACCAACAACAATTAGATCCGAACCCTACTCGTCAACCGCCCAATCCTCCTACGATTGTGCGTTTTTAGGGTAGGTACTCGGATGTCCATGTTTGCGTCCCCAAGTTTTGACCCTACCATTCAAATCCCAGAGCACGAAATAATAAATAATGGGTATGAACCACCCGAGGACCGTATCCACGAACCAGTTGTTTCTGGGGGAGCCACCCATAACCCCGCATCTCATCAGCTCTCCGAGGAAGCTGACCGTGACAAAGTATTTTCCCTTTTCCAGCCCCTGAATAGCCCGTTTTGCCACAGTATCAGGTGTCTCTGGCGGCTCGTCCTTTTCGAGTTCCATCGTGATGCCAGGTTTGGTCTGGTTCTCGCGCAGCAGACCGGGGGAGGTTATCGTAGCGGGATACACGACGTGCACGCGCACGGGGTTCTCGGGGTACAAGTTGAGCTCCATGGCAAGGGTGTCTGCCAGACCGCGGATAGCCCATTTTGAGGGGCTGTACGGGCCGTAGCCGACTATCGCGAAGAGGGCCAGCACGGAAGCCGTGAATATGATGTGTTTGGGCTCGCTCGGGGAAGAACTGGGGGAATGGGGGGGGGTAAAGGAAGGGGTGGAGGGTTTGAGCCACTCGAGGAGTATGGCACGCGACATCTCGGCCGCGCCGAAGAAGTTCACATCCATGTTTCTTCTTGTCGCAGCCATGACGTCGGAGGACTCATCGGCCCAGAGCAAGGGGGTGGACATCCCCGCGACGCACCAGACGATGTCTGGGGATTGACCACCGTTCCAGGCAATCGATTCTGCGATGACCGTGGAGGCGTAACCGGGTTCCGCTACGTCTGCGCTTATGTAGGTGAAGCGTTGGCGGTCTGGGTATTTGGCGGCGGATTTCACGGCAGATAAAGTCTCCTCGAGACGGCCCACGTTGCGGGCAACGAGAATAACGTTGGCACCCTTGGCGGAAAGTTGGATGGCGGCGGACCGGCCCATGCCTTCTGATGCGCCTGTCAACAAGACTGTCTGTGAAGGGTTAGTTAAAACTACACTACTACTTATATAAAAAAAAGAGAGAATGCTTCCTGCATGAGTAGCACGCAGTAATTAAGTAGGAGGAGATATCGATAACGTACCCGGCCCTCGACGGGCATGCGGTTCTTGCTGCTGAACGCCCCCATGACGATGATGGAGATGAGCAGGATGAGAGCTGTGACGGTGATGGTGATGACACCGGTCGTGGTTGTGAGCCAAGATTGTTTGAGGTGGAAGTTGGAAAGGTAATCCATCAAAGCTCAAAACCCAAACGATGACCGATATAATAACAATAGAACTTATTCCTGCTCAAAATTCATCAATGAAAGGTGTGAAAGTGAAGAGATCGGCTCTTGCGTGCGCCCGAGCATGCCTTTACACGGTATTGAGTGAGCTTGATCAGATGCTTGAGATGAACGCGCTCGTGTGTGTGCTGACATCGAAGTTCCTGATGGGCGGCCCAAAATTACAGTTTGCGGACCCCTGAATGGCGGTCGATAGATCCCTGTCGGTTAACAGCCGCATGCTGCCGTTCTGATAGAAGCTCCACTTAGAAACCGAAATGGAAACTCAGGCAATTGACCACCGGTGCAGCGCGATTCTGATGTCGAATTCGGCGAAGACTTGATACATACAGTGCAAAGTAACAATCAATCTCGTATAACATTCATAGCTTCCACTACACAGTAGTTGCTGATTCGGGTCGGTTTACCAGAGCATGCAGCACAGCACTGAAGAAGCTTTGGCCAGCACGAGGTTTCTCCAAACGGCCGCCAAGTGGGGTTAAAAAGCTGGGTGGGGTCTTGTCCCGCATGGTCGGATCCTGCGCTGAGGTGCAGCAGAAAAAAAAATCTCTGCGGCAAACCACTGAGAGGGCGATTTTACTGTGTATGCAGCGACACGAACAGCGACACGGACGCTCGTTCGCAACACCACACTCACCACAACACACAACTCCCTCCCCTAGTGACAGTCCGACCGACCGCAAAAATGGCCAAGAAAAGAAAGGCATCCGGCCGCAAGCCCGAACCCAGCGGACCTCGAGACGTTGACGTCAAGGACGCACGCCTCACCGTGCGGACGTACGAAGATGTCGCTAACTCCGAGGACGAGTACTACATGGAGAAGGACAGGATAGACTTTGACGATGAGCCGCGCTCCAAACGTCTGCGGAGGGCGGAACGAGAGGACGAGTTCCTAGAGGCATCCGACGAAGAGATTTTCGAAGACGAGCTTGGATCAGACGAGGAAGAAGACGAGGCGCCTTCAAGAAGTAAAAAAGCGGCCAAGAAGGGCAAGAAACAAGATATCTCCGACGAGGAGGAAGAAGAAAGAGGAGGCAACGAGGAGGAGGGGGACGCAGGGTGGTGGGGGTCTTCCAAGCAGGATTACTACAATGCCGACCAGATTGAGACCGAGGCTGATGCTTTGGTACGTTACCCAATTATTCTGCGTTTTAGGTGTGGTTGCTGACATTGTTGTAGGAAGAAGAGGCAGAGGCGAGGAGGATACAGGCCAAGAAGCTCTCAAAAATGCAGGAAGCCGACTTTACCTTTGACGAGGGCGAGTGGCTCGCCCCTACGAAAGACACCGAAGGGGACAAGGACACAGTTACCGAAGTGTTGGGCGATGCTGAAGTACCTGCCGACATGGGCCCCGAGGAGAGGTACAAGCTGTTGCAGACACGGTATCCGGAGTTTGACTATCTTGTGGACGAGTTTAGGGAGCTGCAGCCGCTGCTCACAACGACGCAAAAGGAGGCAGAAGGCAAACCTGCCAAGTCGCTCGAGGTCATCAAGTACTGGGTTCTTGGATCTTACGTTGCGTCTTTGGCTAGCTACTTCGCCATTCTTACCTCCCCTGCAAGAGATGGTGACGGATCAAGGAAAACAATCAGCCCGGCAGAACTAAGAGATCACGAAATCATGGAGACGCTTATGGAATGCCGCGAGACATGGCTACGGGTAAAGAATCTTAAGACCACTAAGACGGCTAAACAGAGCAACGGTATGCTCTCGCCACCTGAGGAGGAGGACGAAGATGTCTCAATGGACGAGATGGAAGAGTATCTTGCATCCATCGCCAAGAAGTCGGAGGGGAAGAAGCTATCCAAGAACGAGATCAAGGCTGCGCAGAAGAAGGCGGCTGCGAAGGCCAAGAAGGCTCAGGCTGTGCAACAGTCTCTCGCGGATCTGGATGCTCTGCTCGACAAGACCAAGACTTCATCATCCAAGACAGCAAGGACAAGAAAGTCTGCAGCAGAGGATGATGATGAGGACAACGATAATCGGTCCGACTTTGGCGAGGAGGACGAGATGGACGAGCGCGCGGCGGCCAACAAGGCCCAGCGCAAGAAGTCACTCCGCTTCTACACCTCACAGATCGTGCAAAAGGCCAGCCGTCGCGCGGATGCCGGACGTGACGCCGGTGGAGACATGGACATCCCCTACCGGGAACGGCTCAAGGACCGAGTTGCACGTCTCAACGCTGAGGCCGAGCGCCGCGGCAAGAAGAGCGGCAAGGGTGCGGAACTCGGTGGTGACGACAGCGACGGCGACCAAGACGCCGTCGCCAGGGAGGTCCGTGGTGGCGAGGACGAGTACTACGACATGGTCGCGCAAAAGGCCTCCCAGAAAAAGGCCGACAAGGCGGCACGGTTCGAGGCGCTGGCCGCGGCTGGCAAGGGACAGGTCGTCGAGACGGAAGAGATCGGGCCCGATGGGAAGCGCAAGATCACCTACCAGATCCAGAAGAACAAGGGACTTGCACCGAAACGCAAGAAGGACGTGCGCAATCCCCGTGTCAAGAAGAGGAAGAAGTTCGAGGAGAAGAAGAAGAGGCTCAAGAGCGTCCGGGCTGTGTACCAGGGCGGAGAGGGTCGCGGTGGTTACCAGGGAGAGCTGTCGGGTATCAAGACTGGGTTGGTCAAGAGTACCAAGCTGTAGTAATGACGCTCAGCGGAGTAGTAGGAATAGAACGGTTGGTGATATTACAAAGTTCAAGTTTTGTCACGGCTGTAGTGTCTTGTTGTTGCATGTTGAAGTTGTATGCATCTGTGACACCTATTCCATGTGCTTCCTCTGCCATATATCTACCACATGTGTTTTTTACCTTACTCACTGACCGAACTTTAGGTTAAAAGTTGTAATGGTGGTGTTGGGTTCTGGGTTATGTTAGTGTTAGTGTTAGGGTTAGTGTTGAGCCGTAATTCGAACAGAGAATCCGCCGAGGGGTTAAGTGTGACCAATGATGGATTCAGGATGCGATGCTACGTAGGGATTGAAAAGAGAGAGTGTTGAAGGCAGCGCCTTCACATTATATGAATCTTCTAAACGTATCCGTACATATATATATATCGTACAGAGTATGTACACACCTGTGTAGACCGTATTTATGAGACGAATCGTTCAATCTGCAAACCATTTATTTTTGCAGCAAGTCTTCACTTCGCCTCTGAGGGGTAACCCCACTTCCCCGCAAAACGCGAAAGTGTCCACGGGTGCAAACAAACTTTCCCATGTGGCGAGGCCCAGATTTTCCACCCCAGCCCCGGGTAGCTTGCGGATCTGGAACTAACCAAGGTGACTGACTGACTGACTGACTGACGCAAACGGAACCAACCGAAACGCTGAAAGCTTGGAAAGTCCTTTTGTGGAAGGCAAAAAATAAAAAAAGATTCATGAGATTTTCCTATATATTTTCATCACAACGTTCCTCTCCGTCCTTTTTTCATCTCTAATCATACCTACCTTATTACCCACCCAAGCTGGTCATACACACAACACAATAAACCTCAACATATTCCTCCTACTCCATAATAATTGGTCGGCCGGTCGGGGACAGTTGTGTGTTGTAAAAGATGATCGCCCCGCCTACGGAACCACTCAACCTCGACGTGGAGGCCATCTCTGGCATCTGCGGGTAAGCCACCCTCCCCCTCTTACCTCCAAACACAGATATGCTGATGTAAGGTGTGTTGTGTGTATTATTAGGTCGATAAGTATAGCCTGCTGGGTGGTCGTCTTTTCCCCGCAGATCTTTGAGAATTTCCGCCGTGGGAGCGCCGAGGGGTTATCCATCCAGTTCATCATTGTCTGGTTGCTCGGGGATCTGTTTAACATCCTCGTATGTCCCCCTTTGCCTTTTTCCCTTTTTGTTTCTGTCCCCCGCCCTCCCTTTTAACTCCTCTCCCCGTTAATTACTAAATGGTGGGTAGGGTGCGGTGTTGCAAGGTGTCCTGCCCACCATGATAATCCTGGCAATCTATTACACCATCGCAGACTTTGTATTACTCGGTCAATGTTTCTACTATCGTGGGTTCACGTGGCGGGATGACCTACCCGCAAACCCTAAAACGAAACCAAAGAGAGCAAAGGGAAATGGGGACGGGAAAGGCCAGCTCGGTGAACCGAATGAATATACCGGGCTACTCAACACAGACCGAGAGAGGCGGGGATCAGATTGGTCCCATCTGTCCCCAGCTGTACCGCTCTTGGAGGCTACGCCAGGAGAACCAATCACGCCAAGACCGCCGCAAACGACATGGCAGACTGTCACCCTCAACCTGATCGCGATAGTGATGGTCATCGCGTCTGGTGTGGCTGGGTGGTGGCTATCCAGATACCCCCAACACGACACACATGATGGCAGAGGGGACGAGGGGAGTGGGGAGGTGGTGTTTAATTTCTGGGGGCAGATCTTTGGGTGGTTCTGCGCGCTGCTCTATCTTGGATCACGGCTACCGCAGCTGCTGCTGAATTGGAGGCGGAAGTCTACGGATGGCGTGTCGATGTTGTTCTTTTTGTTTGCTTGCCTCGGAAACTTGACGTATGTTCTGTCGATACTAGCATACGATCCCGAGACGGACGAAGGGGAGGAGGCGAGACGGGTGTATGGGCGGTATATACTCGTCAACCTGTCATGGTTGGCGGGTAGCGCGGGGACGTTACTGCTGGATATGGGCATCTTTGTGCAGTTCTTCATGTACAACAAGGGCATTGATGAGAGTGATGAAGAGGAATGGGAGGAGGAGGAGGAGGAGGATTATGATGAGGAGGGTGTTGGTATTCTGTCACATTAAGAACGTTTTCTGGTGGGTGGAAATGGTGGGTGGTTATGTTTGGTTTATGCACATTTGGCCACGGCGCATTTGGCTTGGAAAACAGTACAACATGGGAATCTCGGCTGTCAAAAATGGGTATGTATTATGATACAGAAAAACGGATTCACATTGGGAAAAGCTGAGAAGATAGCGAGTTGTGTAGCATGCAACACGCAACAGAGTTGGTTCGGTTTGGCGGAAGCTTGTACATACATTCCAGGGTCTCACACATCAGAGCCTAGTGATCACAGCCTCTACATGCTTCTGCGCTAGGGCGTTGTGCAACTGAGGAGTGCATAGCTCGTACTATGTGCGGGCGCTCCGAGGTGGGGTGTGCCGCGATGCACACGCTATTATAGTGACATAACCCCGCTATATTTTTCTGCCGCTTTTTGTCCAGGCCATGTTTGCACAGCGCTCTTCAACGTCTTCACCGCCCTAGCCTCCCTGCTTTGTACGATATCTACCTACTCAACTCCTGCTGGTGCTTCACGAACTTCTCCAACATTACCTTGTCCAGCCAGTGACGATGTCGGACAACGTAGGCCTCTCTACCCCCCGCGGCAGCGGTACTTCCGGGTATGTGCAGCGCAACCTCGCGCACATGCGCCCTCGGGACATGGCGGCGCCATACCCAAGCAAGAAGGACGCACTCGACTCGATGCGCCACCTCAAGCAGCGGCAACCCGACCAGGGCCTTCTGGAACACGATAGAAAGAGGGAGGTGGAGGTCAAAGTGTTCGAGTTGCGTGACCGATTAGAGGACGAGGGGTGCGTTCCTTCCACTAGCTCCTTCCTGAAAGGCAAAAGAAGGTACTAACGTGCGGTAGGGTCGACGAAGACGAGATCGAGACGAAGTGCGACGAGCTGCGCAAGAAACTGCTGGCCGAGATGGAAAAGAAGAGAAGCAACGAACCCAGGCGGGGCCAGCTCAAGGCGCACCAGATCCACGAGCTTGCCGATGCAAAGATCAAGGAGAGTGAACGGTTACGTCAGGCCCTCAAGATCAGCAAAGATTATGAGGAAGGAAGTCACTGGAAGAAGCAGGAGGAGAGGATGAAGAAGGCTCTCGCTGAGCAGCAACCACAGGAACAGCAAGAACGACAAAGGGAGCCGGAGGATGACGAAGAGGAGGAAAGGGAGGGAAGGAGGGAGCGGCGGCGGTCGTGATACTCCGTAACTTCAGTCTTGGGTTCCGTTCGGCGATATGTCGGAGTTCGTACCTTATTAATGGTTGAGGGCAGGAGTTATGGCGTTTGGGTACTGCAAGGGAAGTCACGGATTGGGTGGCTGCTATGTATGTCTTGTTTGGGTGGGCATTGTAGGGCGTGTATGTTTACGCTCTTTCCTGCTCAGTTATGGGACAGGCAGTATTGGAAGTTGAGCGCTTTGGTGTCCTAATGGCGCATTAGCTCCTTCATTGTCTGTCTGCGCGCGTGTGCTTACACCCGGGCCGCCGTTGCCGCTTCCCTAGAGATGTATCTCTGACCATGCTCCAGAATACAGATCGATGAAGTTGGAAAGTGCAGTCCACTCACTTTGCTCATCTGCACATTCTGTTTATGAAGTTCATTTCGTCAGTGGCACTTGTTCTGTCTCTTTCGACCGAGCCCAAGGAACCCCGGGCAGTCGTCATGACCATGTCATGACGTACACGATTTCTTCAACGCTGGTCGAACCTTCCTTCGGCCAAGTGAGTGAGAGGTTTACAGGAGGCAACGGTCCGCGGGTGCTCTCCCCCGTCCAGGGCAGGAACCGATGATGGCTCTCATTCTTATATATAAACAGCTCCAGTCCCCCCAAAGTTCTTAGCAACCTTTTCTCTTCATCCCACTCCATCTCTTACTCTCTCTTACTCTCTCCCGCCACCACCACAACATCGCTTTTTAGAAACATCAACATCCACCAGAACAGACACATCTCGATAATCATCATCACCAACCATGTTCGTCCCAAAGGTTCTTCTTGTCCTGGCGGCAGCCGTTTCGTCCACTACTGCCGTCGCTGTGAGCAGCCACAACAAGCCTAACATCGCCGTCAACGATGTCGTCAATTCCACCACCGCCATCGAATCGACCACCGCCAAGCAAGCAGAGATTGGCTGCACCTATCACGCTATCGACCCCAACGACCTCGCGATGGCCATCTTTCGCGCCCTTGACTTTTGCAGGACCAATGGTCCCCTTAGCAACCATACCAAGTACCGTTTCGTCGAGGGACAAACCATGGCTTATGTCTGCAACTGTATGTCCCCCCTTACATCACCTCCACACTCAAACCCACACTCCCACCACAGGTCATGAGAGCACATGCTGACAGGTTGTGAATGTAGATGGCGGCCAGAACCCTTGTCAAGACCCGCAGGAGTGGCAGGACGCACTTGACCACACAGAACTATTCTGCGGCTTCGGACAGAGTGGGTATGTGTACGAGGGCGATTGGAAAAAGACGTATGGTTTTGACGATGCAGCTGCGGGATACTGCGACAATTTGAAGTATCCGCGCGGTGAGGCAGAGGCGTAATGGTTGCAGTGAGAGTTGAACCGGGACAAGAGGGTTTGAGATGACTTGAGTATCAGCCAGTTTGAGAGTCAAGGGGACAATGGTAATAGAGACTAGATAATATACATTAATCACTGTCAATTTTTACCTCGACCGTGATGTGTTGCCAGTGATGATCAGTATGCGAAGTTCCTGGGAGGAAGGAATAAACTCCGTGCTAAAGGGGGGCTAGTAAGACCTAGGATCGGGCCGCTGTGTAAGCACGGAACGGCCAGCACTTGGCCCTCATTACTTGTCGTTCAATGTGTGACAGCTCATGTAATGATGACATTGTCAACTGATAGGCCCCGAGGCTCCCGGGGAGCTTACAACAGACAACCAGCCACGATCGAAGAACAGCATGCGCGAAGGAACACATGATTCATCTTCTATATCCCACCTTGACAGTAAGGAGACTACGGATTCAGAGGAAGGTACATGTACTTGAGTCTGTACTGCATGGATATATGTCTGTCACTTGCACCTGCATGTATGGCGCGCTTTTGATATGCACGGCAGAGGGAAGAAGGCAAGTAGCAGTGGGCTCGCTTGTGCGCTCGCTTGCATTTTGCGCACGAACGCCCATGCGTATGTATGTACGTATGTACATACATTCACATGCAGTTGGGGGGAGTCTGCACATTGGAAAAGCGCATGGGATTGAATTATTAGGCAATGCACATCTCCCGGCGAGAGGAGGAGGAGAACCAGTCAACGATCAAACGAACACATTTGTTAATGTAATGTAGTAATTACAGAGAGGGATAAATTGGGCTGCTTGCTTACCTCGGTTCCCCCAAGTTGTCGGTCGGTCGTTCGTTCGTTCGTTCGTTCGTTCGTTCGTTCGTTCGTTCGTTCGTTCGTTCGTTCGTTCGTTCGTTCGACGTTTCACCGAGGTTTGAACTGGCTGGCTGGCTGACTGACTTGTAAATCTATCTAGCCGCACATACATTATGATGTTTATTAATTAACCACAGGGTTTTGGGCGTTGGCACGCAAGTATTATGACAAAATAATAATTATGGCAGTAAGTATGTATGTATGTATGTACAAAACATATCTGAACAGCAGCAGCAGCTGCTGCGGATTGTCATGAGCTTAGAGTTCAAAGTGGGGAGAGGTAGTGGAGGGAGGTGCTTTTAGGATCCAGGGGGGGAAGGGTGTATATACATTTCCGCAGGTCATAAAAGTAATATAAAGTAAATCACTCATGGATTCGCACTACTTGTATGTACGTGTGTACTGTATGCTATGTATTGTTGTGATGATGATGAAGGGAACTTTCCTTACTCCCCGGGACCGCGGCACTGTACTGTATGTACAGTATGCATACAGAGTACTACTGTACGATGTATAAATGTGTCCGTTTTGATCGTGTCACCGTTTAAACGGGACGCGCATGCAAGCATGTATTATGTTGCATTGCTGCAGGTGTCTAGCTATTCGGCCCTACCCCAGATTTTCCCATTTAAGCCCGCTCAGCCAGATATACATTGATACACTACTCCTACATACCGCCCCGCGGGTATTACCTGCTACGGGGCGGTCGGGAACTGGGCCGCAGATCATACTTGACATGCTCAAATATGCCGAAGAAGAAGCTGTGAGGGGAGTAACTACAATGAGGAGTATGATCTTCACAAGTCCCCGCTGTCATTTGCCTTTCGATTCAAACCATTCCAAATCATGAGGGCTTGACTTACACGTGTAATATGTTCGCCTCAAGGCACGCATGCTAGAGATCCATGAGAGAACCAACGACCCGATATATGCAAGGCGATCTCACTTAGCAATGCATGCAATGTCGAAGAAATTGTAGTGAATGGCTCTTCTCCTAGATAGGGGGCCCATCTATTGCCATTCAATAAAAAAAGGAAAGGATATCGTTAGAGCTTCAGATGTCATCCCCTTGAGCCGCATGCAGGAGAACAATCTCTTGGATCCATTAGGTTTCACGTAACTGAGAGTAGATGCATGCATACGTGCCCGGTCAACATCTTCTTGATTCCAAATCGCGAACCTATATATCCCAGACCAGAAATATTTACCAAAAAAATCCCATGTCCAGTGAAGAATTTTACGCCGCATTCCAGCAGCGACAAAAATTGCAGACAACTCCAGCCCAGGTATCCAAGTCACCATATCCTGACTACATAGACATGCGCCTCTAGTTGGTTCATCTCGCCTCTCACCCTTCGATAGATAGATTGGCTCATCGCGACTCCGCCTTGATGGGCCCAGGGGACGTTTGGCACATATGACCGGTCTCAAGACGAGTGTTCATTCAGATCGCGTTCCCGGAACTCGTCATCACCCCTCGCTAGCCGGCGAACCGGGTAACTGTAACTGTCTCGCTAGCCCTTGGGGGCCGAAATTCTTCCGAGCTGGTGTAGCTCCGGATCTCCGCCAACAACCCGCTTGTCAAAACAGCAGTGATAGGCACGTTGGCACCTTTCAAGTCGGTTACTAGGAACCCCCTAACGGTCGCACACCTTCCAGGTTTCGGAAAGCGGACAATAGGTAAATGCTGCTGGTTCTGACTTTCCACGAGTCGCGTGACTTGGTTGGTCGTTCAAATAAAATTGGTGGCAGACCGCAATATAGACCTTCGCACACATTCGCCCACCCTGCCAGGGATCGCGAATACCAGAAAATGTCGTAGTGCCGCGCATGGAACCAAAGAGATTGGTCGGGGGAGACATCCGCCGAATAGGTGTGGCGGTGATGAGATATGTGGTCGCTCATAGGAAGCCAGACTCGGCCAGAACTCTGTATCACGACGAACAAGGAGTAAGCAAGTGTCTTTCAGATGGTGGTGTGAAGGCAAAATGCCTGAATAGCATTCGGGCGGGGCAGTGAAGGAGGACAGCCTCCATCATCCGCCCCATCATCCGCTAAACAGAAAGCCTCTGCTCAACGCCATATCGCGCGTCAAATCCACATACCTTACTATCTTTTCATCTTCCCTCTCGCGCGGCTCTATCTGCAAGCTCTTGTCGTACATCTCATGTACGTCTCCCGCAGCTGCCATGTTACTCAAAATGTAGTCCTGCAGCTCTGGGACCGGCTGCAGAGAATACGCAACATTCTGATACTGCTGTATGTCACGAATCACCTCTGCTGTCTTTGCCCGCTTCGCAAAGTTGATCAAGTTCGTCTTCTTGATAATCGAAGGAATACCGTCCTCGATAAAGGTGAGGTCGGTAAGATACACACCTATAGCACAATGGGGTTAAGATCAGCGCCACATGGGAAGCGGGGGTGGAGCCTAGCCTACCGAAGAATGGAATGCATGGCGGATTTGCAACGTGCAATGCCTCTCTATATTCGCCAAAGTTCTTCGTACTAGCCATCAACTTCCGCATGGTTTCTAGAGTGGCGTGAATACGCTGCGGGACCTGGTCCCATGTTCTCTTTAGGCGGGCAATGGGCGCAGTACCCAATGCCGAAATAATGGAGGTGAGGGTGGAAAAGTTGTTCAGGGTCCGGCATTTCTGTGTAATCGTCAGTCAACACCACCAGTACAAAGTGAGGTAGCTAAGAAAAAGGCCGGAACTTACGTCGGCAACTGCGACAAAGTGCTTGATCACCACCACACGTTTCCTCACGTCCGTCTGCGCCAAAATCATTTCGGCGACCCAATTGGTCATTTGGTTCGAATGCAGAATGAGGGCCTTGACGTTCGGGGCCGGCTCAGGCTCCCCTTCTCCAACCTTCTTTTGCCACGTCTTGTTGAGACACTCTGTGGGCTTAATTTTGCCGTACAGCCGCGACTCGATAATGGTAAGCTGTCGGGCAAACTCAATAACGTCGATGTCGAGGAACTTGAGTTTCTTCATGTTCTTCGGCATAATCGGCGGCGGTGTGTTCTGGTTGACTGTTTGGATCATGCGCCGACCGGTAGCCTCTTTGCCGCTCAACCGCTGATCGAGAACTGCCATTAGTGTAGCAGACCCAGGTGTTTCTGTCGACTTCACCGTGTCCTTGGCAAAGTTGAAGACGTCGCGGATCAACTGCTTCGTCTCCTCGCTCTGGTCTTCCATCCAGAAGTTGTCAAACCAGTTCTTGAGAATGTTGACGACGCGGAACCGGATCAGCTTCTGTTTGCCATCACGCCATGCCTCGTACTCGGTCTGCGTCAGACCTTCGGGTGGCTGTATACCGAACCTCATAACAAGCAGCTCAAATAGCTCTTGGGCCGAAGTAAACGACCTGTAGGTGAGCAGGAAGGTGTTGTTGAAGTTTGAGTCGAGCTTGTCGTGTCGCGTTAGCTGCTCGACGAGTGCAAGTAGAGATCCACCCTTGACGGCGGGTGTTTGGGCCTTCAAGTCCCAGGATAAGTCGTTTTCGTAGTCCAAGCGCAAGAAGTCGGGCGTGTCGTCCACCAGAGCCTGTGCCTGCACTGGAGCTGGGTCTTCGCCGAAGAATCTCTTCATCTTGGAGGGATCGCCCTTGCGGTAGTTATTGGCGGGACTGGCGGTCGTTGGATCACCGTCCGTAAAGGACTGTGATCCTGTCAAGCCCGGTCTCAGCACTCCGCGAGATGGTTGGCGTTGGTGTAGTGGCCGCTCATAAGGCATCGTCTCTCCCCGCTTGAGTTGCTCCCGCTGCATCGACTCCTCGCGCATCCGCATCTCTACCTGCTGTTGTATGTTGATTTGCACCTGTTCTGACAGAAGCTGAAGCGAGAATCCGATGTGCGACGAGTTCGTCTCTAAGGCTTTCGCACATTGTCTGACATACTCTAGCCTCTCTTCGAGAGCCTGGCCCCGAACTTCAGACCACTCATCCGCAAGCGGTCCGGCGACGGCCTGGCATCCCAAGATCAGATCTGAGATGTTATCATATAAGCTCTGCTTGTTTATGCTGAAGTCGGAGAGTTGTGGAGTTTGGAAGCTGTTGCCGAGCGTCGACAAATCAATGGATTCAATCATTGCGATCCACGGCTTGAACATCTCCAGAACTTTCCCTCCAGCAAGGCAGACGTTGTTACCGACTAGCTCGTGCTTAAAGGGCGTAATGATCTTTTCAGTGACAACCAGGTTCTTGTCGAGCTCCCGTATGCTGGATACCAACATGCGCTTGAGCTCATCCAGTCTCTCGAGGAGCTTGCCATCGAGGACCGCGTTCGGCTCAACCATGCCTTCCTCGTCCTCGAGGAAGTTAGATGTGATAGGATCACGAGGGCCGAGGCCATTGTTCTGCCAGCTACCACCAGCATTTGAACTAATAACGAAACCGGGGAATAAACGTGGAATATCCTCGCCTCGCTGTTGCCTGGCAACCTCGACGTAGCTGTAGACGCCTAGCAGGACACCGTCTGCTTCTTGCAGACACTTCTGTACTGACTCAGCATTGGGCCAATCCGCCGCGGCAATGTGTGAAGAGATGACCAGCTTGGAGAACTTAGACATCATATCACGGAAGTGCGGGTATAAAGCTTTGTTCGTCGAGATGATCGAGGGCTGACCAGAGTGATTATCCGTAGTGCCCGACCCCGCCGCAAGGAGGAGGCGCAGGTGGTCTGAGATGTCCTCAGCCCGGGCGACATACTCGGACCGGCTGCCATTTGTGATGGCATCCCGGTAGCGATCGATGGCCTTCTTCATGTTCGAGACTAACCGACTCCATGTGAGAGATGGGGTATTGCCATCGTCGAAGAATGACCGAGGTATCGTAGCAGCCGTGGGAAGATTGAAGGCTGCGCTGGTGAAGGAAGTGGCGGAAGCTATCATGGGTGTCTGGGATGCGTTCCCATTGACATACGAGTCGTTTCGCATCCGAGCAACGGGCGATTGACCGTTTATCGAATCCATAGACGCGGCGGGGGAAACGCCAACGTCGTTGGCAAAAGACCGACGGATGCGGGGCTGTGATGCGGTGTAAGCAGCTTCGACCATGGCCAGGAGTGTGATGCACCGTGGCAGACAATATAGCTTACCAGTGAACCGCGCGACGCGGCCATGAGAGCCTCGCCCTCGAGCTCCGATGCCGAGTTGCCATCGGATTCGTCTTCTTCATCCTGCATTAGGCCTCTGGCCATCATCTCCGGCGGGGGTCTGGTCCTGTCCGGTACATGGACATTCATGCGATCTCGGGGACCTGTTTCGTTAAACGAGGAAGGCGACTCTAGCGGCAACTCGGAGCTGCTCTCCCCGGTCATGGTATTGTAGTAGAACAGCCTGCCGTCCGGCGTGGCCTGTGGAATCCAGAAGTCCGCCCTGGACCGGTCGCCTTCCGTGCCTTCAAGCGGGAGACCCTCAATGTCATCGTGATCTGATCCCTCATCATCATCGTCGAATCCCTCTTCGTAAACATCCTGGTCGTCGGCTTCTTCATGCATGTGCAGGTGCTCGACGTCGCCATGCTCGTCCGGTTCGGGAAGTTCGTCGGGACTAGTAATGATCTGGCAGTAATTGCTAGGAAACCAACCGCGCACACCGTTGATCACACCGTCCCACCATCCGCTCTCGAGCTGGGTTATCACCTGAATGACATCGCCTTCGTGGAAACTGAGACTTGTTCTGTCGTCTGCCTCGTAGTCGTACAATGCCCGAACGTACATGGCACCGGGCGGTGCCGTACCCACAATACCGTTCATTAGTGAAGATGACTCTGCCGCGTAGTATGTTGTGTAGGAATTCTCGCGGTCGACGTTGGAGTCAACCAACGACGCCGGGTCGGTGGAAGCACTGGATTGCGCTTGTGCGGCGGGATCGAATCGATCGGAGCCCGAGTTCTTGTAGCGAGAGTTGTACGAAGTCGCGGTGTTCTGACCCTGAAGTGCCGACACAGCAGTCTGTGTCATGAGCATGTTGATGTTGTCGTGCGACGGGCAAAGACGGTGAGTACGAAAGGGAAAAAGAGCCCCTAGATCATTCTTGTTCAGTTGTTGCTCACTCAGCCTTACCCCCCTCTTTGACCGTTGCTGGCGTTTTCCGGATCAGAGATGTGAGGATGACCTAGGAGTCCGGTGCTAAGCCGTGAAAGACGTGATTGCGATCAGATCCTCGTCGCGTAGTTGGCTGCAACCGGGTTTGGAGCGCCGACAGTCAACAGGGCAAATCTAAAGTCGTCGCACTCTTTTCGGGCGCTAGACGGTGTCGACTGGACAATAGTGTCGCGATAGGCGATATGAGTGGTTGATGGGCTGGAGCGTCGGCGGGTAAGGACTGGTGAGTGAAGCGGTGCAATTCGCCGATTATTTCTTGGTCGTAAAGTGGGCTGAAGATTGTCGCTGTGCGTGATAAAGACCGCAGTAGATGTGCCTTCTATCTCCTTGCCACTTTCAGACTTCCACTGCCTCTCTCTCCTCTCTCAGAACCGAGCCAAGAGCGATTGGAAAATACAAGAAGCGGGGGACGTTTGGGATTGGTGACTGTTGGGAAGGACTTAGGGGAGAATGGCCCTCTGTCGGGACGCTAACGCCTCTCGTTGGTCCGGGCTCATTGACGGGCCCAGGGGCGGCATGGAAGGCACCAAAAGAGCTGCACAGCTAAGTTCTGGGCGGGGGACCCGCCGAGGTCTTCCTTTGGTTGCCCCTCGACCCTGAGACGTGCTAACTTGTACAAATGGAGGTGTTTCTGTAAACATCAAAGACCAGAGCTTGTGGCCGCAGTGTATACAAATGAAAAGCAGCAAAATCAGTGAGGAATTTGGCGACTCATGAATGGACTTGAGGTGCTCCTTGATAACCGTTAATTGGAGCCGGGCGACCGTTGCTCGGAATCGTTGTTAGCTATTGGCTCGTGCGTATGGCATTGGTAACGCCCAGAATGGGAAGCAACGTGCACCGCAGTTGCAACTCAGAAAGCGTGAATACGCGCTCGGATCACCGAAAGCACCACACGTTGCGGACAGCAAGAGGACCATGCATGAAGAGGTTGGTGTCTTTCTCTAGAAATGTCTCTTCTGATTCATGGACGGAGATAACGACTGTAACATGCACGTAGGGGTTCCATCAAACATGTTTGTTCTTTATACCGGCCGTTCCTTCCTCAATGAGAAAGAAGATCAGTCGAGTTCAAACGGCAGGAGCGAAAGTGGGCATTGGTTTCCGCGAATGGTTGACGGGGCCCCTGTTCTTGGTAAGACCCGAATTGCCATCCGCCTTGGGGCCATCCACTCCTTTCGGAAAGGATTCTTTTCATGCAGCACTGGCTGGTACCTCTACTGGAGCCTCCGGGAGGGGCAGGCATTTGACGACCCCTCAACTCCCAGGTCCCCTCTTTGAGCTCAATGAGAGGAACGCTTCGGCATTTTTAACAAGCATTCGAGTCAAAACGTGCATAAGTTAGGTGAAGGGCAGTTACACGTCAGAACTCCGCTGGCAGCTCACACAGAGGCTCTTGTGATGGTCAGTTCTCTGATTCTTCTGTCTTCACCACCTCTACGTGAACAGTGGTATCGCTCTTCGATACCCTGGCTTTGTTGCAAGGTGCAACGGTGGTAGGTAATCACGGTAATGAGATATCCACGTCTGGAGTAGCACCCAGTCGACCGGGATTATTCGCTAACAGACTTCGAGAAGCTCAAGGCCCCAGCCCTTCCCAACCGACACGAACCGCGACCGAAGAACTGATTCAGTTGACTCGGGCCTTTCACGCTAGGCACTTTCTCCGATCTGGCACTTGACTCGCATCGTCAAAGGCCAGCGACACGCTCGAATCCTCAAAGAAAGGGGGCTTGGAGGCTTTCAGCTCTTATAGCCGAAGGCAGCCATTTGCACGTCCTGTCAAAGAACATAAGCCAAGCATGGACTCCAACATCTCAGCGGCATCGTCGTCGCTATCTAGGAATTAGCTGTCAACCTCCCGAGCGTCGAATCAGACGCAGGCGCTTCGTTTTCTGGAAGCTGTCCCCTATTAGGTACAGTATGTATCGTCGTGGTGCTGCAGAACGAAGTGGTGGGTGACTCGGTGGACACTACAAATCACTTACCTTACACGTGCATGCGAACATCTCAGCATTTGCGGCGAAGCACATGCAGTCCTGCGCCACTTTCGTCTTCCCTCTTCCTAATTCAGATTTCCCAAGACACGTTTGACTGATCTCATCCAATCTCCTCACCGATGAGCGTTATTCTCACAGGGTGAAGAGATCTGTGCATGCAAGGTCCTTTTGTCGCCGCAGCCCCCAAATCTTAAGGTCTGTTACACCCACCACCTTTACGTGCAAGCGCGTTTCCTCCGACGCTGTTTCTCAACCCGTTTCTCTCGGCCCTGGCTCATCGAGGTAGTACTCGTCGGCTTCGGACCCAACGCGTTCATCTAAGTAGCCGAAATGCAATGGGATCAATAAGTCAAGGTTTTTCTTACCTGAATTGGATGATGGTCGTACCATCACTCGGTGGTCATCGTATCGCGCTCCCTTTTCGGGTTCCTACATGATTCGATCCCACGAGGAGGGAGGGCCCGTATCACTGGTAGCGATAGCTGAAATGCTAGGAGCCTCGTGGCATCATCCCTCGCCACGTTGGCGTCTTATATCCCACCTTCCCAAAACGCGATCGAGAGAGAACCCCCACAGGGAATCCTTGCCAGAGGTGATTTCTTGGGTCAAAAAGAAGCGCAAAAGACGCGCGCCAGAACCTCAGTCGGTATCCCAATGATCGCGGGGGTTCACGTTTCAGGTTGGCTACGCTCTTTATCTGGGTCTTGTCGGGGCAGACAGCCCACGTTCTGCAAACCCTCCAATCTACCTCATACAAATTTCATATAAATTCCCTTCAGCCCGTGTGCGAGTTAGAGCATCTAGAGGGACAGGAGTGTGTTCACCGAAGCTCTGACTAAGACAAAGTGTAAGTCAGCTTCGGACATGGCTTCTGTGTATTGGAGCGCAGATTAGCGAGGCTTGCGAAGTGCCTAACGATCGACTTGAGTGATCTCGGCCAGCCCAAACTCTTTTGCCTGCTGGGCTGAAGTCTGTATTTTGAGTACTGCCAGTGCTGTCCGATATATGCGGCGAACCATGTGCGACACTGCCTGACACAACCTAGCAGCAGGAGCAGCTATTAGGTCGTGGTCGCTGCTCAGGTCTCAACATCAAAATACGATGCATCACCGCTTGTTGGCTTGGTGCCCGAACCAGGAAGCACTGCCCCGGTCACCGCTCTCTCGTTAGCCTGCTCCGGCAGCTCGGCCAGCGAGGGAAGGCCCCGCCGCGTCTAACCCAAGCCGAGCGAGAGGGAGCTGCGGGGATCTCCAGTTGTGTGTGTCGGTCAAGATCCCGGGACGGAGGGCCTGAGACCGCCAGCTCTCTTTCGGCTCGGCTCTCTGTGAAACCACAGGCCAGTCCTTCTCCACGTGTACAGACCGTGCCCAAGGCCCTATGATCTATCCCATCAGCACGGGTTTGAGAAAGCCACGAAGGCGCCACGCAGTCTCGGGAATCGTCTTGTTGAGATCATCTGCGGAGGCAGCCTATATCGAAGGAGCCTGTAGCGAAAGCGATACCACGGCATATGCCCGTCATTCATGCTCTGCGAATGCGCAAGGGGTGAATATATCCCCTCGCTGCTCGGAGCGCGAGGGCAGGAAAAGTCTGCTCAGCAACCCATGTTTCTGACACCCGCGCGGCGACGACGGCGACGGCGGGATGGGTTGAGCTAGAAAATGTAGAAAATATGTTTGCTTTTGCTGGTCTTCCAGATGCACTCAGGATTAGTGAAAGCAAAAGAAGATGCTTGACAGCCGCCCACAGGTGCAATACCCTAATGGCCCACGAACACGGCAATGAATGGACAAACTTGACCGACTGCGCGAATCCCGAGCCCGTCCGTCGGTATTGATCCCAAGCAAACGACAGATGGAGTCGGACAGCGGAAGCAAACAATCCAGCAAGGACAGGGGGGTCATGTATATGTACTCAGTATCCATCTGTCGGTCCTAGCGCAGTCAGGAGCCGATCTCCACACGTGTCTGTCCCATTGCTCCGCTGAAGCAGCACAGCAAGAATGATGCAACATGGCATCACGGGACGACGATTCAACAACAGCGGGGAGAGTATACGAAGTTTATACTCATCTTGTCTGCGGCTCCGAACAAGATTCGCGAGGGGAGCTGAAGAGCTCTTCGACGACTTGTGATTATACACGTGTAGTGTATAGCATACTTTGCACGAATAGGTATCCTTCAATGTTTTTTGTTCGTCAGGGGGAATAGCGATCGTCGAATGATCGTCTTGCTTCTTTTGGTGACTCGGACGAATAGGTGGAGAGGAAAGCGATGGATTGATGTGACCAAGGGCACGTGTACCGCACAACCTGGAATAGTGTTGAACCCCTCTAAACCCCTCTCAGAAAGAAAGACACGAACCTCGGGTTTTTAGGTAAAAGTACTTAAAGTTCCAGGTTTATTCTTTAGACACTTCTTGCTGTACAGCAGTAGCGTTTGAAGTGGCTTTTGATTCTTCGCCAAACGTCATCAACGTTCACCGCAGCCGCAAGGCTAAAAACCTGCAGTGCTGCTGTTTTGCGTGTCTGGCGGAGTGGAGGCCCCTTTTTCGTTGTAACTGCAAAAAAACGACGAAAGAACCCATGTTGTTAACGAGCCCCGCCATTGCTCTAGCAAGCCCAGGGCAAGGCTGCCAAACGCGAAGAAGTGGAGGACGGGCCCAAGTTAGTGGTTCCCGGCTCTCAGCCCATTCGCTACGCACGTGGGTCCCGTGCCGGAAGCCAGCCGCGGGCTCCGTTGGGGAGCCCAAATCTCTCTCCCTTGTTGCGCCCGTCTGTCTGTTTCAAGCGGAGCCGTGAGGTGTGATGTGACATTTTTTTCTGGTTCGCTGGCCCGGGGATTGTCGGACAGTGGGTCAAGTCAGCATGGAAAATGGGCTCGAGAGCACCAGCAACAAGCAAGCGGAGCGACCGGGTTTGGCGGGGCGGACACCCTTTCCCACAGATCGTAAAATCCGACCTCGGACCCATCCCTTTCAGGGCTGCTTGCTTCCGGGAATTCTTCGTGACGATGGACACCTCACAGGCTGCGTCCGGCTGCGGCTAGATACAACGAACGGCTGCACTGAGCCGTGGAAGGCACGGATGCGGGCCGTGGAGAGTCGCTTCGAACCAAAGCTGCTGCATGCGCGCCAGTACTTTCCCGGCTGAGGCAAGTCGTTTGTAGGTCTCGAGGGATGCAGTTACGCTACCACGTGACCACCTAAGTTGGTTGTTATCTGTCACAGAGGTGGGTTGAGTTTAAGGTGCGGAGATCAACGATCAAGAGAGGGGCAATCTCGCGCGTGAGGTGGGCGGGCAGTCGCGCGCCGGTGCGACCATGGAAGTCGCTTTTTTCGCTGAGAATTTTGAAATTGCAAGCGACGGAAGGCGTTAAATTAGCAGTGCCAAAAGCCGCGACGCGCCAAAAGGCGGGTAGAAAGTGAAGCCACAACTCTTCAGCTTCCTCACCTTTCCTTCCCTTTTCAGGGGGCACCTACCCGACCGGCTCTCGGGGTGAAATGCCTGCAGTAGGCAAAAAGTACTCATCCTAGGAGAAGAAGCTGGGCAACCGACGCGTTGTCCCACCAGGTGCGGGACACGAGGGGTAGATTACCCACCTTATCCAGCTTGCTGTCATCATGTAGTATCTTACAGATACCTCGATCACTCGTGGGAAATAGCAGCGCTACATAATGTCATGCTTCTTTTCTCTATCTTCTGCCGCGATATATGCGTGTCCTCTCGCAATCATGCGTCTTGCGTTCTCCAATCCCCGATTCGAGGTCTCCGAAAGTGGTCGCATACACTACGACGCCAGTTGCAAGGTCGCGCGGAGTGGAACATTGGTGGGGCTACGCTCAGTTAACCCACCTTATCAGTGGACAGTGGCCCGATGGAAGGTTCTTCGAAAGCCGGGGGTTGCATGAGAAGCCAGGGATGAAATGGCTCCTTGACTGGAACCAGCCCTGGCTGATTGATTTCCGCTGGAACAATCCCCAAATCTGACGAGGAATTGCGGGTTTTGTCTTCCGCTCTTACTGTCATTATAGTATATAAAACCGAATTCAAAAATGGAAATATTGCAACGGGGGGCCAGGAATTCGCCTATTTTGGAGATAGAGGGGCTCCTAAAGCAATCCCAGAAGATCGCTGAAGAATTTTCAGTCTGCCTGTAAGGTAGCTCGTACGGGTGAGACACGCGCCAAAGCAGAACGCGCTCGTGATGCTTCATCTAACCCGCGATACGTGCCGGCAGTCCCGTTGCGGAGAATCACCGCCACTGATCCTGAGCAGGAAAGACGTTCCCTTACGCCCGTCAGTACGGGGAAGCGTCACCTTTCAGTGTTCAGTTCGAACTGTATTGCAGATAAGGGACTCGTTTCACAAATCTAGGGAAGTCTCAAGTTTCTGAATCAAGAGGCGCCAGCAACGCGATACAAAAAGAGTAAGGAAGTGATCAGTCAAATCTTCACCTGAAGTAGTCCGGCAGTCGGTAGAGGGGCAGGCGCCATGCATCGATATTCCGATCTTCCAATCCCATCTGGTGGGTTCGTGAGATGACAGCTCGGATCTGCAAGTCAAAGTTGACAACAATTAGGACCCAGCGGAGGGGAACACTGATTCGACTTGTCAAAACGATGAGAAACCCGAACGAAATGTATGCCCTTTGCGAGGGTCTTGTTGTTTAACGGTGTAGGTGCGTCTGAGGCTTCTACGGTAGTGCACTGTACCATTTCGTCCGCAGCACTGTCCGCCAAGTTGTTAGTGGAATTACTTCACACTCCAATGTTACGTGGGGGAGCCCGAGGCCGCGTCTTCCCCTCCGGTGCCTAGGTCGGTGGCTATTGATTCGATCCGCGATCCGACTTGCTCTCGTTCGCCGCCGCCGCATCAAGTCGAACAAGTGCAGTGGCATCGCCATGGTCAGGTGCGTCCTGCGAGAGGCAAGCGTTGGAGGAAATTATCCACTCCCTAGATGCCGTATCCCAATTGAGACTCGGCTCAAGTACCCATTCAGAGGCGGTCTTCTCAATGTGCTGCAAGCATTCGAATTCGAGGCACGAGCCGAAGGGGGGCAGGCAGGTCTACCCCTCAATTTCCTGTGCTTGAACTCAGATGGAGCTCCTCGGCCCCGCTTCTTCAAGGCCGTCATGGTCCACTTGACCCCTCCCGAATGACATGAGAGAGCTGGAGTTGAGGCGTGGAATGGGAAGATAACGGTCTTTGTATGCCAACCGAACTAGTGTCACGAGATGCCTCGCGGACTGGCAAATGTCCAGTGGCTGAATGGCACGTCGTGGGGTGCGCAGATGTGGCAATGTGTTAAGCATTGGACGAGAATGTCTGAATCCTGACGTCCCAGCCTCACTTTTTGAAGTGCAGTAGCGATAGACATTGCAGCATTGTCATGCAGGTCAGCGCGCGATCCATACACCACAGTCCCACAGCCAACGGGGAACTCTCAAGGTCGCTATTTTGGGACAAGCTTAGCAGTAGCCAGCTGGAAAACGGATGTGCTGCGGGTGCTCAAGGCCTCCATCGTAAGTCGCAAAACCCCCTGTGATGCCAACACAACGCTGCAATGAGCGACATGAAAGACCCACTGAATCCCAGCAACGGGCAGCAACACTCTCTGCGCCCTTGAGGCTCCCTTTCCACTGCAAATGCGAGAAATCACCTGAAGCAGAACACCATCTAGCGGTCAGTGAATGGATCCAGACAACTCATCATCCGAGACATCCCATTCTTGCAAGGGCTTAGGGCCAGGGCAAGTGAAAGCTGCATCCACAAAAGCCATCAAACTCGGGGCCAGGTCATAGAAATCCTAAGCACGAGGGGAGTTTGTGTTACTACTGAGAAAAGCCTTACAAAGGAGGGGCACACCGAGCGGTTGAAGGTAACAATACCCTCCAGATCTGAACAAGACCACCCAGGTAGAGAGAGATCTTGGTCGCAACGTCTATAATGGGCAGTGTGGCCCATCAAAAAGGATGAGTGGAGATGTGCAATCGTGCCGTAATAAACGTTAGCTTCTCAAGTACTGGAGGAATGGGGCACCACTGGATGAGCTTCAAAAACTGTCGGCCGGAACTTCGATGGCTATGAGCACCACAGCCCCGCGACGTTGCCAGGTCTTCCCCCCTTTCTTGTTCGACATGCCAAAAATCAACCCCACCATGATAAAGTACTTGGGACAAGACGTCCGGAAAGGTGGCCATTCCAGATCAGCTAGTTTTCTTGGTGCGGCGAGGATGCACAGAAAAGAAAAGGAGATACACGCCCCTTACAATGCATACTTGGGCCGCACTCACCGCTCCATAGAACGAAAATATGTGCCTGTGTGCATCTTGGAAAGAAATGGCTCCTGCTACACGTCGACTACACAACTGTCACAATAGTTCCCTCTTTGGCTCTGGTTCTCGCTGTTGAATGGGCAAGGTCAGCAAAGGGCGGAAATACCTGTCAAGTTGTTCGTGGATTCCCCAACCACTTCACTTTTTTGTAGGTTTCTTGGGATGTGAGATTGGTCGGCCGGAAGGCCCGTACCCTGTACCTCGGGCCTCTCCCCCAGATTGGCAGGCTAAGCCTAATTTGAACAAAAGCAAAATTGCTAATGTTTTACACCCTCTGGCTCCTTCTGGCAGCACTCCCGGGGGATTCCAATAAGCCCACTAGCACACTCGAGTGCACTCACACCCCCACCCCACACGGCCCTTCTGCACTCTCTTGTTTTTTGTGCACAGTGTACAGTGTACGTACATCGCCTGTGCAGGCCCAGCGGGAACTCCTCCCCCTCTTCGCGCAAACTATCTTTTCTACCTGCTTTCCCCCTCTTCTCGTTTTCCAAACCCCTCTCAGCTCTTTCCTTCCCCATCCACCATCCTCGACAACCCGCGACAAAGAGCATTCGCTCTCGGCCACCATCTAATAGTCTTTGCTTTTCTAAGCAAGACGACATCTCGGCACCAAGTTGGCATTGGCCATCTTAATTCAACCCACCATCGCCGTAATTCCATGATCATATCACAAATGAGCAGATTCACGACACCGAGTCAAAAAGACACACTTTAAATCCCACGGGAGAGCGTGCGAGCGAGGAGTCAGGCGATTTCAACTATCGTTCTGTGAGGGTCAAGCAAGCCACTTCCGAGTGCCGTTGCCACTGTCGCCATCGTTGTGAATCCTTTCCATTACCGACCGCGTTCTCCGCACGAGGTGCAAACGCGCGACAAGTCATTCACGATGCCCGGCGCAAACGTAGCAGTGATGCCTTCATCGGCTGCATCAACACCAGCCTCGCGAAAGACCTCACTCGCCCCAGAGAGGAAATACAAATGCCAGTTCTGCAACCGGGCCTTTAGCAGAAGTGAGCATCGCAGCAGACACGAACGATCCCGTACGTATCCACATCACTTCCGACTTTACCCATATTCCATTCGCAACGATCACTTGACCCCCAAAACCCAGCTAACACATCCGATGCAGACACTAAAGAACGGCCGTTCAAGTGCTTGAAGTGTAGAAGTACCTTTGTGCGACGCGACCTTCTTTTGCGACACGATCGAACTGTCCATGCCAAAGATGGAGGTGTGCCTCTTCATAGCGACGGCAAGCGTCGCGGAGGTCCCAAGGCTGCAAGATCTGTCAGCGGTCCTTCCAAATCTGCAATTGCCATCGATGCTTCGGCTCTTGAACAACTCGAGGCCAGCAGCGATGGTGTTTTCGATGTGGAAACCGCAGCGATGCTTGTAGCCGATCTTCATCAAAAAGCGACCGCGGCCGCCCGAGCCAACGGCAGCCCGTACGACGGCAACAATGGCATGGCATTCTCTCAAAATGGATCGGCAATCATGGAGCCTTCGGTAACGTATCCCAACGGTGCCATCGGCCTTCCGCAGTGGGATAGCTACATGTCTGGTGAGACCAAGGCGCACTCCATCACGTCAAGTGGTTCGGGGTCTTTCGATGCACAAAACCAGCTGCCCCCCATCGGTGGTTCACAGAACGTCAATGGCCTTGTTCCGGCGCTGCAGTCCATGATCAACTCGTTAAATCCGTCCGCAGCTGGCACTCCGACCCCGCAGTCGCCGTACTTGTCGCACGCTCAGACTGCGACAGACGTCTCTCACTCTGCCCCGGGTTTCAAGCCTCCTCACGTCAATGGTGATGAGGAACGGAACATGATCCTGGACAACATTCGTGCCAGTGATAGCGAACACGCCATTCCTGAGGGGTTCCGCGTCCCGAGCCTGCCGTCTCTCAACCGCTATCTGGCCACGTACTTCGGTCTGTTCCATCATCATCTTCCGTTCCTTCATCCGGCGTCTTTCGGGCCGACGGAGGTGTCGCCGCCCTTGCTCCTTGCTGTTCTCTCGATCGGAGCTCTGTATGCGTTCGACCAAGAACAGGCTTACATGCTTCACATTGGGTCCAAAGTGCTTGTCAACCAGTTCTTGCAGAATAAGGAGAACTTCAGTTCCCGCAAGTGCCCGCTCTGGACCATGCAGAGCTCTCTGCTCAATATGATCTTCGCGAGCTGGAGCGGTGACCCTAAGGGACTTGAGTGGGCGTGCTCGATAAAGAGTCTGCTAGCGAACATGGTTGCAGGAAACCGCTACGAGTTGAAACTCAGGCAAGAGGCACGTGAAGGTCGCTCGCCAACCCGCGCCGAGTGGGTTGAAGATGAAGGCTGCAGGCGTACTTACTATGCCGTCTACATCTTCTTCGGGCTGTTGACTCTGACGTACAATCACACGCCTGCCATGGGCTTCAACGAGTTTGAGGATCTGCAACTGCCATCGACCGAGGCGCTGTGGAATCTGAAGGTGGCGGATGAGTCTGCTTGGCAAGATCATCTAAAGGTGTCTCCCAGCGTTACCTTTATGGAGGCCCATGACAATCTCTTCCAGGGCGAGACCCTCAAGTATAGCGCTTTTGCGACGCGTGTTATGATCAATGCACTGTTCCTCGAAGTTTGGTATCACAAGCGCAGCCCGGAGGCTCTGCAGGACGTTGTGACGGAATACAAGCTCAGACTCGCTCTCGAGACGTGGGAGAAGTCCCTGGATCTTTGCGAGCCCGAGCTTGTGTCTGTTCCGCTCAGCGCACCGCACAAGGGCCATCCCCTGATCTTTAATGCCAAGGCAATGTTCCGCAACGCGCGCGCTCGATTGGAGGTGGATTTGAAGACGGTCCAGGAAGCCCTTCGGTACCACGACTCCTATGAAGTAGCTGCCGCGATGTCCAATGCCCGGGATCGTGTCAAGCGCTCGAGCGAGATGATCAAGGTCATCCAAGAGTGCTACAACTGCATCGAGACAGCGGTTGTTCAAGGTGTCCGCTGGGTGGCTCGCACGTCGCCGACGAACTGGAGCATCGAACATCCTCTCTGCGGCATGGATCTCATGATCATTCTCAGCCTGTGGCTCTATCGTCTGGAACATGACGAGGAACCCGCCACTGAGGACGAGTTGGTCATGTACAACAAGGTCCGCCAGCTGTTCGACAAGGATCTAGATGAGCCGTATGTTGCGCAGTTGAGCTCCGTGGTCGCTCGTCTCTGGGGCTCAATGTTGGATGAAGTAGTCGTATGGGGGTATGTATTCTCCAACATGGCAATTTTAATGAATCCTGAAGCTAACAAATCGTTACAGTATCACACGTCTGATGGGTGAATCGTTCCGACTTCACTCCCAAGCTCTTGTGGGCTACGTGGATGACATTGCTGCATCCTCCAGTGTCTCCACGCCGTCAATGACCTCTCACGGGGGCGATGAGGATAGCGTGTACTAGTTGTGATGATGTTGACGATTTCCTTTGTACAAGTCTGATTTAAAGTTGGATTTCCTTGGCGTATACCTCTTAGCGAAATATGTGCGGCGGGTCGGCGTGTTGGGGGTCTGGTTCGCAAGGTTTCCTGATGCTTGCTTTTCGTCTGGTTTTGTTGCTGCATTTCCATTTCTTTGCATTATCGTGGGCACAGGCAATAATGGGGCCAGGTTTGGTACACCGGTTTCGCATTGGTCCAGAGGGAAGGGAGGACCACCGCGCTCCTGGCGCAAACCTAATATCTGCAACACCGTTGGCTGGTCCATGTGGAGGAACATTCTCCTTTTCTCTCTGTCTCATTAGCTACGGCACCTTTACCGCTTTATTAATCGGCCTTCGCGTCGTCGTCTCGGACACCTCTTCTCTTCTCTTTTCTCTCTCAACTCTTATCTCTGGGATACCTTGTTCGATATACAGTCTGCCGCTTTGCCTTTTATGCAGTCCTCTTTCTTGGCTTTTCTTTGGCACTCTTAATCTTGTTCTACTTCCTGTACTAGATACGGCACAAGTTCTAGGGGGGGTTCACAGGGAGATGGGACAGGACGGATGGATCTAGAGGGCTTTTGGCAGAGATTTAGCCAGACCGAGGCCCGTTCAACAAGATTGATAATTCGGCTTCCAACTTTCGTTTACATATTTCCTATCTTGAGCCAGGTTTTTCCTTGATTTCTTACTTGATCTCTTTCCTCTCCTTTTGCGGCATTCTGTATAGATATTATCAATCATTATTTATGAATGGAACAAAACACTCCACTATAAACTCGAATGTCACTTGTGCTGGCTTGTGTGTTGCTGTTTTCATTCTCGTTCAGACATGTTTGGGGAAACGGCCAAGACACGGTGCATTTTGTGAACGAAATCAAATCTGGAAAAAGGAAGCGAACAGGTTCCCTCGGCAGGTCGTGCCCTTTCTTCCCTTGCTCCTTTTAATTCACCCTATTCAGCAACTAAACATGATGCTTCGCAGGCTCCTCGCAACACATTTTACAGGCAGCTACGAGGCTCAGGCGGCTTATTGTTGTCGATATCATCGATGAGAGCAAAATGAAGTCAGGGTCAATGGCCCTGAGAAAGCCCCCCCTCTTGGTGTGACTCGGGTCCATGCAGGTAGCCGTGTCGAACGCTCCTTCCTCTCTTTCTTGTCAAGGACAGACAGCGCCGAAAGGGCCAAGCGTCCCAGATTCCTGTTCGTCGCAGTCCTTCCTTCGTTTTTTTGCGCTCATGCTAATCAGACCTGGCAGCTGGCCAGGCATGCTGCTGTCACAATCCTCTCACGACTGAATACTATCACCATAATTGTCAGGGCTACCTTTCTCGCCGTCCGCTCGTTTTCCTGTCTGTTCGCGCTGCTCGTGGTTTGAGTGAGTGCTCACTGCGCTCTTTGGCGCACTACATCTTCAGTCTTTCATTTCTCCGTACCCACATCCCTACTCTCATCGGCCATCCCATCCAACAGGACCACAGATCGCCTGCTACGGTGATCCTGAAGGCAATGTTGTTATCCCTGTCCGTTATTGCAGCTATCATGGACGGTAGGAGCAGCGTCTTCAAGTCCCATTCACCTTGGGCTGCCGTCCTTCTCTCGTGTTGGCTTTTCCATCTTCCGGCTTTGGTGTCCGCAAATTGCGAATGCGGATACTCGACCGCTATCGGCGTCAACAGCACGCAACGGTATGTCTTTGCAGACCTTCTCGAATCAAACTTCGCCCGCATACGGGATATCTCTCAAGACCCAGATTGGCAGCGACAGGCCTTCAACTTGACCAAGACGCGAGCGCGCGGAGACTATGGCGAGATGTTTACTGTCGACAACATCGTGTCGACGATCCCGGCCGACTCCAGCTCAGAAATATGGGATGGCAAACCAGAAGTGATACGCGGTGGGATGCAGCTTGTTGTGAGGAAGCAGTTGGTGGACGATATGGTCCCCGTTGCCGAAATCGATACGCAGCGGCAAGATGTGTTCTACGGAACGTTTCGTGCATCGATGAAGATGACGGGAAATCCCG
Organism: Diplogelasinospora grovesii; assembly: GCA_033297225.1. Taxonomy (NCBI): domain Eukaryota; kingdom Fungi; phylum Ascomycota; class Sordariomycetes; order Sordariales; family Diplogelasinosporaceae; genus Diplogelasinospora; species Diplogelasinospora grovesii. Next base: position 116,857 of record MU853758.1, read on the forward strand.
GCACGTGTGCTGCTTTCTTCTGGGTGCGTTAGCCACACTTCGGTGATGGGTGGGTGAGAGTAGACGGTTGCACGGAAGTAGTGACTAACAGGTATCGTTATCGTCTCGCAGTACTTTAACGACACGCAAGAGATCGACATGGAGTTTCTCTCCAAAGACTTCAACCCGAGCAACAACAGCTACCCTGTGAATCTCGTCTTGCAGTCCCGCCAGGCAGCCGAGGCCGGATACAACGCTGCTTCGACGGGCAACTTCATCAAGGCATTCCTTCCTTTTGACCCGACAACGGACTTCCACGAGTACCGCATCGATTACATCCCGGGGCGTGTGTACTTTTACGCCGATGGGGAGGTGCTGGCCGAGATGACCGGGTCAGCGGTGCCGACATCACCGGGCCATCTGATCCTGCAGCACTGGAGCAATGGCAACCCCCTTTGGTCGGGCGGACCGCCGCCGAACGATTCGGCGCTGACCGTGGAGTACGTGAAAGCGTACTTTAACTCGTCACTCCTTCAGAGGCATGCTGACTGGGCGGCTCGATGCACCAACGCGACAGCACCAGGCGCCATCTGCGAGATTCCGAACCTAGACAAGGATTGGTTCTTCGGCTTGCATCCTAACATGACGCCCAATCAGACAGTATGGGTATCGGACGAGAATGCTGGGTCAAGGCTGGAGATATTACGGTGGTGGACAATAATTTCGGCTCTCCTTCTTGTCAACGGGTGGCTACTTGGGTTGTGGTGAAGATAGATTGCCTTGCTGTTACTATCTTCGACGGGGGGGCGTCGTGCTCGGCGGTAATTACTGAGTCCCAGGGTTTTTTTTTTTTTTTTGCGTTGAAACGTCGCTGCCTGAAATACAAACACAACACAAGGTTTTGCACACCCCGTTTTCTTACCTCGGCTTGCCTCAATTCCAACGCCATCTGATGGCGTTGGAGCTGCCAAGGGAGTAGTACATTGTGCTCTAATACCTACAGTTATGTCCAGCGCGCGCGGGAGTTTGATGATGATTATGGCGTTGCGCACTTGTACCTACGTACATTGCCTACTGATCAGAGGCTAGTTCTAGTTAATGAGACCGAGTCTGTCTCACTCAACCAGTGCAATTCCTTTCGTCAGAGAGACATACGTTCAGATAATTGATTGATAGTTCGAACTACATTTTGCGTTGCCTCAGCCTGAGCCTGAGCCCCCGTTTCTCTTCACCAACGACAACGAACACAACACTGCAACACTCTAGTCGGACCTGTAGGTGGTTTGTGGGTTGGTCACCAGTTAGTATCTCGGTTGAAGTAATATGTACTAGTCGAGAACACCTAAATCCTACGGTGGCAACTCAAGGTATTATTCGGTCTCACTCTGTTCTGTGGATTGTGATAATTACTTCTTAAAGAGTAAGGTGTGACCTGCGACCTGGAGAACTGAACTCGGAGAAACATTAGCGGGAGAGCAAGCAGCCCGGTCGGTCGGTCGTGCAACGTGTGACGCCGGCGGGGCACAACCTTATCTCTTTCTGGGGACGGGATCCCACTGTCCACGGACTCGTTTTGACGCCTGAGTCTAGTTACCTCGTGCCGTATTCGGATTCCCGCATGCAGAGGAGACATCAGATAAATGGCCAATTGCTTTCGAGCAGATATAACGGACGTTATCTGAACAGGACGGGCGGGCTGCTTAGCCACAGCATTTTGTTATCTACATACGCCAGCTTATGCAACCTTGAGTGAAGTAAGTACATACGGGACAGAGCCTCCGTGTAACACTCACGACGCCAGCGTAACACAGAAATCCAGAGAAAGATGGTGTACTGTAATACCGCCTGTGCCGTGTGTCTGGTTCAGCCACTTTACATACATAGGTAATATTAGACGGGAAAAGTACAATCAATGCTGAAGAATAACGAATGAAAAAAAGGGTCCACATAACAATACATACATAGTAAAGAGAGAGATCTTCAAAAAAAGAGGGACGGGATTGCCCCTGTTTGCAAATCAGGTACAATCGAGAGAACTTGGAAAAGAAATTCCCGGCCTCCATGATTTGTTGCTGCGGGGGCCGCCCGATTGTTGTTGCAGACCCACACATCATGCCAAATGGATAGGCCTGTTATTGCTTCCTTGTCTGAAACCTCAGAGCCCTAATATCGAGCTCGAACGACGTCTCCCAGTGGTACGTCCCCTCCCACGGCCCCAATAGAGTCGCCACTATCCCAACTCTATTCACCAACTCCACATTCTTCTTGCGGAGCAGTTAGTCTCAGGATCTCAGACCAGTTGTGGCGCTGGAATTCTGCATGTACCTTTGAGCCGCACACCTTCCCGCACCCCCAACCAACCAATCAAAGGCCATACCGAATTCCAGCGCCAACTGTTTGTATTTGTGGCTTTAACCTGTAAATCACCCAAAGCACAAACGGGCGGATCGACATGTTTTCCCTACAAACCCGAATAGGTGTGTGCAACTGAGAATTAGTTGTGCCGATACAAACTGCCAACCTCAATCCATCGCTCATAGTCAGCTGCGACCAGTCGTTTTACGACTACGTACTGACAGGTATGTACATACAATCGCTACATTTATTTACAGGCTCTCGGCCACACCAGGCTGGCGGCTAGAAATCCCTCTACAACAAACATCGCCACGCACCAAACGCGACAATCCCAGCAACCGAAAACATGCCAGCCCAGACTAGGAGCAGGCTTTTCGCGACGTCTTTCGCCGTCTTTTCGGCGGCCGCGGAGTCATTCGCTCTTGGAAATGGTTCATCCGGGACGGGTACGCCCAAGAAATCGCAGAGTGGCTGCCAGCCCTCCTTGAGATCCATAACCAGCAGCTTGTCCTTGGGAACCATCTCCTTAACCTTGTCGTTCCAGTCAGTGAGGAGCCCTAGCGGAGAATTTAGCATGCGACTCCCCCATCTTCTTCTATCGCCCCCCGGGGCTACTCACGCGAGGTCAGCCCCGGTTTCACGCCTGGCGCCACATCCAGGATCTCCCGCCCCGACTTGCCGAACTCGACCGTCAGGGCCGGGAACCAGCGCCACCCGGGAACCGGCCACATGGCGTACGGCAGCCACCACAGCGACGTGTTGCGCGCGATGGGCCGGATGCTGTCGAGCCAGCGCTCGGGGTCGCGCGTCACCAGCACCACCCGCGCGTCCGGGTAGACGTCCATGAGCTCCGGCAGGAAGTTGAGCGGCGGCATGTCGGTGCAGCCGACGTAGCCGGCCATGAGCTCGCGGATGAGCTTGCGCGTGCGCGGGCCGTCGCCGGCGCGCTTGGCTTGGTAGGCAGCAACCCACTTCTTGGTGAAGGCTGTTTGTTTTGGCAGCGCGAGACGGGCGCGTGATGATTAGTCGGGCTGGACCGGCAGGCTTTTGGTGGGACATGTACTCACCGTCTTCGCGCGACAGGATGTGCGTGCCGCCGTGCATGACGGGGCCGTCGAGCAGCTTCTCGAGGGCGAGCTGCATGGTGACGGTCCCCGTCCGCGAATATCCGGCTCCGATGACATGCAGTTTTCGGGAGGGATCGGTGGGGATTGAAGGCACACCCCCCATTTTCGTGCCATCCCCATGACGGCATACATGCTCATCGAAATGGTCCGCGACCCGTCCCTGCTCCAGCGCATCCGCGCCGAGATTCAGGACGCCATGGTCTTCCAGGGCCAGGGGCAGGGCCAGGGGCAGGGAGGACAACAAGCATCGCTCGGCAAGGTCGACATTGCCGCGCTGACCAAGCTGCCCCTGCTCAACTCGGTCTACAGCGAGTGTCTCCGCCTGCGCTCTAGCATCCCCATCTCGCGGCGCCTGCGCCAGGACATCGACATTGACGGCTACACGCTGAAGAAGGACAACTTTATCCTCGCGCCCAGCTGGCTCTCGCACATGGAAGAAAGCGTCTGGGGTCCTGGGAAGGGCGGCGCTTCAAGTAATAATATTACATGCACTACTAAAACCTCGAACCAACAACAACAACAACAACATCACCATCCGGGCGCCCGCGAGTTCTGGGCCGAGAGGTTCCTGCAGATGGAGGCGTCCAAGACCAAGATCAAGCTAGGGGACTACTGTCCGTACGGCGGCGGCAGCGTCATCTGCCCGGGCCGCTTCTTCGCCAAGCACGAGATCCTGGCCGCAGTCGCCATGGTCGTCACGCGCTTCGACCTCGAATTCGAGCGCTACTCCCTGCTGGACGGTACCACGCCGTCCGACCGGGGGCCCGGCATGGAGAGGGCCGAGTGCAGGGGGATCGTGAGCCTGGATAGAGATGTTATTGTCAAGATGCGGAGGCGAACATAGCATGACCTGTGCCTACCTACCCTAAGTAGGTATGAATACATCCACGTAGACCTTCGCTCGCCTCCCATAGAGTCTCTAGGGTTTCGCGTAGAATTTTTCATCAGCTTGGCTTGGCCATGGTGAGGCTCCTTTCGCGCTGGACTTGCTAGTCGAAGAAGCAATTATTATCTGAAACTAAACGGTTGCTATAGCCGCGAACCTAAATCGGAGTTTAATAATATATATATATAGCGGCACAAGAGAGTATGAACGCTTATCAAGGGGGGTTTTCTGTTGTCAGATTTGTCAACCTTTTTCCTTTGTTTACTTCCACCAATAACGTGTATATATAGCCTAAAGCTATATTCAGGCTTCCAATCCTTTCCTTCTTTTCTTTACTTGTTCAGAGGACTTCATCCTGTAGATAATTCAACTTGCCTTTCTTGCCTACAGTCAACATATGGCCACAGGGTCCGGGTAGGGTTAAGGCCAATTACACCAAATGGCGAAAAAAAAAATATGATGTTGCTGCAATCCGAAAAGCGGGAGCAGCTTCACTTACAGCATGTTGAAGTGCAGGGCATCAAGGCTCCCCCTGAGCCCCTGGGGATGTACTGGTACGTATAGGCACCCGGGGGGGGGGGGGGGGGGGGGGGGGGGGCGGGGGGTGGGGGGGGGGGGTAAACACAATTCACAATAACATAAAGGTATTTTTTGGTTAAAACCCACCAAAATAAAAAAACCAGACCGTT
>MU853758.1:121902-469195 GCA_033297225.1 Diplogelasinospora grovesii
CCGCGCGCCCCCCCCCCCCCCCCCCCCCCCCCCCCCCCCCCGCCCCCCCGCCGGCCCCCCCCCCCCCCCCCCCGCCCCCCCGCCCCCCCCCCCCCCCCCCCCCCCCCCCCCCCGCAGGCTCTCGTGTATATTAGGCTGGTCAATCCTCTGCACTTGTACATACAGGTATTAGTTGGTTAATCAGCACACTCTTCAATACAGCAGCAGCGTTTTTTCTGTGGCACGCAGAGGCACTACGGCTGCAGCAAATGCTCCGGTCGTTCGCCGACTGAACAAACAGCAACAGGAGACAAGCTGAAGCCAGCTGGCCTGGAAATCGATGATGCCGTGATGATTATCGGTGGGTGCTGGCGAAACGTCAGTATGAGATGGGGCCAGCTTATGTTTCGCGAAACTACTAATATACGCCAAACAATGTGGTCTATTTCTCTGTCCAACCTATGTCGCAAGCATAAGGTAGGTACCGCTACTACCCAGAGACATTCGATCCTTCATAAAAACCACGACAACACATAAAAAACTACATCCACCCTCGTTCTTCCCCGACGACACGCTAGGCCGTGCTCACGTTCTTCTTATCGTTGCGACAGAGAATCGGGCAAGTCGTCCCCTCGGCTCGCGTCGTTTTCGTATCAAGTCCGCTTTGCTGCTCCCTCCGGCGCCCGCTCTGGTTGTCCCGGGACTCGGGAGGGCAGGAAGTTCTATCCTGACGTGATGAGGGAAGCGCTTCAAGAATCTGCGACAATGGCCCGAAACTCCGCACAGAGGTAATAAACACACTGCCCGATACCCATGCTGGTTGGTCCCTCTGGTGGCCCGCAAAATCGGGCGATGGGGTACGTTCTCATCACACTCTAGACAATGAGCTGGCTGCAGTGGTGGACGCCCCTGGCCCCAACTCCCATACAAATAGCCAAATTGTAAAATAAACACTCCTTAATAACTCGGCCAATATAAGGTATAATTAAAAGCGGTAAGCTGTCTGAAGTTTAGAATAGTAATAAGTATCTTCTTATCAATTTAGATGTTTTTAAAAAGGCTGGCTTTTACGTTTTCTAAACCCTAAGGGCGCAATTCGTCAATGGCCCCTAAAGTTACTTTAAGGATGACTTATACTAACTTTCCCACTACTTATACACACTTGATAAAATTAAGTGCTGAGGATCCTTAAGTAAATATCTACCTCAGACAAATCTTTCTAATACCGTACGGTATATATTAAAGGAGTTGGCTAGGTATATAAGAAGGGTATGTATAGTGTGGAATCTTCACTACATTTTACACCTTCTTCCTGGCTCTTATACCCATATACTAATAGTTTATACTGGAAGAATGCCCTGAACGAGAAGAATCTAATGGTACTACTGGCTAGTTGGTGCAGTGCGTGATTAATAAGTTAAGAATTATTTAATATGTAAGTGGTTCTTTTTCTTATACTTCTTCTTACTTCATTTAATAGCCACTCACGATACCTGTACAAAGTTACTACAGTAAAAAGCCCTAAATCAGGGCTTTCCAGCCATATAAGTGCATCCCGGGCTTAGGCAGTGGTTGTGGTAATATACGTGTTAGTAAGTGGGTGTAATAAGTAAGGTAACTACTTTAAACGCTTATATCTCGGCCACCAGTAATCTAGTTAACTACTAAATAATAGATTTAGAATCCTTAGAAAAAGCTGATTTCAGCTATATTTACTGCATATTTTTCCTACCTTTCGTTATAGGGTATTTACCGTTCTTAAGAATATGGAAAGAATTGGCTGGTGTCACGGCACTGGCGTGCGCAGTGGTACTGCGCGATGAGCAGATGAAGTGCGACGTGACAACCATATAGTGCAGTCTGAGTGCTGGAGCTGTCAGCTTCGGTTTACTTGTATCCTTTTGCAGGCATGGCTCAATTGGTGTGACTGCTCGATTGCTTGCCGTGACAGCTGGGGGGGCCATTGACGGCCAAAAATGACCAAACTTGCCTCAGACCACAATTCGCCGATTGTTCTTCTCGTCCCCTGATTGGCTGGAACCCCCCTGTAAAGGCCGTGCGCAAAAAGATACATCGTGTAAGCCAGCGCAGCTGGCGCAGCAGCTGGCGCAGCCGGCTGCACCTGTTAAGAAGCGCACACTCATTTCTAATCGGCGAATTGTGGTCTGAGGTACTGAGATAAGAACGGCATGCATTTTCTCGCAATCTTCCTTCATTCCATCGCCCATCTCCAGGGCATCCTACCACACACTAACGCATGCTAAGGTAGAACTACAGCATCCTACGGCATGGCTGTGGATAGTAACAACAGGAATGTACGAAAGAAGTACAAGGCATGCGAAAATTCCCTGCCACCCGCATTTGGCAGTTCGATAAACTGTAATTAAGCTCCAAATCCACGGGCAATCGACTAGCCATCATCAGAGTTACCACGTGTACGGAGTAGATAGCATCCTATCTGGGGAAAGAGGAAAACAAGAGTGTCAGGTATCGCATAGCTTCACAAACAGATAATTAACGGACAGAAAAGCCAAACATCACATTCCCGAGACGTTAATAAGTTAACAGAACTTTGCAAGGGAAGATCCGGACGATGCGCATGGCCAAGAACACACGCGATTTTTTTGCCAAGTCGATAGGTATGCGACGCGCGATGGCGCGAACTCTTTCCAAGCCCCGCCATCGGCTCTGTGGTTCGTTGTTCGTCCAGACTAGGAGGTTCAACTTCCTGTTGCGGGCCGATAGTGATCGGTTGTTGCTCTTGGCCTTCCATTTCCTCTCTCTCTCTCAGCTGTCCATGGACCTACCTGACCTTTGGAGTCTCTTCTGTCTGTCTATGTTGCACACTGACGGTGTGGTGGCATGTTCCACTGGAAGACAGAGAGTGTGTGCGTGCGTGCGCTGCCGCATAAGTGCAATGCGGGGAAGAAGAAGACACCTGCCTGTCAAATTATCAAAAAAATTCCTTCGCTTCTCCTTCCTTCACTCCTCCTGTAAAATGTAATTATGTACTACAGAATACCAAGGTGTAGAATGAATCTGATGATCTATTACCCCAGACTTTTTGCGCCGTTCCTTTCGTTCAGATCTCTTCGGCACTTGGCATTACTCTTTTATTTATTAGCGAGCCACGCTGCCAGATGTCGTGATCGGATGTACCACGCGATCGGTCAGTGGTGAGACACACATTTCGGTCATTTCTTGTTGCCGAAGGACTTTATTAGCGCAGATGTGGTCACCAGCAAAACTCAAAACTTGACTTGTCAACTTTTGGCTTTGGCTTTGGCTTCTTCCATACAACCTCCCGACTACCCCCGACAACAACAAACAACATTCCTGAGCGGTGGTGGTCACGCTTGGGAACATTCTAATGTTCCAATGTTCCAAGCGTGTGCGATGAATCCTTTTCGGAATAAGGCCGATAGGCAACCATTGCAACTTTAACCCTGGCACACACACTTTTACTCTTACCTCCTTAATACCTATCATGGGATGCTTAACTAAACAGGATGGATTGTTACATGTATGTACAGACAGACGCGCAAGGGGGAAAAGTCTGGATACAATACATACTACAAGTGGATATGCAAGGGAAGGCAGGCAGGCAGGCACAGGTATCAAGTTTCTTTATGCATAAGAAGAACCAGATCTCTGTTCGTCCAAGAGCAAAATCGACGCTAGAAGCAAGCTAGAGAGTCTATAATAACTTAACCCCTTTCGGCAATATTTATGGAGGCATCTAGTATCTAGATCTGGCCATGCTAATCGGGAGTTCTGCTCATTTCCGAAGTGGGTTTATGCTTGCTGTAGTGTTCCAGCCTTCTTTTGGATTGCTATTGGTCCCAGAGCCATTCGCGGTCATTGTTTCGGGAATGTGACGTCTGGACGTGCGTGTGTGTGTGTGTGAGTGGAGCCGCAACCGGAAGCCGGGGAGGACCTGGCACACCACCCACACGCCGCCGGCGGGAACGCGGTAGATATGCATCTTGGACATCTACACTACACTAACCTAGCACTCGCTATGCTCGATTCGTAATCGTTTAAGGAACTAAGATGGAAAAAAAGACAAAAACAAATGGCAGGCAAAATGGAGGGGAGAAAACACCGCAAGTTGCAGTAAGACGAGACAGCCAGCTGGAATAGGCAAAAGGCAAGGGAAAAGAATGATGTTCGACAGCAGACTGTAAGTGCAGTCAGCTGTCCTGCCAGATATCAGGAATGTCTTGTTACTTGCATATACTCCAATATGTCTGTAACCAGCCCCCCTTCCCTTAACACATTACCCACATTTCTCTCTACTATACTCCATACTTCTACGTCCCATGTTGTTTGCTTGTTGCCCTGGGTTAGATCCGGTCCGGTCTGGTTGCCAGAATACATGGAAAAGCTGGGTAGCATATGCTACTTTCCTACTTTCTGTCCAGGGGTTTTTCACCTGTCGTTTCTGTCCTTGTGCCTGGTAAAAACAGGATGGTCACATTCAGGGACTGTTCGTCCAATCTATTATCCCACATCACTGACTGCCCTTCCCATGAGCTTCTAGGGTCTCATGAGCCCCCCATGAACCCCCCATGAACCCCGAGCGTACATAGACTACCACCCTTCACATCCCGGGCTATGGTGTTATCTCGGCGGCTCAACATGGCGATGTGAATGGACACTGGTTGTAGGATTCTGGTCAGGCTACCACTTTCAAGCGCTAAGGAGCGGGAAAGAAGGGGGAGACTATTGAGTTCTCGGCCCGTTTGGAATTGCTCACGTTGGCCACACACACACTCTCTCTCTTTCTGCTTGCGTATGCTATAAGAACTGCCCAGCCAGTTCTGCCATGACCAGAGTGAGTCAAAAAGTCACAGGGCTGGTCACGACTCTCTGGACTACTCTCTCTTGACGTCTTGTCTGCATTCTTTTCAGCACATGCTCTAGGTCATGCTCTAAGTTCTACGCCAAGCTACCTGGAATCTTGTTTTTACTGGTTTTTACCACCTGCCACTCCTTTTTACTTAAGCTACTGTTGCCCAGACTACGTGCTACTTGGACTGCTAGTAGTTCTTAGTATCATATCCCCAGTGGATACCATCTGGACAAGAAGATCACCAGCCACTCCTTTTGCACGTCGAAAAGCCTTCATTAAGACCGCTCTTTGCGTGTGTTGCTTCTCTGTTCTGTTTCTGTCTGTGTTTATCAAGTCGTTCAGCAAAGTTCAGTTCCTGTCCTTCAGTCAGTAAAAGATGGCGACCCTAGACGAATGCCTCCAGATCCAGGCGCAGTACTCGATTCTTCAAGCGCCCACCATTCCTTCCTCCACCACCAGTGCCAACACCACCAACGTCGCTACCGGCGCCAGCCCGACCAAGTCCAAGCAGCTATCCACCGGCGGCGTATCAGCCAGGGTTGCCAGCACCACAAACAACACCCTAACCATCGCCCTGCAAAACAACACGACCTCCACGAATGTGTGGGCCTATATCACGGGTCTCGACATCAACAACAACAATGCCGTCTTCATGTTGGAGTCTGACGGCGCGACGGGCTACTACCCTACCTCGCCCCCGAATATCCAGTCGCCGCTCGCGCAAAACTGCCACATCCAGCTGGGCAACCCGGGCACCTACCGCACCGTCACGGTTCCCCAGCTAGCTGGCGGCCGGATCTGGTTCTGCCGGGACAACCAGCTCACGTTCCTCCTGAACCCCGGCCCCGCCCTGGTCGAGCCCAGCGTCACCAACCCGTCGGACCCGAACTACGATTTCTACTGGTCCTTTGCCGAGTTCACCTTCAACTCGTTTCAGGTGTTTGCAAACATCACCTACGTCGACTTTGTCAGCCTCCCGGTGTCCCTCGCCCTGCAGGACGAGACCGGCGCGACCCAGCTCGTCCCCGGCATCCCCTCCACCGGGCTGGACACCGTCTGCAGCGGGCTGGTCGCGCAGCACAACACGGACGGGGCGGGGTGGGACCAGCTGGTGGTCAAGTCCTCCTCGTCCGGCACCGGCGCCAACCTGCGCGCGCTGTCCCCCAACAGCGGCATCGTGATGAACCGGTCCCTCTTTAATGGCTACTACCAGCCGTACGTCAACGCCGTCTGGGCCAAGTACGCCTCCACCCCGCTGAACCTCGACACCCAGGGGCAATGGGGCGTCGTCACGGGCGTGGTCGGGTCGGACGGCACCTTCTCGTTCGGCAGCGTGGGCTCGTTCCCGCAGCCGTCGGCGGCCGACATCTTCAGCTGCTCGACGGGCGCGTTCGCGGCGTACCCGCAGAACACGGACGAGATGGGCAACATCACGGCGCGGCTGGCGGCCGCGTTCAACCGGTCGACGCTGCTCATCGACGCCGACCAGCCGACCGGCGAGCAGGTCGGCACGTACTACCAGAACGCCATCACCAACCACTACAGCAGGATCGTGCACGCCGCGAACCCGGACGGCCACGGGTATGCCTTCCCGTACGACGATGTGGCGCCGTCGGACGCGGCGAACGTGGCCGGCACGGTCGCCAGTGGGAACCCGAGCATCCTGGCTGTCAGCGTCGGAGGGCCGGCGACGATACCGGCCAAGAAAAATAGGAGCGAGATTCCGGTCAGGCAGATGGCCCGGTCGGGAGGGCATGCGAGCCAGCAGGTGGGGGGCAGGAGGAGCAGCAGGGGGGCGAGGGTCAGGAGGGGGCTGTTCTGGGAGCCGGTTGCGAGCTTCCAGACATATCCCATCCACGATGTCCATGATGAGAGTGAAGGTCTGGGTGTGAACGTTGTTGAGCAAGAACAAGAGGTGGACGAGAAGAGGGTGATCGAGATGAGACAAGTGGAGGAGGTTCAGCAGCAGCAGCAACCCAGGAATGAGAAAGTGGATCTGGAGCAGGGCCTGTTCACAGGGAAGATGGAGGCTGAGATACTGGGTCAGCAGCAGCAGCAGCAAGTCCTCGAGCGCCCCATCAGGTCACTCCTGCCGGCGGGTCTGATACCAAGTGGCCTGCTGGCAAAGGTCGAGAGCGTCATGGAGAGGTTGGCAGAGAACCCCGCCTACAGCTACCTCAAACCAGCACTGGACAATATCGCCCGGTGGGTGGTCGCGTTGTTGAGCCTGTCCCTGCGGACGGTCGTGTCCAGGGTGGTCATGTTGTTTGTCCTGGTCTGCTGCTCGTTCTTGCTGGGGTTCTTTGGTCGTATCAACGGGGGTAACTGAGCCATCTCATCTCCCTTTTGCTTCTTGACATTCTCTCTTACAACCAGTTTTATCCTTCTCTTCTCTTCTTTTTCCTTTCTGTCCGTCTCCTAGGTGCGCTCGGTTTGTATGGTTGGTCGTTTGCTTTTTCTTATGAGTTATGGCGGGTTATATTATGGGTTTCTTTACAAAGGGTTCCAACATAGACCCTACACGGTCGCTTGTACATAGGTCTCTTGTTGCTTTCTCTTGTTTTGGTGGTTCTTGTTGTTGCCTGTACATAGGGTTTTGTGTGTCTGTTGTTGTTTTGTACATGATTCTTACATGACACTCGCTGTCTGTTCATACTTTTGGAAGCTAGTTGTACATAGGTATCTCAATATGGTCTTTCTGATGATTGAAACCACCGATCCATGAATGAGTGCTTACGAGACTGTGCTTCGATGTGCCCAGCTTTCCCAGATAGTCTATATCCCAGGTATATACAACAAACCTCAACCACGAGACCCCAAACCCTTGGTCATCTACCTCCGCCCCCCAGTCATCCGATCCCACCGCTGAATAAACTCCCTCATCCCGCCCTCTCCGGCATTGCTCGCATCCACCACATCTTTCGGCAGTTTATGTGCCGAATACTGCGGCGAGCTAAAGTTGTACGCGGCAGGGTCATCCTGCTCAATGAGCCTCAACTCCGGCGTATACTTTTCTTCTTCGTCCTCCGAATCCGTACTTATCTCCCCTGTCGTCTCTCTCTCCGCCTTCTCTTCTTCTGCCGACCCCAGGACTGGCCGTGGCACACGAACATGAAGCAATTCCCGCCAGTCAAACAGCAACGTATCTGTTCTTGGCGCCCAGGGGTTGATGTCGATCAGCCTCGCCCTTCCGAGTCTGCTCTTCTTCTCCCCAAACTCGTCAAACTCATCCTCATCGTCCGAGTCGTACTGCGCCTCGGGGATATAGATGTCAAACACGAAGCACGCGTCCGGGAAGCTGAACTTTAGCGTCGTGAATAGATCCTGCGCCTTGGCCACGATGTCCCCTCTCAAACTCCTCAAGAACGCGTAATAGTTTAGGTCTCGTTGTGTGATGGCCACTAAATTCCGATCCTTCACGAAACACCGGAACTCGAGCGATGGCAGCGGCGAGAAAAAAGCCCGGAGCACCAAGACAGGGTTGAAATCCGAACTGCCTCCTGCGCCGGTGGTATCATCAAATGCGTGGTCCAGGTCATGGCTCACAAAAGATGAAGACTTCAGTAAGACGTAGACGTCATTCGCGGACGTGCATTTCACCGTGTTCGGATGCCGTGAGATCCAGGTCGCGTCCTTGGGGCTGGACCAGTTCAGCTTCGGGGCCACGGCACCATTCAAGTCCTTTATGGCGGCGTTGATAGACTCGTGTAGTTCTGGGAAGCGCTTGTTGGGCGGTAACTTTGCCGGTTGCTCTTCGTCGTCTTCATCCTCTGACGACTCCTCTTCCTCGGCGTGAGCAGGCGGGGGCATGGAAGATGATGGGACTGTAGGTTCCCAGTCATCATCATCATCATCACCACCTGCGTCCCCAGATGAACCGGAACCAGGCTCGTCATCTGCCAAAACGATGCCGTCCTCTCTAAGGTACGACACGAACTCTGGGGTCAATGGGATTATCCGTGATCTTATACATGCGGAACGGTACCTACAACACTGTTAAAAGATGGTACACACAAAATGGACGGAGGAGGGAGGGACGTACTTGGGCCACCAGTAGTCGTAGGAGCAGTGCAGGATGTGATCCCGCGTGACGGGTGGAAAGCGCAACTCGCCTTCGAGAAGTTCGGATGCTGCTGATTCTGCCCCGCTATCCCGCGATTCTATTGCTGGCATTTTGTCTGTCTTGCTTCAGCTATGTCTGTTTTTAGGTAACCGTTGAGATATGTGTACTAGGCAGTTCTGAGATTGTCAAGGTTTTTATATATAAAATACAGGGCGGCGGACAGAACTGTTTTATGTTTGCTAAAAAGGACTACGGGACGGGTTTGGAGTTGTATGACTCTTGGTGGGGGTATGCCTAGGTGACTCAACCCCGCCATACATACAGCGTAATGTTTTTTTTTCTGCCGTCTGTTGCATTTCAAAGCCCGTATGTACAGTTCCTTATGCCCCCCCGCCAGGCAACACCTCTCACCGCCTTTGCCCCCCCAGGGTTGTTCGCTGGCAATGACTTCATCTCACTACCTTACGCTGTGCAACGGGTGATATTAATAGTTCGTTCCTCACTGTCACGCTTCTCAAAGAACTCATCACACCGTTTTGATATCAAACCAGCGACTACTCATACCGGGTTTCCATCCAATTATCTCCATGCAACCATCATTCACAGCGTAGGTATACAAAATAACAACGCATACATACATCCATACAAAAAAGAGGTGGACTCGGCATACTGTAGGGCGTGTCTATCGATACTGTAGTACTTCAAAGTGGAGCCGGCAGAATGATAAAAATCATAATCCGAGTACTTTTTTGTACCCATACAGCCGAAGCACCCAACGCACTACACTTATAAAAACGACCATAAGCTAAAGCAATTCACAACGTACATATATTAAACAGTTCACAATAGTTAAACACGCCGTGACGTCTTTATAACTACACTTACAGTTCTGCCAGTCTTCCTGGTTACAGTCTTCCTCGAGGGCGGCCGCGAGGTCTTATGGACGGCTGTGCCGAGGGAGGAAGGCGTATGCCTGTCTGCGTTCGCTTCCTCTCTCTCAGGCTTAAAAAAGATGTCTTACTTTCGGCTTATTAATAGCCTCGCATTCATGCCCTTAACGCAGAGGGTATGCGCCCGCAGGGGGTATGCGCCCGCAGAGGGCTTAATCTGTGACAGCTGTGTAAGTGGGCGACTACAAAAAAGCACTTTTTCTTTTGACCTGTGCATTGGGCGGTGAGGAGGCAATGTACCGCGGGTTAGGGTTTTGTATGGCATTACAGTATCGATAGACACGCCCTACAGTATGCCGAGTCCACCTCACAAAAAAATGGCAAGCACCGAGCACCAGTCGAGAGAGCAAGCACATGATGCGCTCCAGGAACCTGGGCCGGCGGCGAGCAAAGAAACTGAATCCGAACTATTACTGGACGGCACAGGCACAGTTCGGAAAGCGGAAGAAGAAGAGCCTCAACCAGGTCCAGCTGCACAGCCTGTGAAGCAAGAGAAGGCGTTCAGGGGAGACCGGAAAACGCGGGACGAAGACGGGAAAAACACCAAGGCGCAGGGGGACGCGCAGCACCTCGTCGACCAGATCGTCTCGGATCTGCCCTCTCTATACGATAAATACAGATCCACAAGGCAGGCTCGACAGCTCGCCAGTGCCAAAAGGGAGCTGCTGCAACATCTGCACGACGAGCTCGATGCGCTGGTGCAGGACGTCAACGCGTTCGATCGCGACTATGTCAGTCCTGCTGACAGCTAATTACTGAGCTCTCTGTTCTGTTACCCGTATACTGTTGTAAGGGTTTTAAAATTACCAAGTCTTTTTGCCTTGTTCTGTAAGGTTTGACTTACTTTCCACTTTGCCTGTTTTGGGTTCTTTTGATACCTGACTTCGCTTTCAATCCATTTGTGTTTCGTTTTGTTGCTTTGCCTTGGTTGGGCCACATCTCTCTCTCTCTCTCTCTATTTGATCGGTTCGTTAGGAAATATACTACTACCCAGAATGATTCAGTACGAAAATTGCAAGTTGGTAATTAAAATGCACCACTGTTATATAATCACATGAATGGCTGCTACCTCCCCCCCCAAAAAATTCGCCATTAAAGCTGCCCTGTGAGGGGGAATCGAGGTTTAAGCATGTGATTGGCACGTTCCCTGAAAAAAATGCGGAGCATTGCCGTTAACCAATGGCATGTTAGAAGTCAACCCCCCCCACAAAGCCGCAGCGCCCCCTTTTCGCTGGGCCGGTCGGTCTGAAACAAAACGTCTTGCGCAGGCTGCCCATCGCATACTGTGATTCGATACGAAGCGGCAGCATTAACTGCGCCGTTCTTAAGACCCCCGTTATTTCTTTGTCGTCGGAAAGGCCTGGGCCTTAACTTCATGGTCTTATAGGTGGTGGTGGTAAATGCTCCCATTCGTCCCTCGGTCAGATGCTGACAAAATGAACCAAATTCCACGCTGACCACTCAGCCATCTCCCTCCCACTTCCTCCTACCTTCCAACAGCCGCACCCTAGATATAATCGCGGGAGGGATTGGACCCCCCCCCCCCACTCGCTAAGAAAACTACAGACCATCCTTGTGTGGCTCGTCCGATTTGTACATTCGCGAGAGAGGCACGGAATGATACACCGCAGTCCCATTCAACATCTAAACGAATGGTAAGATAGGTAGTAGTGCAGTACGGGAGATATATACTGTTGGAAGTCACGGCTTACTTGCACACGTTTAATTAAGGTTCAAAGTAGTATATTGCTTGTGTTCTGTCTTCTAGCTAGCCAATTGCTAGCCAGCGCAGTTTATATGGGAGGGAGCTTCGGAACCACCGTTCTGTTAACGGATCATCGTTTATCCACATTTATAGGCCTTCGGGCTGATCGGTCAATTAGACTTCTCTAGCTCCCGGGCGCTCCTTATCTCTTACGTTAAGCGCCCATTCTATAACTTCAGTAGCTTCTATAGCTTCCTATTAGCCAGATCCACTGCTTCTATGTAATTAATAAGTCTTCCTTTCCTAAGCGCCTTACTGCTTACTCCGGTTAATTTAACACATCCCCTTAAGTGAGCCTATAAAGCGCGCTTAAACTAAATATATAAGGCTATTCTTAATCTTCATAATCTTCATCGACTATGGTTTCTTCTTCATTAAGAACTTCTTTCCATCGCTTAGTAATTATTAAATGGAACTGCTGCGCTATTGTCACAAAAGATGAAGGCTTATTATTATTACTTTGCGCATAGCAGTGTTTATCTGCTCATTCTAACACACCCTCTAGCTAAAGCACATAGGGCTCTTAGCTGCAGGACTTAGCTTAATTATGGATTGGGTTTTACCGCCGGCTGCACTCTTTTTCGAGTACAAGGTTATCCCAGGGCAATCCACGGACCAAGTAACCCCTTCTTTTTCAGACGAGGTAGTGCGCTGACCAGGAATTGAACCTGGGATCTTTTTAAGAAGCTCGAGCCGGGCTCATAACTGTTAAATGGAACTGCTACGCTATTGTCGCAAAAGTTAAAGGCTTATTATTGTTACTTTGCACGCAGTAGTGTTTATCTGCTCATTCTAACAGTAATCCTTTCTTCAATATCCTTTAAGTTTATTTACTTTAAAAAGCTTTCTTATACTCTTTTTAACAGCGCTTTAATTATTCTATCTATTATTATCTCGGCGCTTTTAATATAATAAACTATAATATTTCCTCTTTAAACTTCTTAACGTAATTAATAATTATAAATATTTACGTACTATAAGTTAATCTTAAAAGTAATGATTTTTACGTATATTAGCTTAATAATTTATATGTTATTATACTTTATTTAAATATATACGTCGATTTTAACTCTTAATTCTTTAAGTAATTTACTTATAAAGAAAGCTTCCTTCGCGGCTTATAATAAGGCTAATAATTTAACCTTTATTATTAACGTTATAACTATATTTTACTTACCGTTTAAAATAAATCCTTAAAGATTTTCCTTACACTTACACCTTTACCCAGCAATTAAGTGCACCTAGTACTAGACTTCATTTTCAACCTTACCGGCATACCTTATAAATAGGGCTTATAAGAAATGAAAGATAAGGCTATTTTAAGTGCTCCATAACTTTAAAAACGAGAAAAAATGGACCTTTAGTTAAAAAACGCGGCTTCGATTAACTGGCTGTGATACGTTATGGGGGAAATTGGTGTGGGTTACGTGGTGGGACTTACTGGGGCTGGCTGCATTAGTTCCGCGCTACCAAGTCTACATCGACCGAGTAGAACCGGTATACCATACACAACCTTCCAAATTGACATTGCGGGGCGCAGATACCGAGTAGCCGGACGAGAAAAACATAGAGGGTATGAACATATACGCTCTACAGTATACCGCACCTCGGCTCATTTACACTTGGAAGTTCTCTCGTCCAGTTCTTACCACATAGGCTCATCAATTCCCTCCGCATACGGAAGCTCGCTTCAGGCACCTATATCTGCTACCTTCACCCAGGATACAGTCTGTCTCAATAGCTGTGTCACTAGCTGTGTCCATGCCAACTACACATGAGATATTATGGAAAGGCCCCAGCAACTTGGGTATCGCCATTATCGCTATCAGTGGAGAGGACCACCATAAACCCAGTGTAATGTACATACAGCCCGACCAATCCACTACGTATGATCTTGTCAGATTTCCCGCAATATCCGAGGTGCCAAGTGATTGTCGGCTGACTGAGGCTCTCAAGAGCCCGAGATCTGGCATACACTATTGAACTAGCACAACAGTGCTCCATCCACAATGACCCCTAGCCCCACTCCACTCCGGGCGGGGAAGATGGATGTAAGTGTGTAAGTAACCGGCCGAGATCGCTCATAACCGTACCCGACGCGGCATGGACCTGCCTCGGCTACGCCCGGCATGCCGGAGTCCCCTCATCAGGTTGTGTGTGTATGTATGTATGTATGTACAACGACACACACTTCATGATCAGACCACTTATAACACGTTCACGTCAAACCCGGCCATTGGAGATTACCAGAGTACCTGCTCAAAACGAAACAAATCGGAAAGTAAAAATACATAAGGTGAAGAAGAAGAAGGGTTTACGATGTCAGCCGCTACTACAATGAAAGCAGTTGTCTTTGACGGGCCGAAACAGGTGTCGATCCAGGAGCGACCTGTTCCGCAATGTACGTTTACGTTCCTTCCCGACATGATAATGCTAGGTATTGATATGCGGGCAATGCTAACCCAGGGGATTCCATACAGTAAAAGACCCAAGGGATATCATTGTCAAGGTCCAGGCTACGGCGTTATGCGGATCGTATGTCTTTACTCCTGCCCATCGCAAGGCCTTATGCTGTTTGTTGACACATTGTAACGGGGATAGAGAACTCCACGTGTACAGAGGCCACCAGCCCTCCGACACGGGCTTCATCATGGGCCATGAGTTCACCGGAGTCGTCACTGAAGTCGGCAGTCAGGTGCAGTCGGTCAAGGTTGGCGACAAGGTGGTAGCTCCCTTTACCGTGTCATGGTAAGTTTTTTATTTTTTATTTTTTATTTATTTTTTTAATACTCCTACAATGATAAAAAAAAAAGCAAGAAACAGAAATGGAAACAAAAACTGTGTTGACCGGCTAGCAGCATGGAATGCTTCTACTGCAAAAACGGCTTCTCCTCGCGCTGCGAACACTCCCTCTTGTTCGGCTGCGGCAAGCTGGACGGCGGGCAGGCGGAATACGTCCGGATTCCGTTTGCCGACGGCACCGTCTTCCAGGCCCCTCCAGAGATCGACGACAAGACGTTGGTGTTGATGGCCGACATCTTCCCGACCGGCTTCTTCGGCGCCAAGAACGCCTTCAACCTCCTGCAGTCGTCCTGGAACCAGCAGCCTACGGATGCGACCGTCGTTGTCGTGGGCTGTGGTCCGGTGGGTCTGTGCGCCATCGTATCGGCGCTCGAGTATCGTCCCAAACACCTCTTCGCTGTCGACAGCGTCGAGTCTAGGTTGGAGTTGGCCAAGGGCCTGGGAGCGGAGCCGCTGAACTTCCTCACTGACAAAGGGGAGGCCATGAAGAAGAGGATAAAGGAGGTGACGGAGGGGCGCGGGGCGGATGCCGTCATTGAGGTGGTGGGTCTGAGCCCGGCTCTGCGGACTGCGTTCGATCTCATCCGGCCGTTTGGCGTCATTAGTAGCATCGGGGTGCACAACGCTGAGGTGAGTCCTTCAGATCGAGACACTTGAGAAATAGGAGTTGACTAATCGACGGTCAGATCCCCTGGAGCGGTAACGAGGCGTATAGGTGAGTTTTCCCTACCTTTAAGGAAAGATAAAACAATCGAGGCCGACACTAACCAGAAACGAACAGTAAAAACCTGAGAGTGCAGATGGGCCGCTGCCCTGTACGATCGATTTTCCCAGAAGCACTCCCGGTTCTGGCCAAGAACCAGCACAAGTTGAGGTGAGTAGCTCTATTTACTACAAGTCGTGGTAGCGACACAAAGTGCTGATTGATGACCAGCTTCATGTTTGACAAGATCATGCCTCTCACAGACGCTGTGGAGGGCTATGATCTCTTTGACAAGATGAAGGTGCAGAAGGTCATCTTCAAGCCGTGAGCAAAAGGTGTTAAAGGATGTTGTTGAAGTGGCGTCTCTGTCGAGCAAATATTGTACAGTAGCAAAAAGGCCATGCTAAAGGAGGCGGAGGGGATCAATGACACCTAGTTCTGCCGGGGCTTCACAATCCCGTCGTGCATGAAATAATAGGTGACGGTCGAGTCATCCTGAACAGTCGCCAGGAGGAGACGCTTCCCACGCTTAGGACCGCGCCAGAGCTTCCACTGAGCATCGGCATCGCCAGAGTCCAGTGCGAGGTCCTGGGCCAAGGAATTGCCGCCTGGAGGAATAGCTGCCAGGGCATCGAACACGGCGGCGAAGCGGCTGGGCGACCACTTCTCGGCGATGTGCAAGGGCAGTACCCACTCCAATTCCGGTGGCTGAGGTATTCTATCTCCGTTCCGCGCCTTCTCAGCCCTGATGATGTCGATCTGTTCGTCCGGGTGCACGTAGAGACGCTTTGGCGGAAGCCCGTGTATGATTTGCCGGGGTAGATCCGGCTGAGTGTGAACCTTGGTCTCGGTCCAGTCGTGCTGGTTTTCCAAGTTGTTGAGCACCACTTTCGTGAGTGCTTCAAGATCGTGCGTGCAAGACATGCTGATGACTGCGCCTGACCTGGAAGCGTGCAGTGTTACTTGCTGCCTGCGAGATTACGTTGTCTCGAACTACGTATTCCCTTTTCTGGTTGACAAAGGCAGTGTCCGTAAGGCTGCCTAGCACGGGCCAATCGAAGATTTTCAAAGGGAATGCGCAAAAGCTAAAATTGCGGAGATTAGCTCCACCAAGGAAGGGTCCACCAAGGTCTAGCCACAGATGACGAGTCTACCTAGGTAGTCCTTCCTGCACGCTCCAGGTTTATTCTGTACCAGCATCATACCTGCATACATACCGGACACACACACTCACACACACGGCATCGAGGACTTCTCCCGTCCCCGCGATTTCATTTTGCACGCGCGTTTTGAGAGATCAAGCTTGCTCCGCGCAGCATGACATCACCAGGCGTCAGGCGCAGCCGTCATGGATATGCGTGAAAGCTCATATGGCCCAATAGAATAGCCAACTAGACAGGGAAGGAACTTGAAACGACCTTGGCCTGTATTGATCTGCACAACCGTCGGCTCGTTAGCCGGACCCTAAAGCGGAAGTGGCCAATCGTTCTGGACCAAAATATGAGCGCTCGCCACGACACCTTCATCTGCATCTCCTCCCTCTTATAATTAATAGGGGAATTGCTCTTGAAAGCATTTACTTTATTCAATTGCTTTTTGTATTAGTATTCATCTTATCGTGTACCAGTCGATTCCCATCCCTTAGTCTTTGCATCTCCGGATTGATTTATTTATTTCTGTCACAGTCGCCATGGGCGATCAAGACAACATCGAACCCTTCCCTCCCGCGAGCGATAGTCCGAAAGGCGAGGCCTTCACTGCGCATTCACCTCTGACGCATCATGATAACGGTATTCATACTCGAAAACGCGGCGATTCGAAGGCGTCCTCGGTAGCCAGTGTGGTTAGGAGGCTATCCCAAGATTTCGAAGGCTCGCATCCCCCCGAAGGATTCATGGCTGCTACTGGCGACATAGCATCTTCAGTGTTCGCGGAACACAGCCATCACCACCAACATGCGCGCACCCCTACAGGAGAAGCAAAAAACAAGACCGACAATCAGCTATACGCGATACCGAGCAGCTCGGAGCCCCCGAAACAAAGCAGCGATGGAAAAGTTATCGAAGCGAAAGAATTCGAAGCTGTCGAGCGACATCGCCCTCGCTCCGCGAGAGACAAACAGGCGCGGGCCTCGGAGACCGGGAGCAGGCCGGGAGCATCGTCAGACGATGCCACTCTTACAGTGGCTGCTGATGACGGCCCTGCCACAGGCGATATCAAACATAGCGAGCCCTTCGAGAACGGCTACCACTTCCCCCCCAAATACACATGGCAGGAGTCTACCAAGCAGGGACTAGCTGCGTTTTGGAAGTTCTTCATAACCCCGATGGGCTTCTTCTGGACGATATACGGTCTCAACGTTGTTGCGTGGGGTGCCATGATTTTCTTTCTTCTCTTGAACGCCGCTCCGGCCATGTGCGTACCTGACTGCAACGACATCGACTCTCCTCGGCGGAAATGGATCGAGTGGGATGCCCAAATCCTGACAGGGCTCTTCTGCGTTACCGCTTTCGGGCTTGCCCCATGGAGATTCCGGGATCTCTATTACCTTCTCAAGTACCGCATCTTGAGGAAAGAATCGGGCTTGCGGCAGCTTGCGGGGATCCATAAGAGTTGGTTCCGTCTTCGAGGGTCGCAAGATCTGCCTATACACATCGGCCCAGACAATTTGCCGGACGATGTGCCCAGGACATGCGTTCCCCTTCCGGAGAGAAACATGCCCAGCGCACCATTGACCGGCACCCGAGCACCAGCAACAAAGGTCTGGAAGCTGGACTTTGTGATTTGGAGCATGGTCTTGAACACCCTTTTCCAGGTTGCCCTCTGCGGCATCATGTGGGGCATGACCCGGTACAACCGACCCAGCTGGGCCACTGGATTTCTTGTGGCCATGGCGTGCGTCATTGCCATGGTGGGAGGTCTCGTCATCTTTCTGGAGGGGAAGAAGATCAAGAGCATCGAGGGTGTGCCATGCACCGAGCAGGACCTGGAAAGACTGGCGAGAGATAAGGAGCAGGGCATTCCTCACTACAACAACATCAAGGACAAGAAACCGAAGCAAGAGAACGTGGATGAGGAAGCAAATGCTGGAAAGTCGGGGTGAAAGAATGGGCGTTATGGAGTCTGGCCGGGCGCAATATCACTAATGGGGGATTATCACCGTACTTAGGTATTTAATTCGGAGTTATCTGCATGGGAGGAATACACGATACCCTTTGGGCAAACACCCTATTCTCGTTTACATCGTGCGGCCGGTTTCTGGCTGTCGGTCCGTGACTAGCAGGCACTCAATCCACCATGAAGAGTACCTGAAGTAATGTCAGAATCACGTCTAACAACACTAAGCTCATGACAATTTCCCAGCGCGCCGACACGCTCGAACCACACATGTTGCCTGCTGCTTCGGTAGCGATGCAATGTATTCATCCCGCGAGCGCTCTGCTGAGGAGTATCAAACTCTACCTTTCTTCGATTGCAGTGTTGAAGTCCCGCCTCCGTGCTAACACAACGGCGTTCGCGGACGAACATTCTGCCTCAACTAGAGGTCTCAGTCCTCTAAAGAGTTACGTAAACTCACTCTTGCGTATGGCAGTGACCCATCAGTTAACATTCTGACAGCACCTTGGACATTTACACTTTGGCGGGCGCGAAACATCATGTATAAAGACTGGTCACAGAAGTCGAGGGTCCATTTGGAGCCTATTGGCCTATCACGGATGTCGATGGACAGGCTTGAGAAAGTGCAGTTTCGTACTGACATCGCTTGCTGATAGTCATCTGTGTGTTTCGGCGGGCGCTGGGCCAGCTCTGAGCCAATAAGGATGGCTTGCGGCATCATGCAGGTTGCCCTCAGCCTTGCCCATTCTCTTCTCCCCACGCTTTGCATTCCTTGGTATGGCTGTTGCTTGACGCTCCGGTAGACAGCATATTGATAAAAAGCCCGCGCTTTCGAGACCTTTTCTTCGGACACGACGAGAAGTAACAATGAGGAAGTGGTTGAGAAAGAAGCGCGGTATTGCTCGGGAAGCGCCAGAGGGTACGGGCCGCGGCCCAACCCCGCCCGATACGCATTCTCATCCGAAGACAGGCTCAGCCATCCACCTCGACAGCGCCCCAGCGCCTGAATCCCCGTATGGTTTAAAGGTCTGGCACGACTGCCCCGGCGCCACGGCGGACATTTGCTTCGTCCACGGTCTGAACGGAAATCGGGACAGCACATGGACCGCCGCCGGGCAGTCCGCACCCTGGCCACAGACTCTTCTACCGCCAGAGCTCGGTAACGCTCGCATACTCGCATATGGCTACGATGCTGATGTTGTGCGGGCGCCGGTTGCATCCACGATCCGGTTGAATGGCCATGCTACGAACTTCATGACCGACCTGGCATTCGACCGACTTGGATGCAATGCGGCATCTCGTCCCCTCATATTCGTCGCCCACAGTCTTGGTGGCCTTATCTCCAAGGAAGCCATTTTGCTTTCGCGAAATAACCCCGACCACCATCTTTGCGACATATTCGACTCTACAAAAGGCATAATATTCATGGGCACGCCTCAAGGGGTCTTGGATGGCTGATTGGGCCAAGATGCCGGTTCGGGCTATCAGCGTTGTCAAGTCTGTCAACAGGAAGCTTTTGGAAGTCTTGGAGCCAGACCACCAATATCTCGAGTCCATCCAAAGCAGGTTCTTGAACATGATACGAGAACAGCGTGAGGGCGGCAGGCCCCTCGAGGTTACGTGCTTCTTTGAAGAACTGCCCCTGTCAGTCGGGAGGGTAGTTGTCTCTAGGGAGTCCGCAACTTTTGATAGCTTCAGCCCTATTGCTATTCATGCCGATCACAGAGAAATGGTCAGGTTTGCCTCCGCGGAAGACCCTGGGTTTCGGGCGTTGCTTGGAATACTGAGATTGTGGATATCACAAGTCGGTAACGCGCACCGGCGTGAGGGGTCGCACCCAATTGGGCCAGAATTACCCTCTATGGTCCAAAGCCGGACCGAAGCGCCGTCGGACTGCCTGAAATCGCTGGCCTTTCCAGAAATGGATAGTCGCTTCCGTGATGTCCGCCAGGCTCACCCAAAGACGTGCGGGTGGCTGCTTAAACATGACACGTATAAGAGATGGGCTGCTTATGATCGAGGTCTGTTATGGATCAAGGGGAAGCCGGGTTCTGGGAAGTCGACGTTGTTAAAGTACGCTCTTGACAATCACCGTGGAGGTGCTATGCCCGACGCCAGCAGCGAAAGCAACGACCTAATCCTGTCCTTCTTTTTCCACAACCGCGGCGGCGAACTTCAAAAGACTCCGCTCGGCCTCTTCCGTTCTCTCCTTCATCAGGTTCTCAGGGAGGTCCCCTACGCGTCCCCAGCTCTCGTCGAAGTGTTCGAGACTCGGCGGAGGGAGATGGGCGAGCCCGGTGAAAAGTGGCAATGGCATCAAGAAGAACTGCCGAGCTTCTTCAGATCTTCTCTCGCGAAAATCCTAGAAACACGCTCTGTCTGGCTGTTTGTCGACGCGTTGGACGAATGTGGTAAAGACAACGCCATTGATCTCGTCGAGAGTTTCAAGCTGATGCTCGGGAGTCTCGAGTCCTTGTCAACTGGCTGTCTTGGACAATTTCACATCTGCTTTACTTGTCGGCCCTATCCGATTCTCGATCTAGACGGCGATGGTTTCGAGATTTGCCCCGCGACGGAGAACGGAGGTGATATTTCGACCTTCGTAGATGACCGGCTTTCTGCATTCTGTGCGCGAACATCATCAGCGATTCCGGCTCTGATTAAGGAACGTGCCGCCGGCGTGTTTTTGTGGGCGTGTCTCGTGGTGAAGCGAGTTCTGGACCTTGAGCGTGAGGGTGTTGGATTGCGGAAAATCGAAGCAGCCGTCTATGCAATCCCTCTGGAACTCGACGAGCTATACAAACAGCTCATTCTGAGCATGAGATCGAGGGCCTCCTCTCTGAAACTGATCCAATGGGTCATCTGTGCCATGCAACCCTTGTCCGTCGACGAGCTGCGATGGGCCATGGTCATCGATGCGGATTGCCCATACAAGTCACTGCGGGAATGCCAGAGCGCAGAAGATTACGTGTCTGACGATAGCCAGATGACGAGGCGAGTTCAGACACTCAGCTGCGGTCTTGCCGAAGTCACCGCTACACAGGTCGTCCAGTTCATCCACCAGACCGTCAAGGACTTCTTCTTCGAGAAAGGCCTGTCACTTCTAGACAACAGCAGCCCATCATTGACCACCAACATGGCACTTGGGCGGGCTCACTTCCGGTTGTCTAGAATCTGTATACGCTACTTGGCGATGGAGGAGATCGGTCGGTCCGAGTCATCGGGGAACGAATTGGAAGAAGAGTCATCGGAGAACGAATTGGAAGAAGAGTCATCGGAGAACGAATTGGAAGAAGAGTCATCGGAGAACGAATTGGAAGAAGAGTCATCGGAGAACGAATTCGAAGAAGAATCATCGGAGAACGAATTCGAAGAAGAATCATCGGAGAACGAATTCGAAGAATTTCCCTTTTTACCGTACGCTGCACAATATTGGGCGGTACACACAAAGTGTAGCGACGAGGACAGTGTTCCTCAGGATGATCTTTTGGAGTTGTTTGACTGGCCGTCGAGTGCTCTCGTGGAACGGTGGTCACATGTCTTCGGTGCACTACATTTGGAGTATGGGTCTAGTATCTGTCCGGCAGATAACGCAACTCTGCTACACGTTATGTCAATGTACGGGGTCTCAGGGGTGGTAACGGCCATTATAACAAAGGCAGATCAGACTGCGACAGATATCGACACGCGGGACAACAAGAAGCGGACGCCGCTATCGTACGCCGCTCAATACGGGCACTTGGCCGTCGCCAAGCTATTGCTCGATACGGAGAAGGTTGATATTGATTCGAAGGATACAAACGGTCAGACGCCACTGTCGTGGGCCGCTGAACATGGACAAGAGGCCGTTACGAAGGTATTACTCGACACGGGCAAGGTCGATATCGACGCGAAGGATGATCAAGGTCTCACGCCACTGTCGTGGGCCGCTTTAAGAGGGCACTTGGCCGTTGTGAAGGTATTACTCGACACGGGCAAGGTCGATATCGACTCGAAGGATGATAAAGGTCGCACGCTACTGTCGTGGGCCGCTGAATGCGGACAAGAGGCCGTTATGAAGGTATTGCTTGACACGGGCAAGGTCGATATCGACTCGAAGGATAATCAAGGTCGCACGCCACTATCGTGGGCTGCTCGAGAGGGATGTGAAGATGTAGTAAAGTTCCTACTCGATACGGGCAAGGTCGATATCGACTCGAAGGATGATAAAGGTCGCACGCCACTGTCGTGGGCCGCTGAATGCGGACAAGAGGCCGTTAAGGTATTGCTTGACACGGGCAAGGTCGATATCGACTCGAAGGATAATCAAGGTCGAACGCCACTATCGTGGGCCGCCGGGAACAGATTAGGTAATTCTAAAGCTATGGAGTTCCTACTCGATACGGGCAAGGTCGACATTAACTCGAAGGATAATCAAGGTCGAACGCCACTATCGTGGGCTGCTGGAGAGGGATGTGAAAATGTAGTAAAGTTCCTACTCGATACGGGCAAGGCCGACATCGACTCGAGAGATGAAGATGGCAGGACACCATTATGGCATGCTGTTAAAACTGGTGGGATCGAAAGTTTGAAGCGTTGGGGGGGTTGGGGGTATTTGGGGGGTTTGGGGTGTATAGAGTTATTGCTCGGTACTGGGAAGGTTGATATCAATTCGAAGGACAACGAAGGTCACTCGCCACTCTCGTTGGCTACTGGGAGGGAACATACGGGGTGGCGGTATAAGCGGTATAAGGATATTGTGAAGTTACTGGAGTCGGCAAAGTAGTTTAGTCCCATCTTCGTCATGAGCTATCATCATTCTGTTGATTGCCTGTCACAGTCGACTTTAGGGCATGGCGCAATCTTAATGCTGTCCTCTTTGTTCAAGCTACTCAAGACTTTTTTTTTACAAAGACGTTCGCTCATCATTCCCCCTCAGTCCAGTGGCCTGGACCGGGGCGGACCCTTTGAAGTAACACCAAAATGCCATATCGGAGACGAGACGAGACGGGAAGCGTTTACATGGGAAGTTTTGCATCCCATCTGATCTGAGAGATCATGTTATCCTGGCGCGGTGCCCCATACGTGATGAGATTCCAATTAGTCTAGGGGCTGCTATAAACTGTACATAAAGTGGCCTCAAAAATGGGACGTGCAGGGTTCCCAGCTCGCTTTAACAACCGACGGATTTCCACTGCATCGCTGCCATTAACAGTGTAGACAAGGGGCTCTCTTGCTGGCTGAATATATATATCGACTGTCATATCAGAATGCATAATAAGACGCAGAAGCTTGAGTGGGTAGTTAATGAACGAATGTCTGGGGTTGGTACTAGATAGGTAGTTAGCTTGTAAGTATCCGTGGCAGGTGTTGTTAATCCCGGGACGTTGGCACAATTAAAGCAAAGCATAGTTAGCTGACGGTACTGCATCTAACCGACACAGCCCATTTCTGAGGCTACTTACTAAAGCGTACTGTGGTACAGATACAGTACCGGCAATCAGCGGGAGATGGAGAGCGCGTGACACGACCTACAGGCTACAAGTGCACACAGTAGAGCAGGCAAGGCGGATTTGCGCACAAGCCACAATGAGGCAGGTCTGTCGCGTCGGCTTCTTTCCTCTCGAATCTGGGGCTGACAGATACGTTATCGTATCGTTTTAACTTATCGTGCGGAGCTAGTTACGTAGACTGTATCGGACCCCAGTCCCCGCTAACGTTGACCCCCCAGCCATTCTGTCATGTCCGTCCGAGTCCGTGTTGTCACATCCGCCTTGTGACCTCTATGGTTCTACCTCTACCTTTCTTTCTTTCTTTCTTGCTTTCTCCACGAACCGAACTCCACGGACTCCCATAACAACACGACTGGTTCTATGTCTGTGGGAGCCTATCAGCATATCAGATGAATTAGCAGCTTCCCAATTCTACTCCCGACGACATCAACTTGTCGACAATCAAGCACCAGCAGCAAAAAAACAAGCACAAAGATCAAAGATCGGTGCAGTGTGTCAAGATGGCATCGCCGCAGACGATAATGCCCTCGCGGGCGGTGATCCCATTCCTGGTCGCCATGATGTTGTTGACTGGTGTCTGCAACACCCTTCTCACCAAGTACCAGGCACGTACCCCCCTCCCTTCTATCGCAAACTAACTATGTTATGTTATGTCTTTGGTTGTGGTTGTTAATGTTGGGTGTGGGTAGGATAACCAATGCGTGCGCGACTGCGACTCCGCCGACCCTAAACGTCGTCGTAATTTCGAGCAACCGGTGATACAAACATTGCAGATGTTTGTGGGCGAGATGGGCTGTTGGTTAGTCGTGGGGGCGATGAACCTTTACAAACGATACTTCAACAACAACAACAACCGATCTGCGTCTGCGCGCTACGAACCCGTGCCTACGACGGAGGATAACGATGGCACTGCACGGGATGATGCCAGCATCCGATCAACCACTGCACTCAACGGGACTGGACACACAAAGAGGGAGGGGGAGTCGGTGCTCAAGGGTTGGCGGGTGCTGCTGTTAAGTCTGCCAGCGATTTGCGACATTCTGGGAACTACGCTCATGAACGCTGGTCTTCTGTTGGTCGCGGCGAGCATTTACCAAATGACCCGTGGAGCGCTGGTGTTGTTCGTGGGGGTGTTTAGCGTCGTCTTCTTGAAGAGGAGGCTCCATCTGTTTCAATGGTTGAGTCTGGTGGGTGTGGTGGTTGGTGTAGCGATTGTCGGGTTAGCGGGCGCCATACAGCCGGACAAGAAGGTTACGCATGGGGACCTACCTGGCGGATCAGGAGACGCAGGAGCTTCAGGGGATATTGGGGCAGATGCACTCAGGGTAATTGCGGGCGTGCTCATGATTGCGGGCGCGCAGATCTTTACCGCTACGCAGTTTGTTCTCGAGGAATGGATCCTCGAACGATCAAGCATCGAGCCCATCCGGGTTGTTGGTTGGGAGGGACTGTTTGGGTTCAGCGTTACGCTCCTGGGCATGATCATCCTGCACCTGGCGATCGGACGCACCGAGGCGGGCAGGTACGGGCCGTTTGACATGGTTGAGGGGTGGCGCCAGTTTTGGGAGTACCGCGCTGTGTTTATCAGCAGTATTCTCATCATGATCAGCATTGGGTAAGCCGGCTTGAAAGAGCAAAGGGAAAAGGGAGAAAGTAAGCTAATATGGATGTGTACAGTGGGTTCAACTTCTTCGGCCTGAGCGTCACCCGCAGCGTCAGCGCCACGTCCCGGTCGACCATCGATACCTGCCGCACGCTCTTCATCTGGATCGTCTCGCTCGGATTGGGCTGGGAGACGTTCAAGTGGTTGCAGGTCGTGGGTTTTGCCCTGCTGGTCTACTTTACCTTCCTCTTCAACGGCATTGTGCAGCCGCCGTTCGAGTTCCTCAAGGTCAACGAGGTCGAGGAGCTGCTGCCCGAGGAGCCGATCGAGCACAACTAGTGGTTAGCTGTAAACATGTATGACTTGTGTATATACTACACGTTGGCATATCCTGGCGTAGTTTTGCTACTTGCTTGGCTGTTCGTTTATTCGGTAGTGGCTTTCTAGAGTCGGATACGGGTTTCCTTCATGGGATCGCTATCAGAATGGGCATAGGCAGTTTTGTTCCGGCAATGTTTTGTGGTTATTCTTGGATTTGGCGTCGGGGGCGTCTTGCATATATAGATATATTATATAGCAATCAACCATGCATTCCAGCGGCAGTCGTATAGGGAAGAGAAACATGTTTGAGATACAGGGTCGTCACGAAATTCGCCCATTAAACTGGAGTATGACATGTTGAATATTGTCATATTGTGGTTCTTGCTGCTGTGGTACCACCCTGAAATCCCATGTACAAACCATATGCTATAAACACCACTTATGAATACCTTATCCATCCATCCAAACGCAGGACCGAAAGAAAACCCAGAACTCCAGAAACTCCCAAAAGAACCTCTGTGATGAAAGTAACGCAGTGATGCTGTTTCCCCCGCTATAATGACAAAAAGACAATTCCTCGCTTGTATGTATCCCATTTCCAAAACACCCATCATTCGCTCAACTACCTCGGGGCAAACCCCAGGACGGGAGAGGAGGGGAGGGGAGGCTAGCTGACGTTACAGAGAAGCTCTGCCTCGAGAATGAATTTCCCTTCCTTGTACTTCTCGCTACTCTCAAAGGCTTTATCGTACTTCCACCCGACCACCTCCCGACACTGCCGACACATGATATCCCTCACAATGTGTCGACCCGTCGTCATGACCCGCTCGTTGGGGTCGCCCGTCAGGATGTTGACCACGTTGTTGAACAGGTAGGCCTTGCCATGTTGACCTCTGAAGTTCTTCATACGCTGTTAGCACGGGTCCTGAAAGTGGGGGGAGCAAACGGGAGGGGAAATGAAGGGGGAAAGGAGGGAATAGAAGATGATGGGAGAGGGGGAACGTACACGACTAATTATATCCTCGTGGTTGGCGAGGTGCGCCTTGCATTTCTGGCATCCGTAGATGCGGCTGCTGTTTAGGTAGGTATTATACGCCAGGCCCATCTCCTCCGTCTGTCTGCCACCGATTTGGTGGGTTCTCGGGTTAGATGTTTGTAGGAGGGTTATTCTCGGGCCGGTCGTGATGCGTGTACTCGTTTGGTGGTAAGGTTTATGTGGTTCTGTGGAGGCGGTCGGTGTGTAGAGTTCGGATCGCCGGCACCTCAATCTTGCTGGGTTAAAGTTGCTCGGTAGCTGCGGAATCGGGATCAGCTTCGACGGACGACGTTGAAGGTCAATGTGGGACGGGACGTGGGAACCTTTATAAGGTTGACGGTACGGTAGGTTGGGGTCCGTTGGCAGTAGCCGTCGGTAGTGGGGATAGAAGCTGGTGCAAAGCAGACGGGACCGAAGCAGGAACGACAGTTACCGACACACAAGTTTGAGCTGCCAGGTGCCTTGTTTAAGGTGATTGTAAAAAAAGAAAAGAAGAACAGTATGATGCTATCAACAGGCAGGGTAAGGTCAGGTAGGTAAGACTGAGGTCGGGTGGATTGCCAGCTGGTGCCCCTTCGCTCGTTTGCCAGGAAGGCAAGGCAAGGCAAGGCAGCCTGGCAATGCATGCATGCAATGCAAGTGAGACAAAGGGCGAGGTCACCTGCACTTGCACTGGGCGGGGTTACTTAGGTACGTTTAGCTATCGGTCGGTCGGTCGCCCGACCCCGACATGCACAGGGCTAGGCACAACACCACCTACCTTACCTTACCCAACCTCGAGGCTGGAAAGCACGTATATGGAGATAATTTGCGTAGGTAGCGGTCTTACTTACATATATATTACTTGGGCAGCTTATTGCCTTACCTGTACGTGTATCTGCATGCATTGCAGACATCAACATCGGGTTACAGTGAGGCCACCGCAACACTGAACTGTACAAGTTAAGTGCCCGATCCACCGACACCCCACCCGAGAATGGCGGGGAAGTGTGAAGTCGGCCGGCAACTGCCCGAGGTATCTTATCATTATTGTCAGGCAGCATCAAAACCTTACCCTTCAGACCAAATGTAGGGAAAATCAGATGCAGCAGGTGTCTCTGTCAGCGTCAGATTCGTACATGTCTTACCTGCATACACAGTAGATAGGAGCAGACGATGTTTGCGTGCTTGTGATGCAGACGTATGCGGACGTATGCCCAGCTGCCCGTTATCATGCGACCCCATCTTGCCCGTAAATGTGCCCTGTCTGCTCAAAAGGGCTCTAGAATTAGTCGCTATAGAGGCAAAAACACTATACCTTTTGAGCAACTAAAAGAAACGACAAACTGTCACAATTATGTAATAAAAAATCCCCGAAGGCTGCTGACTCAGTAAGTTTTGATCTCCGTTTTGGAAGCCAACGCAGTGACGTCCACACGCCGTTATCGTTCAGCTTATCGAGAAGGCTTGGTATTAATAACCCGCAGCTGATGTGCACACACCACACTTTTAAACACTCCTGAATACCAGCGGAAGGACAATATATATAAGGTAGCTTCTGATGAGCCAAAGCGAGATAATATCAGAATGAAGATAGCGGTACGGATAAAATTCCAAGATTAATACACTACCTTGAACAAAGGGTTTCTAAATGCGTCTCACAAACGTCTCTTAGACAGGGTGCAATGACACCGGATTACGGTACGCTCCGCTGTGACGAAACATCTGAATGCCGCAGTGACATTCGACATTTCTTTGACTCGACTAACATAGAATTCCCAGACCGGCTGGTTCTTTCATATCGTTTCATAATACTTCACAGCACGATTGATTGACAATATCTCTTCAGATTCCGTTCCGACACATATACCTACGCAGGTTATGATCAAAATCATTTACAAAAATCCCACAATGTCGCCCTTCCTTTCATCTTTCCATGAGCATGATGAGCATAAATCACCGAACTGTATCGCACAGCTTTCTTCTGCGTCCTTTCCTTCCAAATCTAAACCGGACAGTTCCAGACCAAAAGAAATAAAACAGAAACGAAGAAGAAAAAGATGAAATGAATATGTACAACACAAAATAGAGCCCGTCCTCTTTCAGTATAACCCGAACCAAACCGCGCACCCGGAATCACCATGAGAATGCTTCCTCAACAAAGTCAACCTCGCCTTGGTACTGCCGATTTCGTACTGCCCTGCGAACTTCATCACTGAGGGCACCCGGTCCACAGACCGACACTCCCAAAGTACCGACTTGGTTCTCCATCTCAATACCCAAGAGGGTGTCAATGTTGGGTCGACCAGGGAACATTTGCACGGTAGCGCTGGGGCTGTGAATCTCCTTGGTGGATCTCGGTCTGCTGACGAAGAGCATAATCCGGAGCACCTCGCGCCGCTTCTCCATGGCCAGGATCTCGGTCATCCAGGGGCGGATCCACTCCAGATGCTCCGGGCTCTGGATGGTCCAGACCAGGACGACCTTGCGGGTGGCGGCTGTGCCGTTAGAGTAGGCCACCACCAGGTCGCGGACGTGCGGCACGGCTTGCGTAATGCCGACGCCCCCGGCAAACAGCATGACTGTGCCGTAGGAGTGCATGTTATGCAGGCCGCCGTAGGGACCTTCGACCAGGCACCTCGTCAGGAGTTTCCCGTCGGTGCATGCTGATGCCTTCTTGTACAGGCTACCAGTAAATCCGGTGCGGCCGCGAATGATGAAGGACATGCTCGTCTTCTTCATGGCCAGGACGTCCTGACGGTCAAGCGGGAGCTTCTCGCTGCTGATGGGCGCCTCGCCGTCCTCGTCGCTCCAGGCGACTGAGAAGGGATGCGACTGCCAGAAGCTGATGGTTGGCATGTACAGATACGCGTGCTGACCTGGCTTGAAGTTCCAGGGGCGGGCCATGGTCACGGTTACACGGCAGGAACCTCCAGGGAGAGCCTCGACTAGCGTCTTGGTACCACCAGCGCCAATATTGTGGTAGGCTAGGCGGATGACGCGAGCAAGACGGTCGAGTGCCCACAGGACAATCACTGGGTAGATGTACTGGATCTGCGGCAGGTGCTTCAGATCGAGGTGGTAGTATACGCCAATGACCGCGACGATGGCCAGCACAATGTGCAGAATCTTGAACGTCTCGTAAAAGGCATGGCGGAAGATGCTCGCTGCCTGGATCGTGATCGCCACGAAAGCACACGTTGCCTACACGAAGTCAGTTACACAATACTCTAAAAGGGGTATCAAGAGAGGCGTGTCGTACAATGAAGCCATAAAGCAAGTAGGGAACCTTGATAGTGGTCTGGAAGGCAGCGGCCCAACTCCCCTTCGAGGCCGAGCCTACGAAAAAGGCAAGGGTGTGGGCGAGAGCCTCCAGAGCCACGATGCGCCCGATCCAGCGGTGGAGAAGGTTGAATGTGTCGAAGGAGATGCCGAGCAGCTTAATAAGCGGGTTATTCCGGCCGGCCATGAGGAACAGCGGGATCATGTTGACGACAGCGAGATAGCCGGTCCGGTTCCTGACGAGCGAGGCGACCTGGCTGAGGGAACCCGAGAAGTCGATGGTTAAAACGCAGAAGGCGATGTTCGTGGCGAAGTATCCGGCGAGGAAGACGAGCTGCATTCTTGTCGGAAGTGTACCGACATTGACGGCCGGGCTAAGCTGGAACTCGCGGTTGTGTCGCTTCCTGAAGATGGGCGAGTAGAGAATGTTGCGCTTGAAGAACGACAGCTTTCCGTCGGCCTTGGCAAAGTACCGCTGCGTCTCGTTGTTCAGGCACGACACCGTCCGCACGTACTTGACGAGAACCGTTCCGAGCCTCCAGACAAGCAGCGCAGCCGAGATCGAGCCCAGGACCAGAAGAAGATAGTGTGAAAGCATCTCGTTGACGACCTCGGGATCCAAGCTGGATGTCGCACCAGCACTTCCTGCTCCTGCCTGCTGACCCTGAGCACCACCAGCAGTAGTCGTCGCATTCCCCCCCGCACCTCCTGCCGTTGCCGTTGCGTTTCCTTGCGCAGCCATCCTGATACCTGCTTCAAGTAATGAACGATCCGTCTCTCAAATCTAAATCATATGTCGCCGTCGACTTGCGAGGCGTGTGAAAAAATCGTTGCAGTACGATATCGAAGCGAGTGTCGTACGGTCGTTCTCAGATCCTCCCGAGTCCAGCACGGAATGCTGAGGCCGCCGTTGTGAGTTTTGTGCGTTTGGCGCAGGTGTGCAGGTGCGCTTGCGTGTGTAGATGTTGTTCTAGATTTCCGCGTGGGGCAACAAGGGATGACAGGCGAGCCTGGCCGCACCTAGTATTGTGGATTTGTCCTCCCTAGATTCACCAGCCTCTTGATATCGTCTATTGTCTCAAAACCGTCTAAAAACTTGAGATGGAGGCCGTAAGAAAGTACGCGCCCGACAGAATGTAGAACTTGTGGTCAATGTCTAACAGTTTGTAAAGGTGTAAGAAGTTGCCAAGAAATGTTCGGTGCAAGTATATGTAAAGGAGGGTGCTACTGCATCAAAGCAAAGGTAAGAATCGAAGAAATTGTTCCCGAACAGCTCGACAAGAGAGCGACTTCGCACAACCGTGTGACACGGAAGCTGTTCTGGACAGTTCTGAACAGAGAAAAACGGACCCTCAGAGTCACCTAGAGAAGAAATCCGGAAGAAGGTTGTGTAAATTGGACGGTGGTCGGGAGACGGGAGGGCATGGTTAAGGCAGGAAGGTGCATCTGTGGATTTATTAACTGGATTGCCCCTCCCCACCTGCCCGTCTATCTCGTACAGCGGTATAGCGCCCTGGCACAAAGAATTTCAGTGGCTTTCGACCCCTGACAGACACAGAGTGGATGGAATTCGACACCACAGACGCGTGTCTTGGTCCGATACACTGTCACTTGCATGATGGCTGGTTCTTCGTCCCTTCTTTTGCTGTGGCTTGAATTTCTTTGCTTTTCCATTATCATGAATTTTGTTTCTGGTTCTGTTTGGTGGGTGGAACTGCTGACGACTTCCAGTTTTCTGCTTCTGCATGCAAACTGCTGGGGACCACCTATGAAAACTCCACTGCTCCCGCCATCTTGAACGATTGACAGCCAGACCATGGGATTTCCCGTTAGCCTATCCCAGACGAGCAATGTTTCTGTTGTTAGTCCTTCAAGTGGAAACGTCTGCCGTGGATTCACTGTCAAAGGACTCTCGTGAAAATGGAGATTCCCGGATCGACCGCTTTCTAGGACCTGAGAGAGGGGTGGCCTTCACAGTTTGTCCTGGCTTGGGGTTCTGACGATCCCGGTCCAGGGCACGGGTGAGAACACATGACTCCTTGAGCTTGCATTCTGGTCTGAGTAATGCTGAGAAACAGACGTGTATGTACCTGCGTTGTGGCGTCTGCGGTGATGCGCTCGCAAGCCAGCGACGAATCATCAGCGCAAACAGCCAAGTCATCGCCAAGAGCTCTGACTTGCTGGATCAAGTGGACAGTGGGTGGACAGGGCAGGTGGCTTGATGTCGACTTGAGGGGCAATTGGTGGATTGTGGGAGGAACTTCGGAAACCTGAAACAATGCACGCGGTCCCAAGCCATTGGCTATCAGGGGTTCTCACTAAGATCTTGAGCGCATCCCAGCCGCCTACTGGACCGATCGTTGGATTGGTCGGGACTTGTCCGCACGGTCTGGCCATTGGAGAATCCATGGATCCCTGGGAGCCACTGGCGCGGCCTTCCCGCGGCGACTTGCAAAGAGGGGCTCGGTGACGACCCAATGGTGGCTGGCGAATTGATCGCGGTCGAGTGCATAGTATATCGGAGGCCCTGCATCGCGGACCAGATTGACAAAAAAGGAATGGCGAGGAATTTGACGCCTCATCGCCTTGGAGGCTCTGAGCCCTGGATTCCTCCTGCAAGTCGCCAAGGCCTTCACCTTCTGAACTTGGAATACGGGACTGTACATGGATGCTTGCACTCGCT
Organism: Diplogelasinospora grovesii; assembly: GCA_033297225.1. Lineage (NCBI taxonomy): Eukaryota > Fungi > Ascomycota > Sordariomycetes > Sordariales > Diplogelasinosporaceae > Diplogelasinospora > Diplogelasinospora grovesii. Next base: position 154,533 of record MU853758.1, read on the forward strand.
GCGGCCATGCGAAATGACCAACAATTTACATATGACGGAGTCGACTGACTGCTCGGAGATGAGGCTCGAATTCAAGTCTTGCCTTGCATTTTGCTAGGGAGTGTCGCGATCTCACATGGATGAATCTGAGTGCAACAGTCCCTCATGCCGCTCCAGCAAAACCTAAGATTGGTGGGCCTCGAGAATCCTGCAAGCACTTTGACGATTGGAAAACTGGTCGCTCAAAAAGACTCCAGCCAACCAGTGCACCGCAGCACTAGGTCGTGTAAGTGTTAAGCTCGTACCGTGCGCTCATCAGCTCCACTCACTCTACGATAAAATGCCGACCGTCAATGCGACCTCACGAAGCACGTAGGCGATGTATGTGTGCCCCTCCGCATAAATGTTGCGAGTTTGTAACGGGACTGCGCGACGGGAAGGTGGGCGGGCGGGTAAATGGAGCCTGAAGTCGTCGACACCCCAGAACAGTGGGTATTCTTGTCTTGAAACCGAATTACAATAGCCAAGAGACCACCTAGACAAGATTCGGGGCAAGCTTCAAAAGAAGCTTCACACCCTCATTTGTGGTCCCCGCATACCGATAACATCGACGACATTCGGGCCATGGCTCGTATCTCCGCGAAGCTCGAGCTCTGTCGTCCTAAACTCGAAAGCTCCCCAGCGTCCCGGGTATCCAACTGGCTGTCAACTGATAACGACATCAGATGTGGCTTTGCATGCGGGCTATGCGATGACGATAGATTGGTGCCGTCATCGCGACGCTTGTGAAACTGTTGCGTGGGGAGCATTAGTGATCGCCTCTCTCACTCTCATATAAACTTGCGAGTGAGAGGGGGAATTCCTGGGAGGGAATCTGTTGCTGATCGCAGATACAAGTTCCTTGTTGTTAGGAATGACTAACTCCCCTGTGTTGTGGACTCCCATTCTTGGATGTGCGCCTCTGACTCCGACTATTGTATCAACCAGTCGCGATGCTTGGTCGGTAAGCAGAGCATGATCATTACCCTTCAAGGTAAGTACTACTGAAGCGAAACATCCTGAGAGTTTGCCATACGGTAAGCCGCGTGCAGTGCTTGGCAGAGGTTCAGAGCTCATGGTGACGAGCGGCGGGTCGTCTCGTGAGAATGGAAGGTATGTGGGAGAACTAGTTTCTATGCATGTTCCAAAGAAGTAACAAATAAGTTATGCTTTCCGCTGCAATCCCCACCCTAGGTGAGCAGTGCATCTTCCCAGGAATACATGTAGAGTGTGCAGCCAGACTGCTCTTATCAGATCGATCCTCGTCCCGGGGTATGCCACGTTTATGAGAGACAGATTGAGGGGTTGGGACGTTTCATGTCGTGCATCGAAGAATCGTCACTCAGCACCGACGGCGGGATGGACCTGAGCGATCTGCGGGTCCTATGATAGCGGGTATCCATACCCTGTATCTACGTTCTAAGTGAGCGAGCCCCTGGGGTTCGTCGGGCCGGTGTGCATGCACCAACTAGTGCGGCGCGGTCGTTCAACGACGGCCCTTGCTGGGTGCACCCAGCTACATACTATCTACGTTACCTATAGTCTAAGAATGAACTCAGAACTGGTGATGTTGGTGACAGTCCTAATCATAATGACATGCGGATAGTACCAATTGGCATTCGAAACACAGCTTTTCGTAACAGAAATGATCGAGCGCCCGCGGGACACTATGGAGAGCAGTACCCAAGAAGTAGATGACAAATATATTTATGTGTCGCTCATGTTGGAATCGGCATCATGTGTCTAAACCCGATGGCGGCCACGAGCGAGATAACGAGCACGGAGTAATCGCTCCCTGATCATGACAGGTTAAGGCGGGTATGATGTAGAATCCACCATGAGTCTTTATGCTCGTGGTATAATTGATTGACGACACACTAACATTGGTACTGTACACAACTATACAGGAACTAGATACATGGTAATTCTGCATCATACCAGCTCAAAGCCTCCTTCTTGGCACCAAGGGAGGGCTCATGGCGCCGTTCCTTCCCAAAGGTCTTGCCACGCAGATGTCCTATCGTGCCTGCCTGAAGTTGGATAACAGAACGCATCGATCACGTACCCACTCCACTTTCCATCTCTGAGGCGGGCATAACTTCCACGTTAAATTACCAACGGCCCTCATGCCAAACTCAGCAAAATGATAGCTCGTCGTCGCTGAGCTCATCCGCCCTTGCGTGACAATCGTTCATAACTCGTTGTCGGAGAGGCTGCGAGCTCACCAGCGAGGCTCTCCCCGTCTTCATTCTTTTTCTGTTGCTAACGGGCACGCATGGGTTTGATTTTGGGGACCTTGCGGCTGTCTGCCGGTTTTCCTTATCAAGGCTCGGATCATCATGAAGCGAAAGCTCATCATCATCGATATCTTCAGCCCGGGTTTTCGATGACGATAGCCTCGTCCTTCGCTGTTGACACATGCTGCCGCTCATAACCTTCACCGCGCTGCACCGCGAATCTTTGACGAGAAGGTGCAATCCATGACCATCATCCCAAGACGTCTGAGACGATTCATCGTCAACGACTCCTGTTCCGACACCGACGTTGTCATCTTCCGTTGTCTTGTCAGCTGAATGGGCAGGCTTCTGTGCGCTTGATCTCAGAACGCGTGACGTCACAAACGGCGCTGTAGCGGCAGACGATCTGGCCATTGCGATGCTACGCGTCGTTCGTCGGGACACCGGGTTGGGAGGGCTCGCGGTAACCCACTCGCTGATTCCCTCGTCCCAGCGAAACCCCGCAAATGCCGTCCTCTTCCCTGGTGAGTGGGCTGGCGCGCTATCACCTGCTATTCTCTCCGCTCGAAGAGACTCGGCAAAGCTGAGATCCCTCAAGTCGCCCGTTAGATCTGCTAGACAAAAGGCCGCATCTACACGAATATTGTTGAGCGGATGGCCCGGGAGATCTAGCGCCTCCAGCTTGTCGCAAAGCTGCGTTAAGTAGGCATTTGGGGACAGAGATGACCCGCGGCTGCAGCAATGAGCGACGGAGCTTGTAAAGATCATTGTGGCGTCGTGTTGGCGCCACCAACTGTCGGTTCCTCTGCACTCGCGAAGCGTCCACCATGCTGCCTGGACCGACTCGGCCGCAGAGTTTGTCCCTAGGCATAGGAAAGCGCAGAGACCCAACATGTAAGTGCCCAGTTGCCCACCCCTGTCTTTTCGGTTCCGCAGCTTCGCTGAGCATGTGCGCACAACATACTCAACGCGGTTTCTGAGACGCTCGATCTTCGTGGTTGACTGGCGCTCAGTGTGTTGGCTGAATCCCTCCTCAGCCAGAAGAACCATGCCTGCAAGGGCGGCAACTACTGCGGTCAGTGTCTTTGGGGCTTTGTCCCGGGACATGCCTGTCACTCTGCGCATTCGTGGTCGCTTAACCGAGATCAGATCACAGAGCGCCTCAATGACTTCCATGAGAAAGCCAACCGCATCTTCGCAGGGCCTACTGTCCGCAATCAACCGAATAGCCCATGCCCACACGGCGCTAAAGTCCCCTGTCAGAATCCATTCAGCCGGCAGCAGGCGGTTGGAGAGAAGCTCTGACAGCTTCCGGGTCATCATAGCGCACCCAGACGTGTCATAAGTCTTCAATGCCCGTAGTGGCCGGAGGGCTCGCGACTCAAAAAGAGGCTCGTCAGGGCTGGAAGGGGAGCGGTATTGGCCAGAGATTATGCTGTCAAGGAGACTCTCGCACTCCCTTGGCGGCATGTACTCTCTGCAGAGACTCAACAGGAGGTCGGCAACGTCGACATCGACGAGGCCCTCCGAGACGGCTTCCTGGATGACCCGGACGCCATGAGATCGGACGACTATGCAGAGATGCCTCCATCCCTCTGCTGCGCCAAGAGACTCGAGTTCCGAGTAAACTTCGAAGGATATCTGAGAGTCCTTGAGTGCCGATCTGGTGCCACCCTCTTCCGCGTCTTTCCGCTCCCACCACTCGAGCTCCGCCACGTAATCAGGCACCTTACGGAGGCACATTGCGAGCAATGATTTCGGAGCAGCGGCCTCATTTTTGGACGGCGATGTGGCCCTTAGCAAAGAATCTAGTGCTCGGAAGATAGACTCGTACAAAGTATGTCTCTGTGGGTCTATAGAAGTGCGCAAGGCTGCCACTTCACTCTCAAAGACGCACCGGCCCTTGCGGCAACGCCTAGGATGTTGACACCGACGGTTGTTTTGAATGGTTTCCGTCTGCCGAGAAACCTCATCTAATGGCTGCAAAGGAGACGACGGACGATGGTCTCTGACACGGCGAAGGAACGGCGTGGCCAACCCTAGCTCATCTGAGAAGTTGGCGCTCACCCGGTATCTCTGTGTCTGCACAGGCTGGTCATGCTGGCCATGCTGCTCGTCGACCGGAGTATTTCTTTGCGTGGCCTTGCGAGATGCTTTAGTCGAGTATCTGTGTCTTATCCTCTTTTCGGGACACTCTGATGCTGATTCCTCCCTGGGCCGTTTACCGAGGAAGTAATCTCGGGATCCACATGAGTCTACCGGTAACGGCGGCTCTGTGCCGAGACAAGCGACAGCTGTCCGGGCATTCTCTTTTCTCAAAGCTGTGATGTGTGTAAGCAGCGGTCGGAGCAGTCGGTGGCATCTGGTCGCTGTCCATGGCTGAGCCTGTTCATGAGCAGCGCTTTGTTTCGATGGGCACCGCGATGGCTGCGCTGATACTGGCCCATCCATAAGCACATATATTGCTGGGCTATATTAAAAACTGTACGCGCTAAACCAAGGAGAATGCTCTGATAATATAGGGTTTAGTGAGTCGTGATGTATAATGGTGAGCTCGTTGATGTCCCGATGGTCAATGTTTCCATGACCCCTTTGGAGGCTCCGTGTGTTTACTTGATTGCTATATTTAGACTAGTGGTTTTTGGGTCGCGGAGCTTCTGGAACGCGACGAGATTGGACGCTCTCTCCCGACCACATTCCGATGCCCCGAGGCCGCGGGTTTATGCCTCTCTGCCAAGTGCTCCGACATCCACTCCGATTGCTTGCACAGAGGAGCTTCAGCCAGCTCCGACCACTCAAAAGCCGCAACTGTTGTGGCTTGCTTCCCAATTGTATGCATGATCCTTGACTCGTGAACCGGACTGTTCCCGTCAACCGACCGGGGTCTGAAAATCTGCATCATAGTGAAAAAAAAGTAAATGCAGCTCAAAAAAGTCAAGACCTCAAAGAAGTGACATGAGAAAGTCTTTCACTAGCCTGCCGCTTCTTTCCTTCCCCTTTCTCTTGGAACCTTACAGCATTTTGAGTTTACATCTAATTAATTAATTGGGTGTTTTTTTTGCGTGGCAGCTTGGGTTTTGTTCTCCTCGATCATTCTTGTGTCGTCATCATTTGGGTTCACCTCCGTCGTGTACCATTCTCTCCCTCCGGTGCAAGCAACGAACGAGCTTTCGGATTTGTAGAACGAGTTCTAGGCCTTTCTACCGTCTCTGCGTCACCTGCAATAATAGCAAGAAGCTAGCTCAATGGCTGAAGCATCTCTAAGCAAGACTACCGCTGCCTCCGGTACGAGCTCCTAGTGCTGCGTTTGCTCTGGCTTTTGCTCGACTGACGCAGCTTCTTCCAACAGGCAACGAAGTGTCCGAAGTGCCAGCTAACCAGGCCCCATCGGCGGGCGAGGCGGGCGAGACATCACAAGCAACGGACGACAAGGCCGAGGAGCAACCTGACGGTGGGTCGGACTGCTTGCGTGACACAGAAAAGAAGCCGTCGTCTAACAGCTTCCAGATGCGCCGTTTGTCGTTACGATTGTCCTGCCTGACGAGTCCAAGACGTTTGAGATTCCTGTACGTCCCATACAATAGGCCCCAGCCCAAAACTTCCCCGTACCAAATACTAAGTCAACACACAGGTCTCTCCTCTGGAGCAGGTCCACGAGATCCGGCAGTCCATAATCGAGCACCCGAGTGCATTGCAATACTCGTGTTTCCACCTCGAACATAATGGCCAACGAATCAACGATTTCGTGCAGGTCTCGGACGTCGCTGATCTCGGCTCCGGAGCCAAACTGCGTGTCGTCGAGGATCCTTACACGGAGAAGGAGGCTAGAATCCACCTTATCCGGGTCCGGGAAATGATCGGGGCTGCAGGCGACCGTACCGACACCATTCAGGGCATCCTCGCAGGAGTCTCGCTCTACGATGAGGTCCTGGAGCAGACTGAGCAGCAGGAGGGCGACAAGCCGAGTAAGGCCGCCGATGTTGGCACATACGACTTCTCAGCCCCCGCCTGCCTACCGGATCTGCTACCGCGCGAGACGGAGCCTGCGCCAAAGACGATCAAGTCGGTGTCTCTGTCCTCATGGAATCCTCCGCCAGCCTACCTGCGACAGAAGGGCCACTTGCTCTACCTGCAGGTGACGACCAACGAGGGCGAACAATACCAGATTACATCTCACGTGGGAGGTTTCTTCGTGAACAAGTCGTCCAACGCCAAGTTTGACCCCTTCCCTAGGGCTGATGCCAAGAGTCACTCGTCACATTCTCTGTTCACCCTGATCGAGAAGATCTCGCCGTCGTTTGCTGCGTCGTTCGCTGAGCTGCAGAAGTTTAGCAGCCGCAAGGATCCTTTGGCGACATTTCAGATTGGAAATGCAATTCCCGCGGCGCCGTGGCTCGTTCCGAGTACCTCCTCGCCCACCGTTACGCACAGCCCCGACATCACTCGCACACAAGAAGCCTACCTGCTCGGCGGTGCTGAGAACACGGATTCCCTGCGTGACTGGAATGAGGAGTTCCAGTCGGCAAAGGAATTGCCCAGGGATAACGTCCAGGACCGGGTGTTCAGGGAACGTTTGATCTCAAAGCTCTTTGCGGATTACAACGATGCCGCTGCGCGTGGCGCTGTTCTTGTTGCCCGTGGTGAGGTTGCGCCGCTCAACCCCACCGAAGGCGTGGACGCCCAGATCTTTGTGTACAACAACGTCTTCTTCTCTTTTGGCGCCGATGGCGTCGGCACTTTCACCTCAGAGGGCGGCGACGAAGCCGCGAGGGTTGCTACGGGCAAGGATGTGCAGGGAGTGAAGATGGTGAACCAGCTTGACATCGAGGGTCTCTACACCCCCGGAACTATCGTTGTCGATTACCTCGGCAAACGGATTGTGGGCCAGAGCATCGTGCCGGGCATCTTCAAGCAGCCAGAGCCTGGTGAGAACCAGATTCACTATGGTGCTGTCGACGGCAAGGATGTTGTTGCCTGTGACGAGAGGTTTGCGGCTCCCTTTGAGAAGCTCGCTCAGTCTTTGAGAGTCAAGAAGCACGCAGTCTGGGACAAGGAGAACAAGAGATTCGACCTCGAAGCTAGCGTCGAGATGAAGGGGCTTCTCGGCACAGACGGCCGCAAGTACGTGCTGGATCTGTACCGCATCACGCCCCTAGATATTGCTTGGATGGAGGAGAAGGGTCCCGCGGATGAGCACGTTTATCCCCACCGGATGACCGTTTTGCGTCCCGAGTTGGTGGAGTCTCTGGGAAAAGTTAAGGCGCGCGACTTTATCAACGCCGAGCTCGACAAGCGCCGTTCGGCCAAGAACACTCCTGAAGCTGCGGAGTCGAAGGGCGAGAAAGACGAGAAGAAGGACGTGAAGAAGGATGAGAAGAAGGACGAGGAGGAGAGCGAAGAGGAGAGCGAAGAGGACAGCGACGAGGAGAGCGAAGAGGAGAGCGACGAGGAGAGCGACGAAGAGAGCGACGAAGAGGAGAAGGAAGAGGGCAAGGAAATGAAGAAGGAAGTGAAGAAGGAAGAGGGCAAGGCAAAAGAAGAGGCAGGCGAAGTGGCCAAGACTGAAGAGGTCAATGCGAATGCTGAGCCGGCCGAAATCCTGGCCAACTTCAAGTTTGCCCTGAATCCGGATGTCTTCAGCGGCCAGGTGCCCCAAACTGACGCTGAGAAGGAGGAAATGGCCAAGGATGAACAGGACGTCCGTGACGCCTGCACATATCTCCGGGAAACGGCCATTCCGGGCCTGTTGCACGATTTGAAGGCGTCTGAGATCAGCTTCCCCATGGACGGAAGATCGCTCACCCGTCTCCTGCACAGACGCGGTATCAACATGCGATACCTCGGAACGCTCGCGTCGCTGAGCGAACCGCAGAACCTGAGATGTATGCACACGCTCTGCGTGCGTGAGATGATTGCGAGATCCTTTAAGCATGTCGCCGCCAAGTACCTTAAGACGCTGCCCTTGCCGCTGGCTTCAGCTTGCTTCGCTCACCTCCTCAACTGTCTCCTGGGCACGGGCCTCAACCCGCGTCCCGTGGCCGATATCGACGAGTCACTTGCGAAAATCTACAGCGAGATTGACCTGGAGTTTTCGAACGTGACCCCCGAGTCCTTGAGGGCGGATATCCAGCACGAGACTGCTGCCCGATACCGTTATCTGCTGCACGAGGGCTGGTGGAACGAGCTCAGCCACGTTCAGATGCTTCGCGAGATTGCACTGAAGCTTGGTCTCCAGCTCCAATGCAAGAACTTCGTCTTTGCGGCCACGGAACAGCCTGAACAGCCTGCGACTAACGGTGCTGGCGGCAATGGCCAGCCAGAGGCCAGCAAGTCTTCCAAGAAGAAGAAGGGCAAGGCGCGTGACGGTTCTCCCGCCAGCATCGAGTCACCCACCAGCGTGCCTCACACCTTTAGCCCTGACGATATCGTCAACGTCGTCCCCATCATCAAGGATTCCTGCCCCCAGAGTGCCCTGGCGGAGGAGGCATTGGAGGCCGGCCGCATCTCCATCCTCCAGAACAACAGGAAGCTCGGCGAAGACCTCCTTCTCGAGTCGCTGTCGCTGCACGAGCAGATCTACGGCCTCATCCACCCCGAGGTGGCCCAGATGTACCACAGCCTCTCGCAGATGTACTACAACCTCGACCAGAAGGAAGTCGCCGTGGAGCTCGCCAGAAAGTCGGTCATTGTCGCGGAGCGGACCAACGGTCTGGACTCGACGGAGTCGGTGTTGAACTACCTCAACTTGAGCCTGTTCCTCTACCAGCGCGGCGACCCCAAGATGGCCCTCAAGTTTGCCAAGCACGCGCTCGGCCTGTGGAAGGTCATCTACGGACCCGACCACCCGGACACAATCACGACCATCAACAACGTGGCCGTCATGTTGCAGCAGCTCCACGCCTACCACGAGTCGCGCCGCTGGTTCGAGGAGGCTCTCCGCATCTGCGAGAAGGTGTTTGGCAGGCAGACTCTCAACTCGGCCACTCTGCTCTTCCAGCTCGCCCAGGCTCTTGCTCTGGACCAGGACGCGAAGGGCGCTGTCGCCCACATGCGGGAGAGTCACCACATCTTCAAGGATGTGCTGGGAGCCGAGGACAAGAACACCAAGGAGGCAGACGAATGGTTAACGCAGTTGACTGCGAATGCTGTCGCCATCGCTAAGCAAGAGAGGCACATGCTAGAAAACCCACGTCTGAGAGTCAAGTTCGCTCCGCGGAACGCCAGCATTGGTTCTTCCGCGAAGGCCCCCGCTGCTGTGCCCGCCAGCAAGGCCGAGTCTACAACCTCTGCTGCGAGGTCCAAGAATTATCAGGAGATGACTCCTGAAGAGCTGGCCCGGGAAATCAACGGAATCAACGAGCATGGCAGAGCCAAGAAGGGAGCGAGCGGAAGCGGCAGCAGCAAGAATAAGAAGGGCCCTGCCGGCCGTGGTAACCCTAGGAAGCGTGGCGGCGGCGGCGGCGGCGGCAGTAAGCCTGCTAGCTCCACTGCTTAAAATACGCCCTTTACGTCTCCGTATAACATCACATAAAAATCCTCATCTCTCTTCTCAGCAACCCCCTGTATACGGTCTGGATATCTTAGTGCAGCTCATACAGGTTCTTGCTCTTGCATATCATTCTTTGGGCGATCCGGTCCTCACTGGTTGCTCGTCGGATTGAGTATCTCTATTCTCTGCACTTTCCTGTACTTATTATACAAAACCCTCCTACCCCCTTGTACATATAGTCTAATCGGCAAGACAAAAAGAGTTGGTCGGGGTGTATATGTGGAAGGAGCATCATCTCGGGGATCGGGAAGCGGGCATTACGGGGACTTTTGCATTTCTTAGAAAACACCCACTGTCTGTTGTAATAACTCTATTCTCATGATAGAAGAGGCTTAAAGGAGGGAGAAGGACTCAAGCAAAGAAGAGCTAGAACAACAGCCACCTATTGTTGGCCACCTGTCACAATATACCATCTTCACTCTACATCTGTGTCACGGTCCAGCTTCCTTGTCATTCATTGGTCACCTCCATTTGCTATGGATCAAAAGAAGTTCAATGACGCATCTCTTGAAATATATGTAGACGTACAAAGTTTATTTTCTTCAGTCATGCGCGTGTTTCGCGGTTCTTGGAGTAAATTTAGAGAAGTGCGTCACGGAAATACGACTTGGACCTGAGAATAGCTCATTCAGGACCAAAAAAGGTCCCACAATCAGTGGCAAAACGGTCGACGGTGGCTCGCAAGTGCACTTGTTCACTCCAGAGCTAACACTAGATGTCATCAAGGTGTTTTCGCCTAAAAACTTTGTTTACAAGCTTCCCCTCGTTGTTGATTTTCGTGGGATTAAATTCTGCGAAAAAGCTTCCAGTGTTCGACTCTTCTTCCGCTGAGCTTCCGTCGCAATCCATGCGCGTCACTTACCCACGATCCTGCACGTGAGTGCTCCACCCCAGCCCACTAGATTGAGCGACATCATTGGCTGGTCGCCTCACTGTCTGCTTCGCGTGCCTCTAAATCGCTACGCGAAAATTCCTGGGAGTCGAGAGAGCGTCGTGTGGTCAATTAAACAAATCACCAAGTCCACCGTTTTTGCGCACACTGTTCGCTGTCGCAGTCAAGACCCGCCAACACAACGGTCCGTATCGCACTTGCGAGTTAAGGTTTTCGAGTCTGTTCATCTTTGCAGCTCTCGAATGCTTTCACGTTCTTTATATTCCGCGCAGGTTTGTTGCATTTGTCGCATCTCCCTCTCAACTTACAAATAAACGGCAGCTGCGGCATGCAATCCTGATTCTTTCCTGCCAACTTTTACCCCCCCTTCGCAAGCTCTCCCCTCCGGCTCCTCCAGCCTTTATGATCTAGCGCATTTCAACAAAGCAAATATGCCTACACCACAAAAGCGCACTCAGCGCACTCAGCGCACTCGCAGAGACCTACGCAGCGATGCAATCGTCGAAGAATCGTCGCCTTCACGACCCTCGAAGCGTCGCAAGAAGGTATGGTTTGGAGATAGCCTCACTCAACCCACCCAACCCCCACCACCACCACCCTTTATCTACCCTTGCGCAAGTTTCTTTGTCATGTCTCGCGTTCCTTCTCCCTGTCGCCCACAAAACAATTGGCCTTGCGCTGACAGGGGAATTTCCCAACTGTTTAGGTCGAAGATGCGCCTCTCGAGCCGGCACCGACCGAGGAGGATTCGTCGCTTGTGGCAGACCAGTCCGGCATCAATCTGGAGGACGACGACCAGATCGTCACGCGCGTAACCCAGCACCTGGTTGCGCCCGCGGTACCGGTGCAGGCCAGCAGGGATCACTCGAACAGCATCCACGAGGCCAACAAGGACGGAGTCAAGGCGTATGCGAAGATCGCCGGCGTAGACTGGACCTACTATGTCAGGAGGCTCACCATAAATATCGGCCGGTCTTCCGAACCTGGTCAGCACCTTGCGCAGCACACCCCGCAGCGCGCCATCTCTGAGGCCGAGGACGACGACAATGCCGTGCACATCGACCTGGGGCCGAGCAAGCTCATATCTCGACAACATGCTTTCATCCACTTCAACAGGGACGAGGAAAAGTGGTGGTTGCGTGTCAAGGGACGGAATGCGCTGCGCGTTGATGGCGAAGCTTGGACCGTGGGTCAGTCTGGCCCTCTGAGTAGCGGGCAGGTCATTGAGATTGGCGGAGTGGAGATGATGTTTGTCCTGCCGACCGAACTATCCCCTCTACACATCAACGCCGAGTACCTCCAACGGGTCGGTATCGTGAAAGAGGAGCCATCCAGCGCCTCCCGGCCGACGACTCGGCACCCGCTGCCGACAGCAGGAGACAGCCATGCGCAGCAGTCAAGTCCGCAAGAGCAAGGAGTGCGCAGCAGCAGCGGCGGCCGCCAGAGCTCTCAGAAACCCTTGGCCCCGCGGCCTCCTGAACACAAGAGACCCGGCACCCCTGAAGCTTCTCAGGCGCAATCCATGCTGCAGCAGAAGACGCCGCATGTGGTCGGCCACTTGGCGGGTCCGCTTTTGATGCATAGTAACGAAATAGATCTCAGCCTTGATGCGAATCAGCATATCAAGCCGCAGTACAGCTATGCGCAGATGATAACTCAGGCGATCATGAACACGCAGGAGAAGAAGCTCAACCTGAACGGCATATATACCTTCATTATGGAGCGTTACTCTTACTACAGGCATCAGCCCCAGGCAGGCTGGCAGGTGAGTCTTTGTCGACATATCGTTCTTATGACATCATTACTCTTTGCTAACGCGCGTGCTGCCAGAATTCGATTCGACATAACCTCTCATTAAATAAGGCTTTTGAGAAGGTGGCTCGATCAACGGATGAGCCGGGTAAGGGTATGAAGTGGCAGCTTGTTCAGGAGAGCCGTGAGGAGATGATTCGCACTGCTTATCGTGGCGGCCGCGGTGGTCACAGAGGCTCCTCGAATCCATCTTCGCCGAGCCAGCTCAATTACATCACCCAGGGCCCCAAGGAGATGGCGGCTCGGGATCCCGCATCGGCCCGCAAACGGAAGGTGTCGCCCTCGGGCTCGCCACAGCCTCGGTCGGCGCTCCGCGACGCCCATCAAACTCCGGTGCGAACTATGCGTAAGCCTCTACCGGATGAAGCTTCTGGGGCAGTGGGTGCGGACGGCAGCCCTCTTCCTCGCCTTCGCAAGCCCAACAATGCCTCTAGCGCGCTGAACAGCTTGCCCGAAAGCACCGCGCCTGACTCGCCGACACTGACGTCTTCGTACATGCAAGAAGACGGTGGTTCCTTTGTCACACCGGCACCCCTTCGAGTGCATCCTAGGCTCGCGCCCCCGAGCACAGCCCAACGGCCAAGCCAGCACATGCCTACCAGCTCGCCCGCTCCGTTCTGGAAGTATGCCGACATTTTAGGCAGCACACCGCTGAAGCCTGTTCAGTTCGACTTGAGCCCGTCCAAGCCACTTGGAGGCCTGCCGCCTCCGAGCAGCAGCCCCCCACCAGCGCCGAGGAAGTCGCCGATAGCAAGCCCGACGCGTGGGGCCAACCGCGCCACAGCAGCAGCGGACGAGATTCCCAGTCCGGTGGAAATCGAGGACGGTGGATTTGATCTTACCAAGTATGTCCATTTCTTAGTCCTCGCTTCACCCGAATTCGCTAACCATGCAACAGGGGATTCCAAAGTATCGGCAGTTATCATGCCCCAGTTGGGCATGGAAAGCAGGTGCAGCCTGCCACGAACGGAGATATGACAGCACACGGTGGCGTTTAATCGGGGTTTTTCTTTCCTCACCTGCTTGTGCCCGACATGGGGCTATAGCGTGTCTGTGTCTTTGTAGCTTGTAACGGTTCTCCAAAGTTTGTTTTCTCGGGGAGGCTCTTCATCAAGGATACGATGGGACGAAAACGGTTTTCTTATTTCGGGGTCAAAGGTTGGGGATGGGGAACCGGGACTGGGAGGCAACGCGTGATTTGCATGACAACAACAGTATATGGGCGGCTTAGCGGTTTGTATATGGTGAGGTTTTGGCCTCTTTTCCTCATTTTTACCCTCGTGGTATACTGGTGCCTGTGGATGATGTTGGGTTGTACAAGCAGAGAAACGAAGAAGCAGATGTATCGGGTTTTCATGACCGATCTCACGTTCATCTGCCGGGACACGGTTTATCGTATCGCTGGGGACAACAGCACAGCGAAAGATGTCTGTTAAAGTTACAGGCAGTACTCGGCAATCTTTACTCTTAAGCTTCAAGTAACGGTAGCTCTATCAGAGATAACACATCGTATACACGCGGCTCAGCATGTTGTTTGGCAGTTTTACTCACGGGAGAAGGAAGTCGAAGCATGCTAACTTGTCTTGCTGAATTTGGGGTATGTTCATCCCATTTTGCTCCTTCCTCGTCCGTTCATCCAGTGTTGTGGTGTGGGAAGTTGGGAAGGCGCGACTGGCCTGCGTGAGTATCTGTTTCATCCAAACCAGGCGGGGTATCCCGTTCTTCGTTCCGACAACTGGACAACCCCATCTTCAGTCGAAAACCACACACGTGGAGACAGCAGTCCCGCCGTTGCCGTTTCTTCCGTGATCATCATGCCGTTGTTCCGCTTCACTTGCCCATTGAAGAATATCAGGGCTGCTTATTAATAGTGAGACAAGGCTCCATAACGGACGCCTGCCACAATGGTAGTCGGGATGCCATGCTGCGCCGCACGCGGGTCGATGGCTGCCTACTTGGCAACCGAACCGCTGTCGCTATCCGACCAGGAAATGCAGACACGAGGGAACCAGGATGCCAGGCGTTGACCAAAAATTCCATGCGTCGTTGTTACTGTGTGATACCACATCACGGGAGCCCAAGCCGAAGCCACCCTTATCTTGAAGCATACATCGCTACCCGATAAGCCGAGCGATCGGCTACCCGAGGACTCGGCCAACTTTGATCTTGCCACGTCCGGCCCCGGCCCGAGTTAAGAATATCGTGCCGAATCTACCTCTCAAAGTCCGCACTCCGCTCCGTTTGGGTTTCCTTTGTCTCGTTCGGAAGAAATCCCTGCAGGTGTCAGAGCCTCATATACCCGTAGTGTAACCCACACTGACGGGCTGCGAGGCGACCGGTGAGAGAACGCTCTCGAATCTTGGCATACTAAGTTATCGGCAAGCAACATCGGACCGTCTTGGAGATTTCAGTGGAACGGAGGGAAAGGAGGGTGATGGCGTGAGAATATTGGATGGTCTCCATGGGCTATTGTAGGTGAGGTGCTTGGTGTGCCTGCACCAAGGCGAGCTACACCAAATTACTTGCCCTCCATCCCTTTTGGTACTTTCCCGTTACCCCACTCAGCAGTCAACACGCCCGGTATCTAGAGAGGAGGGTGGGAAGAAGGGAAAAAAGAAGAGACCACAGTGTAAGCGAGAGTGGGTATACCTACAGTAAGTCGACCAGGGGCGATCAATCTGACCACGGGAAGCTGCAGTTGTCTGATGGGAATGTACAGAGACGAAAAACAGACACGGAAGGAAAAGAAGTCGGCTGCAATATGCCTGTCCTGCTTCCATTCCTGCCGTGTTTACCACGCGGAGCCATGTGGAGGAAGTCAACTGGTCCAATATGATATATCATGGGCAGGATCCTAACCGGAACCAGTCTGTCGGGTCGTCGGCAGGCCAGTCATGAACAACAACCCACCCTGCACTGCGCCCCCTTCTTGCGCACCATGCAGACCCAACAGCCTCTATTACAGGGCACTACGCCAAGTCAGGCATGCCGAAGACCACAAAGCCACTAAGGCAAGACTTGCATTCACCGATCGGCTGGCTGAGATTAAGATTGATGGGGAAAATGTGAGAACTGACACAGAGGAAGTGGGCCCAGAACCTGACCGACTTCTGACACCTGCAGCCAATGCTCGGGAACATACCTGCCCACAGCAGTCGAGGATACCTTAGTGACTAGAGCAGCCTGTCGTTCACGCGCGTTATTATCGCGTGCGGGATCTGTGTCTTTACTACTGCGCATGCAGAGAGAAGAGCAGCCCCCCACACGAGGTCATGCATCGGGTACCCACGCTATGACGGAGGGCACGACAGTCAAGTGACTGAACAACGGGAGGGACAAAGAAGCGGAACGGCAACGGACAACACGAGTGGGAGGAGAGTCGGACTATCGCTGCTCGCGGTCGGCAAGGGAAAAAGCAAGAAAAAAGCAATGATCTAGACGGCGCGTCCTGTTGTGGGTGAAGTGATACGAACGTCCGGTTGCCGTGTGGCCGCACACCGGTCAGTTCATAAGGCTGGCGTAGCAGGGAGGCGAGCCTGATAAACAGCGTGCTTCTGGCTGTCAGTTTCCTTGCCGTCGCGCGGGTGGGCTAATCCAACCGTGCCCCTGGTCGTCTGCCTATTGTTTCTCCCACATCTCCCATCCTTCTAGTATGGTGGTTCTTCACACCACTTTCTCTGTGCTCGGATGCTTGCAACCATGGCTATGTCTGCTATCCGTCGCCGGCACTTGGGTGTTCAATGAACGGCACGCCACGGACACGGGATGCCTTCATCGGAACTAGGTGGATGGTGTGTCGGGCAGCAGCCACTTCTGAATGGGCTGGCAGATTGAATGACCGCATTTTGCGGCTAGACTCGGGCACTAGCGGTTCTGCCGCTACACGCGGTTGCCGATATCAATACGAACAAGCTGCCAGGAACCTAGATGACAGCCTCGAGTGGCAATGGGGCTCTGCTCTGTAGCTGTTCGACATCAACCCATTTACGCACCCGTCATGGGCTTTATACCAGGACAGGAAGTCTGTCTTGAGGGATATATAACATGGATCCCCCTACTTGGCATTAAAAACAGTAGACGCACCTCCATCTTGACATCTCATACGCACAGTATTCTTATTGCGGTTGCCAAGCATCACATAACCCAAACAGCCTCTGAAGATGGGACAGTCATTCTCCACTTGCTCCTCCTTGGGTCGGTCTTCCAAGAGAACCCCTGAGAAGGAAGCCAAGCATGACTTCTTCTCAGATACAACGTCGGGACGTGCCTCGTCATCTGAGACGGCTTCCACCACCCCAAATGACGGCGTCGAAGATGGTCTCCGCCCTTTTCTTGCAAAAGCAAAAGGCCATTACTGGTATACCACCACCGGCACCAAGATCCTCGACGCCTGTGGCGGCGCAGGGGTCGCCTGCATCGGCCATGGCCGTAAAGACGTTATGAAAGCTGTTGCTTCCCAGATGAGACGGTATTCGTATACTTCCTATGCACACTTTCGAGCACAGCCGGTGGTAGAGCTGGAAGAGTTTCTGGTGGAAAGTACCGGCGGGAAAATGCAAAGAGTGTACCTGTTATGCTCAGGTAAGCCCCCTACCCAACCACCCTACCCAATCACACACAAAAAGCGCAAGACTGATGTGTGTGGTATGTAGGGTCGGAAGCAGTCGAGTCATCCCTCAAACTCGCGCGAGAATATTTTCTCTGGGTTGGTCAGCCGCAGAGGGTGAATTTTATAGCGCGGTGGGAGTCATACCACGGTGCTTCGCTAGGTGCGTTATCTGTGGGTGGACATGTGGCGAGGAGGGCGCCGTTCGAGCCGCTCCTGCAACAGGGCCGGTTTGGGAGGATATCACCCTGCAACCCCTACAGACAACGGCTCACCAACCCAGACGGTACCGTGGAATCGGACGACCAGTTTGTGGAGCGGAAAGTGGCCGAGCTGGAACAGGAGTTCCAGAGGCTTGGGCCGGACACGGTGTGCGCAGTCATACTTGAGCCTGTAGTCGGGGCCGCTCTCGGATGTGCCCCCGCCGTTCCTGGCTACCTCCGCGCAGCGAAACAGGTTTGCGATCGGCACGGAGCGCTGTTGATACTGGACGAGGTGATGTCCGGGATGGGGAGGACCGGCTCGCTGCATGCGTGGGAGCAAGAGGGCATAGTTCCCGATCTGCAGACGATAGCTAAAGGTTTCGGAGGGGGTTATCAACCTGCTTCTGCCCTCCTTGTGGGACACAAGATTGCGGGGACTATGAAAAAAGAAGGGAAGGTGTTTACCCACGGACATACATACCAGAACCACCCCGTCGTCGCGGCTGCTGCGCTCAAGGTTCAGAGCATCATCAGAGATGATAATCTGCTGGAGAATGTAAGGGCTCAGGGGGAGTTACTGGGAAGGCTTCTCAAGGAACGGATAGGAGAGCATCCGAACGTCGGGGATATACGGGGAAGGGGACTATTTTGGGGGATTGAGTTTGTTAGAGACAAGACGACCAAACAGCCGTTTGATCCAACTTTGCAGATTGCACTGCAGGTTTACAAGACTGCGATGCAGGAGATGAGGGTGCTGGTGTATACCGGACAGGGCTGTGCGGGAAACGGAAAGGGGGACCACATCATGATCATGCCCGCCTATAACATTAGTGGGAAGTTGGTCAGGGAGCTTGTGGAAAGGGTAGCGGGCGCGATCGAGCGGGTGTTTGAAA
Organism: Diplogelasinospora grovesii; assembly: GCA_033297225.1. Taxonomy (NCBI): domain Eukaryota; kingdom Fungi; phylum Ascomycota; class Sordariomycetes; order Sordariales; family Diplogelasinosporaceae; genus Diplogelasinospora; species Diplogelasinospora grovesii. The sequence continues at coordinate 172,743 of MU853758.1, forward strand.
GGTATTAGTTTACAATGTTCGTTATATCATTATCATCACCAATGGCAAAAGCTAGAATACAAATTCCAGGATATCGATACCAACGCCGTTCACCATCCGTTTTGCACGCTCTCGACAGAAAACGCATTCTTGTACAAACCAGATGACCCGTCTTTCCTTCTACCTCATTCCGGGATATTCGTCCAGAAATATATCATCCCAGCTCAACTCACCCTGGCCCTGGCCCTTCTAATGCGCCTGCGCCCCTGCATGTGAGTGATGTGAATGCGTGGCAGACGGTCGTCTTTTATCCACCTCCAGTCCGAGGGCAGTAATGGCGTCGTCAAAGTTGGGAATGTCGTCTGCAGAATGTGCGACCTGCACCCACCTGACAATACCGGACTTGTCAACAGCAAATGCACCGCCCGTCTGCCAGCGCGAACCGCTCTCGGTGGTTCTGTTCCAGATACCCTCGGTTTTTCCAAGCTGGTAGGTTTTGTATATAGCCCAGGGGGAGAGTGCGTGCCACGTGGATGATATACCCAGGCCCCAGGCGGAGTATAAATCGCGGTCGGGGTCGACGATCACTTGTACGTCCCACTCCCCGCCTACCTCGATTATCCAGCGGTCGGTCGCTGTTTGGGAAGAGTGGCTAACTGCGATGCAGTGCAGCTCGGGATGGCGGGTGGATAGCTTGGTGAGGGACTTGAAGGTCTTCTCGGCGACTACACTCTCACACGTGTCAATCTACTGCGCCGTACGTCTTTTTTTCCTTCTTTTATACTGGGCCCGTGAGGTGGGGGGAAGGTAACCAAGTACTATTGAAAAAGAGAGGGAACAATCAAAGGAAAGAGAGGAGGGGGGGCGGGGGAACAAAAAAGGGAAATAGAAAGGGAAATGTAAAAAGGGGCACAAGAGGGGAGAACGTACATGGACATCCACAATGCCTCAAAAACACGACCAGTACCGGTTTATCACTTGGGAAGCTGAGAGCCGGAGCGGAGGGAGCGGATGTAGGGGGAGGAAAAGAAGTAGGCGCTGGGTCGCCTACTTTGGGGAGAGGCGCGACTTCTTTTGGTGGTGGTGTCTTGAAGGATTGAAGCTCTTGCGAGAGGGTCGAGCGGATCGTTGCTAGTGACATTTTTTTTGCGTTCTAATACTGTCGCTCAAAGGCGCGCACACTGGGGAGACGAACTGGAAGATTTGATCACGTAGAATTATACGGGTTAAATGTATTGAAGGTTAGGCAGGTTCAGTTGAGATGATTGAATGTTTGCGCGATATTAGGTGGTTTATGCTGAGGGAAATTTGTTAAGTGGCACGCGACACGCAACAACGACGTGGAAAATGGCCCGGAACTGATGTCATTCCACTTCACTTCCGGCGACAGCGAGGGTGTGTTGTGCTTATCGATAAGACGCCCGCCTATCCCTTTGGCTGTGAACAAGTCCTTTTTTTAGTGGGGACCAACAATACCCGCAGCTATGCGCACTGATAAAAATGTTATTATATGGACGCTGCATTTATGACCTAAAACAGTGTCTAAGAAATCGGAGAAAAGTTAAGGATATAGACAAGTACCTAAAATATGTTTTCCTCAGTTTTATCGGCTTTAATAACGATAAGAGCTTAATAGATAGTTATTTTGCGGCTATGTAGAGTGCGCTCTTATCTGATGGCCAGGGTGCTGGATGTACTGGAAGCCCACTTCTTTCGCGATCTCATAAGCTGATTGGCTATAGACCCGGTCCTCGCTTAAAAAGGACTTGTTCACAGCCAAAGGGATCCCACCGCTAAAAGTTTAGGGCAGCGGTTAAGTGACGGGAGCTTTTAACGCATCCACTAAAGCTTCGCTGGCACGTGGCTTGGGACTTACACAGTGCAGTACTACCACAACCGTTCAATAGAGAATCACTACGGAAACAAACAACCAAAAACAAGCGAAGGAGGAGAACAAAAAGCGAACAAATACATACAGCACCTGGGATTCGCTGGTCGTCACCGACCCAACTACTAGTCAGGCGATTGGCGGCTTATCTATGGGAGAGCGGACGGGATCCCGAGTTTTCCACCATCTATGGCCGTATGTATTCACCTGGGGCTGCTTTTTGGTTCATTAGGGAGTGTTGGGATCAGGAGACATTGACAAGTCTATAACTGTATGTGGTGGAACGACTCTTTCACCGCGGATGCATTTGTTCTCATCTGCAATTAACCCCCCGGTGCTGTTGCCTAATCACCTCGCTGTACATACACTATTAGTACCCAGACTGTTGGCAGTGCTGTGGAGAGCGCAGGTAGTTGGTCTTGATTAACATGACATTGGAAAGCAAACGAGCAAGTGCTAACGCTGAAGCATGCTTCCAGTGTTTTGGTCCCGAAGTAAAGTGATGCCTAATTAGGTCCTTTTCGTCTCCGAAGTGCTGTCCAGAGCTAAACGAACCCGAGAGGTAGCATTGTTGATCTGTGTGTTGTCAAGTAATTAAGCACGTGAGCCACTTAAATCACCAAGATCGGCTGCTGCCTTTATTCCCTAGCTTAAAATCCTTTGTTGTAATTATTAGTAGTCGGGCAGGGCTGAGCCAGCGGGTCCAATGCGAACGCACCAATCATCTAGTACTACATTCTCTTTCACCTCTGAGCCTCAGCTTAGGGTACCACGTTGGAATAGCACTTGGTACTCACTTGGCGACTCCTTCATCAGAGTAGTGTACACTAGTTCCTCCTCGCACTGGACCCACACTTTGTCGAGCCTCTATCAGCCCCAAGAATGGACATGGCATTACACACCCGGGATTTGGGAATACTACCAAGCGATGGATTCCTTCGCGTAATTTGCATGCCTTCTCATCGCTGAGTTTAGCTTGTACATGAAGATCTACAACACTAATCTCGCGCTATGCCCAAGTTGCTTCGTTTACAATGCGAGGTCGTGGATGTAGGCAGTGAACGTCAAACCTTGTCGGTATCGGTTTCGCGTGATGTAATAATTATATATACCTTCGACTTTGTGTCCTCTCGAGCGTAATCTCTCTTGTGAGTGTAATACATCATCCAGTCAAAGTTGTGATAGTAATGATGCTCACCACAAACCTCTTACTTGCCCTAGCCTCCGGGACGGCAGTGGCAGCAGTGCAACAACACTGTCCGCCCCTCGGTCCCGTGCTCCCGGCCCCGGTCAACCCATCTGCCAACCCGGCCGTGTCTGCAGCTCTTTCCGCCATAAACACAAAATTCCAGTCATTGGTATCAAAGTTCAACATCTCAGCAGCGTCCATCGCAGCGACATCCATCCACGAAGACAAGCCCCTTTTCGAACTTCACTACACCCCTCCCAGCTTGGCTTCCCGAGGCGTACAGAAGGTCGATTCCAACTCGATATACCGAATCGGTAGTCTTTCCAAAGTCTTTACCGCGCTTGCGGTGCTCAAGCTCTGCAAAGTCGATCTCGATGACACCGTCACCAAATACCTCCCCCAACTTAAGGACCTTAAAAAGGAGCAGGAGGTAAACAATGACATTACGACCGTACACTGGGACCAGATCACCCTTGGGGCACTGGCCTCGCATATGGCTGGTATCGGAGCCGACTGTAAGCCCCTACCTACCGTGTCCCTGGATGGCAAGATACCTGGTATGTTGGCTGACAAAGAGAACAGTGGCAACAGACCTAGCAGATTTCCCGGCGCCATGGACAGCGCTCGGCCTTCCCAACCTCACCACCACACAAGACGCGGAGCTCCCACACTGCGCTGGCCTGTTTGGCCTGCCACCCTGCAATGAGACGGACTTTTATGCCACCTTTGGCCGCCGCCCACCAGTATACGCGCCGTTTACCAACCCGGTGTACTCCAACATCGGCTTCGCTATACTCGGGCTGGTGGTAGAGGCTGTATCCAACCAGACCTTTACCGATTTTGTGCAGACCCAGGTTTTCGACGTCGCCGGCATGAATGGCTCATCTCTCTCCAAACCTGATGATGCTCGGGGCGTCATACCCGTTGATGACGGCTGGTGGAATGCCAGCCTTGGCGTTGAAGGCCCGTAGGTCTCCCTTATGAACTTGCAGGGGACGAAACGCGCGAGAGAGCCACTGACAAACGGTAACAGGGCAGGGGGGTTCTACAGCACCACTTCCGACCTCTTGGCTTTCGGGTCGGCCATCTTGACGAACAAGTTTTTGGCGCCGGTCAAGACGCGCAAGTGGCTCAAGCCGGTAACCTTCACTTCATCCCATGGCTTCGCGATGGGTGCGCCCTGGGAGATTTTGCGGTCGGACAGCGTGACTACCGACGGAAGGGTCGTCAACTTTTATACCAAGTCTGGAGATGTCGGCGAGTATCACGGCCAGCTCTGCCTCGTCCCGGACTATGATTTCGTCATTAGCGTCCTGGTTGCCGGATCAGAGACAAGCTCTGATATGACGGAGATTATGCTCTCGCAGATCATTAAGGAGTTGGCGCCGGCGTTTGAGCAGGCCGGTAAAGCTCAGGCGCAGACTGATTTCGGAGGCTCGTACAGCGATGCTGCCAGTAACTCTACCTTGGTCCTGTCCCTCGATGATGGGCCTGGTTTTGCTGTCTCCAAGTGGATCGTGCGTGGAGTCGACGTCGTTGCCAACTACCCGAAGTACAACGCTGGCGGCGGCGGCGGCGGCAGCGCTACTGTAACAACGGCACGGCTGTATCCCACGAACCTCGAGGCCGGTAACCAGACATCTTGGAGAGCGGTCTTTGAGAGCGGGACCTTGCAAGACCGAGACGCCCTAGACGCACAGCTAATCTACCCGCAAGGAAGCTGCATTACCTGGTCGTCAATGGACCGGTCGGTATACAGCTACAACGCCATCGACAATCTGGTGTTTTCGACCGACGATGCGGCGGAAGGAAATCGGGGTCAGGCGTCGGCGGTTGAGCTGAGGGCTTTTCAGGTGACGCTGCAGCGCGACGTTTAAAGAACGTTTTCTTGGCGCGGCGCAGGAGGCGCAGTTAGGGCACAAGTTAGGCTGCCGCATGGAACTTTGCTCGTTTTCTTTTTGTAGATCTGGAACTGCTAATCTGGCTTTGCCTAGGCGGGGTTGTTACACAGGCTTGACGTACCTTATTCTCTTTATGTATTTGTTGTACCTAGTGGAGTGTAAGATCAGAATGCGAAAGACAATTGCCATGCAATGCGTTGCATATGCGGCTTGTGCCGCAGAACCATGGAGGCGCCACGGTGAGAAACTGGCTGTTTTATGCTATTCTTTCCTTCGATATATGCTCACAACCGAAGTCGTACGGAGCACAAGCAGCCAGGATAAGATATCGATAAGCTGACTGCCTGGAAGGATCAACAGACACGGGCAGGAAGTATTTGCAAAACAATATGGGCAGTCTGACAGCCAAATGGGTTGCACAAAGCGCCCTGCAGAGTGCATCGCAGCATCGGTGGTTTGCAACCCTCCGGTTGCAACACTCTGGGTCGGCCAATTTGCGGCGCCTTTTCGTTCATGTCCAAGTCAGGGATTCTCGCGCTCGGAAGGGCACGGCAGAGGACCCCTCCAGGCCGTTGACCTACAGTGCCGTCCGCATCCTCGCAGGGCTGGAGAACCTTCTTCCCACGCGTTTTAGTGCCGGGACCACGGACTAGGCATCAGGCACGCAGATTCCAGGTTGGCGTCCCGCACATTCTGGATTGGCGATGTTGTTATCGCCGAGATGTGGTCGGTTAGTTTGGTTTGCCGTTTCATTCCCAAACCGCGAGTGTTCCTCCTGCTCCCTTTGGCAACGAAGGTCAGAACCTTGTATGTGTGCCATTCGGAATGCGCCCAATCACGAACCTTCGAGGCTGACCGCGGCGGCGAGAGCTGCTTGCGCCTTCCACATAGGGAACTGGAGAATTGCTGCAAGTTACAGGGGTGACTACGGCCTCTTGCCCTCCATGTTCCCCTGTGAGGTGGCATTGAGTACCACTGGCCCCTGTGGAACGGTCTGGAGAAGGACTCCGTGCATCATCGTTTGCCACCAATGCAGCGCATGCGCAGCCACAAGGTGTCCCACCAAGCTGTCTGCTCCATTCAGGCTCATTTGCTGGCGCTTGCATGCAATCAACCCGGGAAATCAGCTCAGTGCGCTTCCGTAGCTACCGCGACCCAACCGCTTGCCGCACTTTGATCGTCGTCCAGCTTGGGTTCTGAGGACGGGAGGGTCAGAATCCTTCGACGAAACGCTATCGTCATGCGGAAGGCTCGCCGATAGCGTTTGTGCGCAAGTACATCGACTGCTGCCCTGCTACAACAGGAGATCCTCTACCGCCAACCAACGTTTGTATAACCATCGACCGACTTGGCTTTTATCTTGGCTTTCTAGCCGGTGTGACAGGTCCCCTGTGGAGGGCTTAGCCTTATAGTAACCGGCAGACTGGCGGAGTTGCGGAGTTGAAAGGACAATGCATGAGGTGGTGAGAAAGAAAGATTTGCTTGAGAAAGAGAGAGAGAAGAAGGTTTGTCCCGTTTAACACCATTCGCCAGTGGGATCCCATCCAGTTTTTGGGGCTTGGCCGGACACTTATATGGAAGGAGCAACCAACCACATTTCACACCGTCAAGTCTGCACCGTCCCCGGATTCAACAAAGCCTACGGGGGGCCGTTGTGTCATATCTCGGAGGAATAAGCAGTTCTCTCTCGGGCGCATCAGAAGAAGGAAAGAAGAGGAAGCAGGAAGAAAGAAAAATGGAGATCGACTCGGACTCGCCAACGCCGTCAGCATCTCCGCGCGGGCATTCCGGCAGGAAAGGTTCGAAGAAAGTGAGGACAGGCTGTATAACATGCAAGTAAGTACGATTTCGATTGTGTCACACTCTTGAGCGGCCGCCATTCGAAAGACTCGATCTCTTCACTGTCTCCCACTGGCTAGGAGAAGCGCGCGTTTGAAGAGCGCACGACCTTGGCCGGGGGTAGGTGCCCTATTTACTGGTAACTAACCTCGGACTTGGGGCCCAGAATTCGCAAGGTAAAATGCGACGAAGCCAAACCGTTTTGTATGCGATGCACCAAGACGGGCCGCAAATGCGACGGCTATCTGGACGCCAAAACCATGGCCCAGCGCCGGCGCCGATCTGGCGGGCTATCCAGCAGTGGTCATGGCGCTGCTGGTGTTGGAGGTGGTGCAGGGGACCCGCATGTGTCGCTGACCGTGGCCTACGAGTGGGCATCGGCGGATGAGAAACGCTCATTTCACTTCTTTCAACACGTTACAGCGCCGTGCCTGTCGGGCGACTTCGACGGCGTCTTCTGGCGCGTGCTCGTGCTGCAGATATGCCAGGCTGCACCCGCTGTCAAGCATGCCGTCCTCGCCGTCAGTAGTCTGCACGAAGGCATGGTTCAGGGCTCAATAGCACCCCCTTATGTCGACGACACGGGCGACAGGCAGTCGTTCGCCCTGTGCCAGTACAACAAAGCCATCGCCTGTCTGCTGGATCAGATGCGCGAGGTCGACGCCAAGCCTTTGGTGCCGCTGCTCACCTGCGTGCTCTTTGTGTGCATCGAGCTCATGCAGAGCAAGGATAGGGAGTCGCTAATCCACCTTGAGCAAGGGCGCCAGATACTCAGCCAGCTAGGCAGAAGGACAATGACGCGAAATCCCGAGGTGGACATGATCAAGCAACACTTGGTGCCCATGTATACGAAGCTCAGCTTGACGTCCTCCTTGCTTGGTGGCAGCCCCGTGGAGATACCAACGCCGTTGAAGACGATGACCGAGGTTCCGATGGTGTTCGAGTCAATCGACGACGTCCGCTATGCCCTCTACGACTTTATGGACGAATGTCTTCGCTTCACAAAGAAGTCGCGTCCGATCAAGTACGGCGACGTCTCAGCCGACGACATGCGAGCATTTGAAGCCGAACAGGACTATCTTATGAGGAGACACGCCAAGTTCAATGTTGCTTTCTCCCTATATCAGTCGGCAAAAGCGAAAGATGCGCCGCCAGGGTCTCTCGCTCTGATACAGATACATGTCCACACCATCTTCATCTGGGTGTCGACGGCTCTCACCAAAAACGAGGAGGCCTTCGATAGCCATGTGTCGACATTCTCGGCTATCATTCCGCTAGCCGCCTCCTTTCTAGACACGCTAGACGATACTGCGGGGGGCGAACTAACAGCCCTGTCGCAATTGCAGATCGACGCGCGCCGCTTTTCAACCATGTTCACCTTCGAGATCAATGTCATTGTGCCGCTGTACTTTGTCGCCGCCAAGTGTCGCCACCCCCTAGTTCGGCGTACAGCGCTGGACCTCTTGCGTCGCCATCCTGGGCGCCGCGAAAATCTCTGGCGCGCCAACGTGATGGCCGCCATTGCCGAGCACACCATGAATCTTGAGGAGAAGCACCTCCGACCCGCTCGTCGACCAGAGGGCGAGCACCGAGCGGCTTCTCCCCCAGAGCTGACAGCGCCCTATACCTATGCCTTTGCCCCAGATGATGTGTGGGCCACCGGTCTGCCCGACGTACCGCTGCCGGACAGCTTTCGGATGGACGTGGCCGAGGCATCCGGGCGCCCCTACGGTGGTTACGAGCCGGGGACACAGGGGTCATGTGGGCACAGTATGGATATGGACATGAGCAGCCTTGATGTCGGCGATTTCGGCCTCGAACATATGCCCGTCGACCCGACACTACTCGTCGATACGACCGAAACGACCAACTCCTCGGTCCCGCACTCGTTCAGCAGCGCGGCTTCTATAGCGTCATCTTTTGACGATCTCGCGGCCGGATCTACGATTTTTGTGGCCGGCGGCAGCTCAACCCCCGCCCCGACTAGTATGGGAATGGCAGACACTGCGTCGTCGTCATCTGCTACACTGTGGAATCCCCCCTATTCTCAACTCTCCCCGCCCGACATAGCACTGGAGCCACCGACCCCGATGGGAGAGGAACAGGGATTAGGCATATTCAAGATGTCTCTATCACAATCGTCATATTCGCGTCCACATTCGCACTCAAATTCACATAGACACTCACACTCACGACAGCCATCAGAAGGGGTTTCGTTAGGATCGTCAGACGAGTCACGGCATAGCTCCATGACAATGGACCTGCCACAACCACCGCCGCGCAGTGGTGACGCACCTTTCGACGTCCCCGAGCGCTTCCGCGTGCACGACGCCATCATCGGTCCCGACAAGGAGGACGGTAGCTGGGTGATGATGTTCCGCAAGCTCGGCGGGCTGGACGCGGATTGGGATGTGCAGGCTGAGTTTGTGGCTGTCGAATAGGGGTGACAAGACAAGAGGAGGCAGGTTGGAAGGGCAATTCCGGTAAAGGCGCATATATACACGGACATAATGGATACACAATGATGGATAGATACCCAGATGTCTCACGATCACGAACTGGATTATTGGTACTCGGAACATAGGGATATAGCACAGGAGTTGGAACAATTAGGTCTTTTGGTTAATGGGCACATATGTGGATGGAGCATGTGGTGGGTCCAATTAGGCCTGTCGGTGTCAAGCCCAGGACAAAGCGGAAGATTTATTCACATTTACGATTATAGCTAAAGAAGGGCTCTTGCAAATGGAGCATCGAAGACCAGAACTCAACGTTAGCTTCCCATATTACCAAGTCCTGCTGTCATGTCAACTCAAGCACTGGAGCTGGCAACAAGAGAGAAAAAGAGCAAAGGGGGAGACAGAAGAAAGTGGAGAGAAAAAGAAGCGAACGGCAAAACATACAACACCAGGGATTCGCTGGTCGTCACCGACCCAACTACTGATCTGGCCCTCAGTGGCTTATCTATGGGAGAGCGGACGGGATCCCGAGTTTTCCAGTGGGTATGGTCGTATGCGACAATTTTCGGATGTAGCACCACTATATCTACTGATTCTCACTATTGTATGTATGTCCGTCTCTCGGGATCGATGGCTGCGGCCAAGTCACTCCCCATCGCCGCTGCTTGCTTGAATAACCTCCAGCATATGCAGGTACTAGTTGCTGCCGCTAGTACACACTGCAGGGGGTAGAAATCCCAGAATACAGAAGTTGAAATCACAAAAACACATACAAGAACGATGCCTATATGTTTGCGAACATCCGAAAGATTTCCCATAAGACGGGATGACATCTATCTCTTCAGATCAGCAATCGATGGGGGAAGCTCGACGATGCCACGCCAACAAGATTCCAAACCGAGTCCGAGGCTATCATCACTGGATGGTGGACGCATACTACTGCCGGAGGCCTACAGACTCGCTTGCTTCGCTGCCGAAGGCTGCTAGCACGCGCGTTGCGTCTCCTATGTTGCTTCGTTGCCCATAAGACGGACTACTGACCTGTACGAGAGAAATGTAGCTACCACTCGGCGGCTTGAAGGTGGCCTAACTCGTTGACCGTGGCACTTGCGGTCGTACATATTCTGCCCTGATTAGGGGTCTCCAGGACTCGAGTGTTGAGGTGCACATCCCGGCACTGGTTTCAGGCAAGAAAGCTTGTCTCGTGGCATCCTTGAACAGGGCATAGCTCAACCAAAGGATCCGTAGCAAGCACCTCAACCCTCTCTCACATTATCAATACTGTACGAAAGACCCCCGCCATATCCGTCATGATAGTGGTAGGTATGTCGGATGGGAGTCTACGGACGCGGTGCGGTCATGAGGGTAGCGGCGTTTGGTGGCGTTCACGTGGTAATCCAAGGTCGCTTCGGAATCTCGCATACAGTGCGTCTTTGTCGGCGGAATTTGGCAGCGGATTCGGGTTACACTGTGTTGTTACGAGAGCCATTAGTAAAGAGGACAGATCTCTGCAAATGCTGTTCGCCTCAGCTGTTGAGTTGCGGCGGAGACAGTTTCGCCTCGAAGGCATAATAGCCCCGCCATCGGCACCTGGAGCTTTGTCGATCGGAGAAAGAGCTTCTGGCAAGTGTCGCAGCCTTGCTCCGTTGTCAAGAAGTCGGGGCTGAAAATCTGCAAAGGCAAACCTTCGTGAATCGCAGGGCAAGTTGGCCTCAACCGTCGTTGATTAGTGCGGAAGAGCTCAGTCAGCAGTGGGCTTCGCGGTGGTGGAAGGCATTCGAAGGTTCGAAACTGGCAGGCTGTCTCGAGAGCTTGGGCCCCGCGGGCCAGATCCGTTGTCAATCTTGTGTTACTTGATAGCCCGGCTCTTCGAACAAAGGTTCTTGCTCGGATCCCAAAAACATTCTCCTCGAACACAGAAAATGTAATAAATTCTTGAATAAATCTTATAAAGATATAAGAAATAGCGTAGACTTCACCGAAATTAAAGTTTTTCGGCTTTAGAAGCATTTACGTCCTTAAGCCCCAAAAGACAGAAGCACCTTATCTCAGCAGCTGCGGTATCGCACTAACAAACTTTGAGTGTACGTGCCTGACTAGAAAGCACGGACTTTGCCGCCCAAGGCTCTCCAACGTCGTCATCCGAGTGGTCGCCTAGCCCAGTGCTCTGCTGCTGCCAACTGCTGTCCTTCCGTGAAACCTTACCAACATCCTGCATTTCACGGGAAGCTGCTGGTCGAACCTTCCGCCAGCAACCATCCAAGTTCAAACCTCCAACCCAAAATATATTTCTATCTCAACTTGAGCTGCGAGAATTTTTTTCTCTCTCGCTCAACCAACGTCGTTTTCTGCACTCTCTCGACCCGCCTTGAGCAGCTGTCGCCCTTCCCCAACGCCACCTTCCCGATTCTGCATCCCCCATCAAACAGTGAGACAAGATGGCTCCGGAACCGCATTCCGAGCACCCTGAGCACAAGAAGAAGGTCAACTTGACGTGAGTAACCAGAAATGACGCCGGACGATGCTTCGCGCTCGTCTCAGGAACGATGGAAAGCTGACCCGTTTATCTAGGGATGCTTCTGGTGCCGACCACAAACATGTTTGTCCCAACCGACGGCCCTCGCATTATCGTCCTGATGCTGACTCCGAGTTATAGGAAGATGACACTGCAACCGCTATCCTCAAGAAAAAGAAGAAGCCCAACCAGTTGATGTGCGTAGATTCCGATGTCGCGATGCGGGGAACTCGACTAACAGGAAGCAGGGTGACCGATGCTGTCAACGATGACAACTCAATCATCGCGCTGTCGAACAACACGATGGAGGCACTACAACTATTCCGCGGTGACACCGTCCTGGTTCGAGGCAAGAAAAGAAAGGACACCGTCCTGATCGTTCTCGCCGACGACGACCTTGATGATGGCAGCGCGCGCCTCAACCGTGTTGTTCGCCACAACCTTCGGGTGAAGCACGGCGACATTGTTACCATCCACCCTTGCCCGGATATCAAATACGTGAGTTTCCATGGGTCTTTTCTTCATGCTTCGTGCAGCACCATGTGTACTGACAAACCCAAAGGCCAAGCGTATCGCCGTTTTGCCTATTGCCGACACTGTCGAGGGTATCACCGGCTCTCTTTTCGACGTTTTCCTCGCTCCGTACTTCCGAGAGGCGTACCGACCCGTAAGACAAGGCGATCTCTTCATCGTGCGCGGCGGCATGAGACAAGTCGAGTTCAAGGTTGTTGAGGTCGACCCGCCAGAATACGGCATTGTCGCCCAGGACACAGTGATCCACTGTGAGGGCGAGCCGATTCAGCGCGACGAGGAGGAGAACAACCTTAACGAGGTTGGCTACGATGATATTGGTGGCTGCCGTAAGCAGATGGCTCAAATTCGGGAAATGGTCGAGCTGCCGCTCCGGCACCCTCAGCTCTTCAAGTCTATCGGTATCAAGCCCCCCCGCGGTGTCCTTCTCTACGGACCCCCGGGTACCGGTAAGACGCTCATGGCTCGCGCCGTCGCCAACGAGACTGGCGCCTTCTTCTTCCTCATCAACGGTCCTGAGATCATGTCCAAGATGGCCGGTGAATCCGAGTCCAACTTGAGAAAGGCCTTTGAGGAGGCTGAGAAGAACTCGCCGGCCATTATCTTCATCGACGAGATCGACTCGATCGCGCCCAAGCGTGACAAGACCAATGGTGAGGTTGAGCGCCGTGTTGTGTCCCAGCTTCTCACCCTCATGGACGGCATGAAAGCCCGGTCAAACGTTGTTGTCATGGCCGCAACCAACCGCCCTAACTCCATTGATCCCGCTCTCCGGCGATTCGGCCGTTTCGATCGCGAGGTTGATATTGGCATCCCCGATCCTACCGGCCGTCTTGAGATTCTGCAGATCCACACCAAGAACATGAAGCTTGGCGACGACGTCGACCTCGAGCAGATTGCTGCCGAGACCCACGGTTACGTCGGTTCTGATGTTGCTGCTCTCTGCTCCGAGGCAGCCATGCAGCAGATCCGTGAGAAGATGGATCTCATTGACCTTGATGAGGACACAATCGACGCTGAGGTCCTTGACTCTCTTGGTGTTACTATGGACAACTTCCGCTTCGCCCTTGGCGTTTCCAACCCTTCGGCTCTTCGCGAGGTTGCCGTTGTCGAGGTTCCCAACGTTCGCTGGGAGGACATTGGTGGTCTCGAGACCGTCAAGCAAGAGCTCAAGGAGAGCGTCCAGTACCCCGTCGACCATCCGGAGAAGTTCCTCAAGTTCGGCCTCTCCCCGTCGCGTGGTGTTCTCTTCTATGGCCCCCCGGGTACGGGTAAGACGATGTTGGCCAAGGCTGTTGCCAACGAATGTGCGGCCAACTTCATCTCCGTTAAGGGTCCCGAACTCCTTTCCATGTGGTTCGGTGAGTCCGAAAGCAACATCCGGGACATTTTCGACAAGGCGCGTGCTGCTGCCCCCTGCGTTGTATTCTTGGACGAGTTGGATTCCATCGCGAAGGCCCGTGGTGGATCTGTTGGTGACGCTGGCGGTGCTTCTGACCGTGTTGTCAACCAGCTTCTGACTGGCAAGTTTTAACTCCCTTCTTTTGCCTATCGCATCGCTCCAATACTAATGCGCCGCACAGAAATGGATGGTATGACCTCCAAGAAGAACGTCTTCGTCATCGGCGCCACCAACCGTCCGGAGCAGCTTGACCCTGCGCTGTGCCGTCCCGGGCGTCTCGACTCGCTCATCTACGTGCCTCTTCCCAACGAGGCGGAGCGTGCGGGTATCCTCAAGGCTCAGCTGCGGAAGACGCCGGTCTCCAGCGACGTCGACATCAGCTTCATTGCCTCCAAGACACACGGTTTCTCCGGTGCCGATTTGGGTTTCATCACCCAGCGGGCAGTCAAGATCGCCATCAAGGAGTCCATTGCCCTTGACATCCAGCGGACGAAAGAGCGCGAGGCCGCGGGCGAGGATGTTGAGATGGAGGATGAGGCTGAAGATCCGGTTCCCGAGCTCACCAAGCGTCACTTCGAGGAGGCTATGCAGATGGCTCGTCGCTCTGTCACCGATGTGGAGATTCGCCGCTACGAGGCTTTCGCTCAGCAGATGAAGAACGCCGGTCCTGGCGCCTACTTCAAGTTCCCCGAGGCCGGCGGCGATTCTAACACCAACGCCGGTGCTGGTAACTCGTTTGGCGATGCTGGCAACGACGACGGTCTCTATGACTAAATGTAAGGTCTTCGCCTCAGTCGAAAGCTGATATCTGGCTGGTAGAATAGATCTCTTGGGTCTGAATGTATTTTAAACTTTTTTCTGTCTGGCAAGGAACGACGTTTGCATCGTCATCTTTCTCGATTACGTCTTGGGAGAATGGGAATGAATGACTGTAACATGCGGTAGGCTCAGTCTTGGGAGATTTATCGACGACGCTCTTAACACAACCCTGGAGGCTATCAGGTCACACAGACAGCGGAGTTCAGTAGACCAAAAGCGTAACCTACACCATGTTGGGTCAGATAGCGGTAAAGTGTGTTTAGTAGAATACAGAGCATTGCACATCAGTTGCCCCGTTCAACACGAAGTTTTGAATATTTGTGTTGGATAACCATTCACCCTAGGCAACCTTTGAAGCTGAATGCCGCCTTCTGATCCTGCTGTTGATGCAATGTCGCTTGAGTTGGCATGGTGTCGGGCATGTATATATCACTTCTCCGTTCGTCACGATTCATCAGTCACTTTTATCTGGGAGTCTGGAGTAAGTCATTGCCTTCAGCAGCGAACGTTTGAAGCCTGCCCTAGCCTTTTCATTCCATTTCTATGAAGCCCAAGCAATGCAGTCTTAATTATAGTACAGTTATGACGAATTCAAAGAAGACTTTTGGAATTCGCTCCTCCCTTTCGCTTTGGGAAAACATCAAGTATGAAACGTGTTAATACAATCGACGAAGTAAACCGGCAAACCACCTCTTACCCTTCCTCCTTAATTAACCCTTAACCACCTCCCAAGGTCCTTGGATGTGTGGGGTGGGACATGGACCGCTAGAACAGTCTTTTGTCTTTTTCTAGTAACAAATGGTTTGATCTGGCGGTGTCACCATTATAATGATGACTACTTCTGTTGCTGTGGACGGCGGCACAGGAGCTTTAGACATGAGCATGCCCTTCCTCTTCCTCTTCTTCTTCTTCTTCTTCTTCCTCTTCTTCTTCTTCCTCTTCCTCTTCTTCTTCTTCTTCTTCTTCTTCTTCTTCTTCTTCTTCTTCTACTTCTTCTTCTTCTACTTCTTTATTTCTTTTCCTTGCAACGTCCTCTTCTTTTATCTTCTTCACTGTTGTTTTTCTTTGCCCCAGAAGACAAGGGCGCAGCTCCGGGAGCGCTAGAGCCGGGTCTGGTCGTCCAGTACGGCCGGGCTGATGATTGCTGCCGTACTAAGTAGCAGCATTTATGCCCGCGCCTCCTCCCTCACCCTCGCCACCTTCATCATCTGGCTCGACAACCTCGGCGACAGTGTCCAGACATTCCCTCGTGATCTTGAGCGCGTCTTCTATGACTGACTGCGGCAGCGCCAGACTTGTACCGTTACTCCCGCTGCCTGGTAGGTGTGCATTTATGGTTCCGTTGGTGGCGGGGGAAGCTGCGGTGATGGTGCCGTTGGTGTTGCCGTTCGCGGCGAATATCTCGGATGCAGCCGTCCCGTTAGGCATAGCCTTCCCGTTTACGCCGTCGTCGGTACCATTTGTGCCATTAACACCATTAACGTGACGGCTGCTGGTACTGGAGAAGTTGGTGTCGGACTTGACGTCCTCGATTACTCGTTTTAGCAGCGCGGGAAATGTGGTGCACTCCCCGGACCGCATGAGAGTGAGGGCGTGGTTTTGGATTAGGGTCGGCCAGTTCGAGGGATGGGCGTGGAGGGAATGTAGAAGGTGGTCTTGTATTCTACCAAGCATTGTTAGCACGTCGAACGTAACTTCCGAGAATCAGAGAGAAAGAGGGAGCAAAACGCTGGGGAAAGAAACGAAGGGAGGCGTAGAAGGAGGGGAGAAACCGTACTTGTTGACATGCCCATTGTTAATGAGCAACAGGTTAATCTTTGATCGTAGGTCGGTGTCTTGCGTGGCGGGTGTGTAGTTCGCTGCTGAGGCAGGCACCTTTGCTGGTGTGGTGGGGTTTGGGTTTTGGCTAGCCATTCTGGCTGTCCTCGGCTGTCCTGCAGCAGGCTGCTGCTGCTGCTGCTGTTGTGGTGTTGGCGGTGGTGATGGTTGCGAGAAGAAGGATGCCCCGCTAATAACGTCTAATTCCCCTTCCTCTTTTCAAGTGTCCTTATTTCGCTGGATTGGGTATTTCTGGGTGCTCAGCCGCCTTGAGATCGGTTCGAGTTATGTAGTCTTGAGGCGACCAAAGGTCGTCGTGGAACGAGCAGGCACCGAGGGAGGACTGGGTGGGGAACTGGATGAACTGGAGGGACGATGGGATCTTTTGTTGCGAGCGGACGGTGGGGAAGACAGATTTGCAAGTTGCGTTGTTGTGAGGTGGCTAGATATAACGGTCGGAGCCAGAGATGATGCGCATGCCGATTATACTTCGTGAACAGAGGGAACGATAGCTGGCTTGTAATTGAAATGTTTAGACGCTGAATGCACGAGGCTGAAGTAACAAGGCTGAATGGGAGATGGGAATTTCCCTGGCGCCAGCGCTATGGGACCTCGAGGGGACATTTTGAGGGGGTGGGGGCGGCACTGGGGCCACCAGCAGCACTGGGCTGGGGCACAAGTGGCACGTGCCTTCCGTAGCACTTCCCAGGCTGAACCGCTGAACGTGCAGGGAAGTCCACTGTAACCTGCCGAGAACCTTGGAAGGCCCAAGGAACCTGAAGCCCACTGTGGCGGCCACAGACTGATGCTAGAGACGTTGCAACGCAGGTCGACATCAACCTGCTTGATTCTGACCTTTTTGGTCTTCCTTAACAATTCTTGTCATGAACTAGTTACTCCGCATTGAGGTATCTCTAAGTTCCCACACCTTGACTTCACACGACCTTTGGTTTGCATCCCATCGCCTGCTGTGCATCAACATGCAAACTCTCGATATTCTGCAGATCCAGAGTGATCTCCTCTTGACACCCAGTCCCTCTTGATCATACTGCCAGCAATGCATATGTAATGATGATGCAGTTTTCGCAGCTCGTCTCGTTCAGTGGATGGCGTCCTCCCCTGCCGGCCGCTGGGTGGTGCTCCGACCCGAACCATGCCACGATACACGATATCGTAGGTACGTTCTGCCAACTCTCACTGTCGCTTTGTCTTTCCGAACTGAACAATACAATTATCCCTATTGTAAGGATGGACCGCGAGACCTGTAACCGCTGCTCCACGTCGACACAAGTATCCCCGGCCGTATTCTTGTGGGTATGTTCTTGTGAGCCACACCGTTGGCTCCTGACGTTTCCGCGTGGGGTCAGCATGTAGACAAGATAGAGCCCCTCTTCTTGGCGAGTTTGTTGCCTTTACCATGAACTGACAGACACTCGTCCCTCTCAAAGTTCACTCCCATCGTCACATGTGGCTCTGCCCTTACGCCCCGAACTTGCACTCAATAGGCGTGCAGTCCCAACAGTAACCCCAAAGCTGGCCCCAATCGGCAAACACCATTCTTTGGAGGTAAAACCAAAGTTGTGCTGTATAATGATGCAGATAGAGTCCGCGAATGCGGCAGCCGAGAATGCGAATATTGTTGGAGATCGAACGGGGTGGTTAAGAGGTAAGAGCATCGCTAGGTAAACGACTGCCATGAAGATGGCACTGAACCATGAGGAGCGCATTCTGTGTGACTTTGTGGTGGGTTTTTTGAGTGGTTATGATGGTAGGTTTGCTATGCGGTGGGTGGCCTAGAGCCACTGCTTCAGACGTTCGAGTTTATATGACCGTTTGAAGTTGCTTATAGCGGGTTGAAGGTTGCATTGTGTGGCGCAGCGTGCTGACAGCCATCCATGGCTTGAGTCGAAGATGGGTGCTTTTAGCCAGTGTAATATAAGTCCATGGCTATGGATATTGAGAGGCAAGAGTGTAGATCAAGGAGCCGATGAGATGCTTTACTGTTACTATCTCTGCCATCTCCCTTACCATAGCGCGACATAACCCTATACCGGTACATACAGCACAGTACAATACACGGTACATGATATAGTAGACGGGTGAGCCGTTAGACGCACTGACTTTGCCGACGATTAGTGGGCAGGCTTGGGCAAAGTCTCCATGTAGCGCTTTCAAGATGGTACATGTTTGACAAGAAGTACAGACGTACAGTAGGTACCTTACGCTGAAATGGGTCCAGAATCAGTACCGAAATGGTGAAGAAGCACGGTCAAGACATGGTTTATGCTATCCCCATTTTATCTTGACTTCATCACCGCTACCAGCATCGGTATTTTAAAGGCATGTCCCGCCAACCGCCACGCTTTTTAGCCCTAATTCTAGTGCCTTGGCACTAACCTTCTGCAACCTTAACCGCAGCAATGGGATTTGAAGCATCACCATGCACATGGGCACCGATGGCAACATCCAAACTTCACTGCGCAAATTGGATAAAACATTCTCGAGAGCACCCAGCACCTCTGTTTAACTTTTATCCCACGTTCACAGGAAATGGCCGGAGGAGGAAATCCTCACGCACTTTCCGAAAGAGTGACACCTCGATCGACGATTGAGCAAGTGGGGTTTCTCCATAACAGGGGCCGATAGGGAGTGTCAAAGTCTTGATCGGTCTCGACCACATGCGGCTCCATGCCATTCACCTTCCGATCACATCGGATGTCGGTATTGTTGGGGCGCTAATAAGCGAGAGAGCAATATGTATCTGCTACAAGTGTAGCTGCAGAATCTCCCACGTTAGTGGCGTCGGAAGCCTCGGGACTTTCATCAACTTAGTTCCGTGGAGAAGGCTAGAGATAAGCGATCTCGCTGAAGGCCCGACTCCCCCTATGGCTCCTGCCCCTGATGAGCAGAGTCTTGGTGGAGAAATAGGCCAATGGCCTCCGGTCTCTTCAGCGAGGAGGAGATCTGATTAGATCCGATGGGGTAACAGCCCTAAGAGCAGGGAAGGCAAATCCGAACAAGACGGCCATAGCAGCCTTACGGAGCAGCCTTTTACGTCTCTGGTCGTCATGCCGGTCTTCAGCGAAAAGCAGACAAGCAGACAACCCTGACTCTTACGGCTGCCCGACCTAGGCCGCTATTGGACGGCGGACCTGAAAGTCCCCGGGTGTGAAGGACGGTCTGTCCTGAGACTCTGCTCGACACCCCCTGCCCACTCCAATGTCAGCCACTTCTTCATCGACGTAGCTCCGTTCAGTGCCGCCAGACGGTCTACGGGGCGACGGCCAGACTGCCTAGCATCTTTGGAGTTGGAGGTAGAGCTAACCAGAGAATGTGTAGCTCACACTAACCTCGACACCTTGACAAGCAAATTCACATGGGATCGAGACATGTCTAACGGACGCTTGCGGAAGTTACGGTGAGAGTGAGGTGCAGATGGCAAGACCTGTGTGCCGACACCGCCGATAGCGAGGAGTTGGAGCAGTCCCAAAGAGGCTCCAGAGATGGCTCCAGAGAGGCCTCAGATGGGTATAAGAGAAGACTGTCCAACTCGTCTTCAGTGTCTTTTCTCTCTTCTCATCACACAGCTTCACTCACAGGTCTGAGCAGGACAAGCTTCAAAAACATCTCTCGGACACATTGATTGTATCCCTCCCTCTACTACACAGATCATCATTCGCTACATCAACACTCGCTACAACCCAGTGGCAGGATCACAGTGATACCCAGCTCACCGACGCAATGTCTATGAGCACTCTCCGCGCAGGATTCGCGGCGGCTCTGGTGCTAGCCACCGGAGCCCTTGCGGCCCCGACAGGCACCGAGACCACTCAGACTACTGAGAACGCCGACAATGCCCAATCCCCCAACTTCTTCCCTGGCTGGGGTGGCTTCGGTGGCTTCGGTGATGGCTTCGGCTACGGCGGATTCGGCTACCCTCCCGTGATCATTGATATCGATGCGTGCGGCGGCTACGGCGGTTGCGACGGCTTCGGCTTTGGTGATGAATTCGGCTACGGCGGATTCGGATTCCCCTATGGTGGCTTCGGTGGCTTCGGTGACGGCTTCTATGGCGGAGGTGTCGAGATCATTGACATCGACGACTTTGGCTACGGCGGCTTCGGATTCCCCTACGGCGGATTCGGTGGCTTCGGTGGCTTCGGCGGCTTCGGCGGATATGCCAACGCTGAGGGCCAGGCTGAAGCGGCTGCGCAGGCCAAGAAGACCAAGCGCGCTCCCAAGCCTGAAGAAGCCAAGAAGACCATGAAGGTCAAGGCTAAGAAGGCCAAGCGCGCTGAGGCCGCTCCCGAGACTACTCAGACTACTGAGAACGCCGACAACGCCCAATCCCCCAACTTCTTCCCCGGCTTCGGTGGCTTCGGTGGCTTCGGTGACGGCTTCGGCTTCGGTGACGGCTTCTACGGCGGATTCGGCTACCCCAGCGTGATCATTGATATCGATGAGTGCGGCGGCTACGGCGGTTGCGACGGCTTCGGCTTTGGTGATGAATTCGGCTACGGCGGATTCGGATTCCCCTATGGTGGCTTCGGTGGCTTTGGTGACGGCTTCTATGGCGGAGGTGTCGAGGTCATTGACATCGACGACTTCGGCTACGGTGGCTTCGGTTTCCCCTATGGCGGATTCGGTGGCTTCGGTGGTTTCGGTGGCTTCGGCGGATTCGGCGGATTCGGTGGATATGCCAATGCTGAGGGCCAGGCTGAGGCCAAGAAGACCAAGCGCGCTGATGCGGAAGCTAAGAAGACCATGAAGACCAAGGTCAAGGCCAAGCGTGCTGAGGCCGCCCCTGATACTACCCAGACTACTGAGACCGCTGAGGGGGCCCAATCCCCTGAGTTCTTCCCTGGCTTCGGCGGCTTCGGCGGCTTCGGCGGCTTCGGTGACGGCTTCTATGGCGGAGGTGTCGAGGTCATTGACATCGACGATTTCGGCTATGGCGGATTCGGCGGCTTCGGCGACTTCGGTGGCTTCGGCGGCTTCGGCGGCTTCGGCTACCCTCCCGTGATCATTGATATCGACGAGTGCGGCGGCTTCGACAGTTGCGGTGGCTTCGGCTACGGCGGCTTCGGTGATGGCTTTGGATATGGCGGCTTCGGCTACCCTGGAGTCGAGGTCATTGATTTCGACTCGTTCGGCTACGGCGGCTTCGGCTTCCCCTATGGCGGATTCGGTGGCTTCGGTGGCTTCGGCGGCTATGCCAGCGCTGAGGACCAGGCTGCAGCGACTGCGCAGGCCAAGACCAAGGTCAAGGCCAAGCGCGCTGCTCCGGCTCCGGCTCCGGCTGCTCGCGATAACTCCAAGGCTGCCCGCGCCTCCCGCCGTGCTGCCCGCGAGGCCAAGCAGGCCAAGCAGTTCAAGGCTTAAATCAAATCCGATCAATCGAGGAGCCGTTTTGGAAAATTCGGACCACCTCCTCCCCCTTTTCCCCTTGTGTGGGATGAATAACGAATGCACAGAAAAATAGCCCACACACCACACTCTTTTAGATAGAGCGGTCGGAAGTAGAGGGAAGGGAGTTGAGTCCTGAAACGGCGGCTTCTTCGAGGAATGTGGCGATTATGATGTGTCGTGGGCAAAAAAAATCAACAAGCTTCTTGCCTTCTGGCGACGTCGTAACACATTCCTTTGTCTCAGAGGGGCACTTTAATGGAACTTGAGTTTTTGGGATGTATATAGCATCTCTTGGGTCGGTGGTGTACAAAATGGGCCAATGGCAATATTATAAACGGCTCGATGTTTATATATAGACAAGAATAAAAGACTTGAGTGTGGGCTCTGCCCCCTGAAGCAAAACAAACAGACCAACAGCTTCTGCGGTGATTTGATACCTGATAATCTTTTTACCCCTGACTACCACAATGGCTCAAAAAAGACGGCCTGAAGCAGCAAAAAGTGATCCCATTGACCCTGCAATATATAATTGATACAGGCTACTACCTCGGTATTGAACAGACAATGTTTAGATTTCCCTGTTCAACGCTGTCTGCTCACAACTAATATACCTACCTACCTTGTAGCAGCAACCCAGTCTGGCGGGTTGGGTGCCCCGCACTGTGTGCGTGAGGCCAAGTTTTTCGCACGCGCTTGCCTTCACCCCTAACGGAAGGAAGGTGCATACGTATATAAGGTAGGTATTGCACCTTCCCTCTCCTCGAGGAAGTACCCGACGCACACGCACACGTGACGTAAGTATGTCTTCATATTTCCCTCCCGTCGCTCGGCATCTGAACATCCCAATTTTCTCACGAGACGGGTTTCTGGAAGCGGAGCAAAGCACACACACCTCAGCATGCAAAGCAAAGCCCACGTGAGCGGGTAGGTGCTGTGTTATATATAAACTAAATTGAGTGTATCCGTATGTTCGGAAGATTCACGGCTACCCGCGGAGATCAACCGGCTCCGGGTGCATACGTGCATCGGAAAATGTGCAGTTGGGTAACACAGCTAAAAAGATTCTCGTGTTCTTCACGGCTTACCTATTCGAGACTTTCTAGCAAAGCTTGACAGACACCATATGCCGCCGCCGCCGCCCTTGAGAAGAAGAGCATTCTGTAAGCGAAATGGAGATACGAGGTTATTATCCCGTGGTGTTCTTATCACATACCCTCTGAGGGGCCGTAATTAGTACTATGATGGAGCTGTTTAGCGTCAGGTACTACATAGCTAAGCATGAAGCACGTATGGCATAAGCGGGGCATTTTCTCCTATATTACAACTAAAGAAGGGTGTGCAGGTATTAACCGACGGTAAGCTAGTTTGACGGGTTAATTTTTGATGTAATTACTGCTTGAAGCAATCTCTCTCGAACTTGATTGCTTTGCGGGTCTCCAAAGAGGCGGCATATGTACTTCTCACTCCTATTTTTCCGTTGCAAACCTGAAAGCACAATGCTGGATCTGTTGTGTCGGTAGTTGAATTTATCGCCCATATCAGGGAACTAATATGCACATCAGACTGTGCTCGGCAAATGCAATTCGCGCATCTAATAGCATATTCTAGCGTACGGAGCACTTGTCCGCGTCTTCTTTTGGTTCGGGCTACATAGTCGAAAGTCTAAATGTTGAGATACGGGACGAAGGACGAGAACTTGGGATATTAAGCTTTTTTACCCCTGATGCGATCTGCTATCGTAGTTTGCAGGTGAAATGTAACGATGCAGACGGTAACGAACGATTTCCTTTGGCTTTCTACGTAGGGCGAGAACGCTTTGTATTCATAAGGTACAACTAGACCTTGCTGCTGGGATGTTTGGGTGGTTGTAAGTGAGGCTGAAGATGAGATCTCACCTCTGTGACCAATCACGAGCTTTCAGAACTGCCATTGGCTGTCTTGCTTGATCGTCTTCAAACCGTCGGTTGCTCCCAGCGTACGCTCTCCTTGGACCATTATTCATTTCTACGTCAGGATTACCCCTGACTCGGAAACCATATTCTCGGCGTGCCCCTCAGCAAAGGTCATGCATTCTTTTCATGGAGATAGCTGTTTCACGAGATTGTAGCTTCGTTCGTTTATATCCAATCATAGACCGGATACGGGAATCGATCGATCAAGAAGATGGATTCATAACCAGCCATTACTACGTAATTATTGCCGTGTGGCTGATCTAGGTTCATATGTACTATCCTTGTGTAGTGTGCTGTGCCAGATACGCCCAGTGTCCTGGGCAAATCACCATCACATTTTTGCCAGCCAGCCACCAAAGCTACCACCCGTCCTCCCTCCTTTTGATGCGACCAGCTGCTCTCCTTAGCCTCCAAGCCTCCAGCCCCCCTAGACCCCCCCTCCCTAGCTTCTGGCCCTCTTTTTTTTTCAGCTCAAGGTCCTGGCCGAGAAAGTAGAGTTGCAGTAGTGTCACAGATCAGGGACGATCGGGATGCGAGTCATCGCCGTGCCATCCGCTTGGCGATGACGGCGACACACAAGGTGTGGAGGCAAAACCAGGCTGACGGGACCAGCTGCGATTGGAAGATCGACCATGAGTGATGCGATACGAGGTGGCAAGTAGGGGAAGGGGGAGTGTCCCGGGTAAGGTAGTTGATTGTCCCCGTTGGGGGGGGACCAAGACATGTATGTCGCCAAAGGGGAAGGGAGGCGGCGTTCGTGTAGACGCTGGCTGCATGCTGCAGGACGCTCAATTCGGAAGTCAAAAGGCCCAATCTGGAACAGTGACCATCGTCAGTAGCTAAGAGCTACCTGCATACACTTCTTCTCCAATGGCGGGGTCACACACATTCGTCTCGCTTAACCCATTGAAACGAAACAAAGACTGGGCAAACAATCACCACCGTTAGCACATGTGAATGAAGCGTCCGAGTGCGTCTGCAGCAGCATAGGAATGTGATATGTGATTTCGGCTTACATACCGTGAGCCCGACGATAGCAGTGGACTGTGTTCCCCTGTTCCCAGTCTCTGCAGAAATGCGATGCCCAGCCTCCCCAGCTCAGCGCAGGCCAATTGAAGGCCCAGATGACCCTGTGAGGAAGGTTCTTCTCAGTGAACCGCGCCCTTGAGGTTGTAGGTTGTATCATATCGATGTCAATTTGCGATTCCTCAATCTCAAATGGCATATCTGAGACATTGTCTTTCGGCTCCAGCCGTTGGGATGTAATATGTTAATGGCATCTGTTCTGTGTCAGCGACAATCTCCCCCTTGAGGCCAATCAAAAGCCCCATGGTTGGGTTAAGCAAGATGTACATGACAACTGACAGCTAATTTTCATAGCGACTCATCGCTGTCCCCGGGTCCGGTGATTTCACGCTTGGTTTACATAGAGGCACTACCAAGGGTTTGATATGTCAGTGAATGTCTCTGACGGACAATGGGAATCTGTTATACAAGCCTGGATGCATTCTTATAAGAACGGCCGAGTCCATTGTCAAGTACGACGGGTCGACACAGGCGGTACGACATCAGTTGGGTTCCGCTTTGCTGCCTGAAAGGAACTTGCACAAGTTCTCCTGTCCAAGGCACCCGCTTCCCCTACCAACCTCATCAGCATGGTCTCGAGCCTGCCATCTGATTAACAACATGACAACCATGGCCATGACCCCCAAGGCTTTTGGGCCTCAGACGTATCCCAGAGCAACAGCCGGGCTCGCAGCTGAACAATTCGATGATGCTCACCGCTTCGCAAGAGCGTCGGGGCAGTTAGACATCAACAGGTAGCGCACGACGAGGTCGCCCAAGCCGGTTTCCTCCAAACCCATCAACTGCCGGGTCTCGACTACCCATTTTGCCGTGCTCACTGGGAAAATATGAGACAAAGACCGGCATTATCTCTTGCGACGTCATCAAAGCATTAGCATATGTTCCATCCGGCGCCCAGAAGACAGGAAGCAAGAGCAAGAGCAAGAGCAAGAGCATGTCAATGGACCCAACCAGAACCTCATCCGTGACTTTGGGCAGTGAATCCAATCACAATACTACGATCTTCTCGCAACATCTCCACCTTGCCCAACTATTCCTTGGATCCGGCCATGTATCTATGTGGGCTTGGACCTCTCGTCCTATCTATACCTTGCGTGCAGCGACGCTGAAAGAGTCGACGGATGTTCGGATAAGAGATGGAACCTCGGGAGCGCAGTGAGCCAATGGCGCGGCTAATGTTGTGCATAACAAGGCCAAAAAAAGAAAGAGACACTAATACTAAAGGAAAAGAAGACTTCCATGGCCATGGCTGATGATCATACCACCTATCACTTCACTCCATTGCAACCTGGAACGGGTACCCGCGGGTGCGGGGACCATCGCGAGATATGACGGACAGCTTGAAAGTTCCACTCTGGTCACGCTGCCCCACGCTTCCCCAATTCCCCAGATCAACCAACCAACTCTGCGGCTGCATACATGTATGCTGTGTTGGGAGTCACATCTCAGCCTTGTGAGATGATTTTATGAAGATCATCTCGGGGGGACTGAGCAGTGCTCTTTCTATCTGGGGAAAGGGAATCCTACATGACCAACTCCGGTCTCCCCTATTACCCCCCTGAATGAGTCGCATGAAAACAAACACAGGCTTGGGCGTACATCCATGGGAAAGCAAGAGAAGGATTGGATGTGACAAGGGCATGGGCATCGGGGCCTATCCGTGGGGCGGCACAGGTGGACTTCCACCACAATGGCCTTCGCTGCGTGCGAGGGATATGCCGATTGGCGAACCGACGGCATTCGGTTGTTGCGGAACAAGCTTCGAGTCTGGCACCGGTGAAAAAATTCGAGCTGCGTCTGTACCCAAGAGATGGCGACGACGGCGAATGAGAGCCGACACCCGGAAGGATTTCAAGGATTTCAAAAGATTGCTTGTAACGCTGCTCGGGATGTGTCAGCCCCGTACCGTGTTCAAGGGGCACGCACACATGCTGCAGTGCGGCCATGGCTCATGTACCATGTATGACACGTCGCTCGATTGAATATGCACGAGGCAGCAGTGAGCACAACATGGACGAAGAGGTATGGAGGGCTTTACTTCCCTATCGCGCGCTTGCTGCACCCAGCAGCCGGGCCCGGACCGCATCCACGATCGGCGAGGACGATTCCGGTGCTCTGATTTGGGGGCTGCTGGGATCCACTTCTTGACCGGTCGCCTTAGCGCTGCATAATCGTGTCTTATCGTGCAGTCGGTGAGGCTCGAGAGTCCGGGGTTCTGTGAGTTGTCGTGGCATCGACGTCGGTGGTTGTTAACCTGATGGACAGAAGGCACTGCTGACAACGAGGGGCATCGGCTGTCATCATCAATGACGCGACGCTAGGCGCTTGTGAGGAAAGCCCACGAGGGCGCCAAGGCGTTCGGCTACTGGGCCTTGACGGGTGAGGCGTCTGGCTTTCCGAAAGCGACGTGTTCTGGTGTTTCGTCAGGCCCGGAGGGAGAGACATCCCCATCGAGGCTGCCGCATCAGGATAGTCCACGTTAAATGCCCGATCCGAACGGTCTTTCAACTTGGCAAAGTTAAATCCACGACGTTGGCCTTGTTTTCGTTGTTTGGCGTTTAGAAGAGCTCTTTTGTTTTCTTTTTTCTGCTTTTTCTTGGTTTGGGGTTTGCTCCTGCTGAAAAATGACTCTCCGTTTCGAAACGAGGGAGGCACGCCCTGCGTCGAGGCCGAAATCTCTGACCAGTCCTTCTACTCTTTGGGCTACTAAAGAATCCCCTTCGGTTTTTGCTTTTTCTCTCCAGGGCTGTTTTCTTGAAATCCGGCGATACTAGTGGGCCGGCAGAGCAGCAGTTGGGCATGGAAATTATCACATCTCACTTCCCGCTGTCCCAAAGCACAATATCCGATTATAGCACAAGAGCCATTTTTGCAGAGATGCCGGAGCACTTCCGGAAGCGACGACGACAACACCCGCCGGCAGCTCTGGCAAGCTTTTTGTGCTCTTTTTCGCAAAGCTCTCCTTGCACCCCTCCCTCGTATGTACCCCTCGCTGCGACTTACTTCTTGGCCGGCCTTTACCAGAGCGGGTAATCTCCCCACTCCACCTTACCTCGACACACACTTTGACTTACCACACACGCTCACACACACACACCAAGACGACACCGCACGATGCCGGGGCTAGTAGCGACAGGAGGACCAGCATCAGCACCAGCAGCACACGCAGCACACGCAGCACACCCGGCGGCAGCCAACGACAGGCCCCCAGCTACCAACAAGCCTACCCACCGCAACCACCGCAACCCACCGCAACCCACCAGCATCCCACTGAACGGAGCACCGCCCTCAAGCCTCGAAACCCACCTCGGGCTAGCGAGACACGCTTGACATGCACTTACAGCGCTCTTAGGCATGTGGCATGCATGCAGCTTGGCTGCACTCTCGTCGACGGGCAAGGCGGTGAGGAGGGATGGCCCAGGCTTTGAGCCGTTTGGCTGATTCTGGTCGTCCCAGCATGTCCGTCTGGCGAACCACGGCGCTCTGAGGCTAATACAAACCTTACCGCAGCTTGTTGCAGGCAAGCGAGCAGGGGAGGCTCGAGTCCGTCTCCATGAGCATCCCTTCCCGAACGGAACAAGCAGTCACGATCAGACCTCTGAACCAAGACCGTGAGGGATCAGACGGTGCCCATCCCGATGGTTGTAAAAATTCTCTGCACTGCACGCGGCAAAAGGCATAACAGCGGTGTTCCAAGTATAGCAGCGCGCAGCAGCAGTTTGCAGCAGCAGCTGCCCCGACATGAATTTTCATAGCCGTGGTCTCATGCATGCCGTCCAGGTCACTGTGCCAGGGCCATTCTCGCGGTAACACACAGATACACTATGCACATGATACACAGTACCTAGACTAGAGCAGGTCGCCAATTCATTCCAGAACAAGCACTGCAGCGGCTGGCTTGGGAGGCTTGCTGCCCCCAACCAACCATCATGTACCGTCATGTACCATTCTCCGACTTTTTGGCGTGGGAAGCCGCGGGCCTGGGCCATCTTCGAAGACTTGCCCCTTCAGGCTACCCGTTTGGTTGGCTGTCAGGGCCCTGGACCCCTGCTTCGTCTGGGGTGGTCTTGTACTCCTATACATTGGGACGTCCCTTCAACAAGAGCCCCTCCATCAGCCATTCTGGGAGCTTGACCTCCCTCCCCAACCATTATCCACACGCTCGTTTCGTCCCAGAGTATTTTCTATTCTTGATAAATATTTTGCTTCCTGTCTTGCCCTCATTTGTCCAGGGTTGAGCAGGTCAC
This sequence comes from Diplogelasinospora grovesii, assembly GCA_033297225.1. NCBI lineage: Eukaryota > Fungi > Ascomycota > Sordariomycetes > Sordariales > Diplogelasinosporaceae > Diplogelasinospora > Diplogelasinospora grovesii. Next base: position 201,777 of record MU853758.1, read on the forward strand.
GTTGGATCTCTTAGCCAAGATCCAGAAAGCAGGTGCGAAGCAAGCTTGCAAAGTCAGTGATCTTGACTCAGATCCAAGCCCATCACTAGTGGCAAAAGCCACACCAAACCCCGTCACCTGTCCACATTGTGCCCCACTACCGAGAAAGAGAGGGCCCTTGAGCTCACAAACCATCTCACAGCACGAAAGTGTTTGCCGCCACTGCCCGCCCGCGAAGGCAATGAGCAGGCGGTATTGCAACTCTTAACAATTGTATGTTGCAGGACTGCCAGGGCTCGATGGGCGAGCATGCAAAGCCATTTCAATCCACATCTTTGCCTTTTCCTCCCTCGTCCCTCTCTCTAACGTGCGGTCTTCTCCCAGGCCCAGCATGGACGCCCTCACGAAAGGCGCTGCGCACTGCAGGAGCACCGCCGAAGTTGTCTTCCTCAATGCGGAGCTCTGCTACCCCGTTCTGCTGCTTCTGGCCTTCATTCTTTCCGCCGGAGTGCACAGCATCCTCACCTCGAGGACAGAAGAAGAGCTCGTCGTCCCCACCGTAAAAGGTCCGGGCGGGAAGCCGTTGCCAGTTACCAAGAAAAAGCGCGAGGCGGAGAAGCCGCAAGTTCTGGATGTCAAAACCAGCAATGTCGCCCTGCGAGTCTTCCAGTACACCATGGCGGCCGTCGTGCTGACCTTTTTCGCCAACGGTGCCGCAATTGCAGTCCACGCCCTGCAGGCCCGCGATAAGTCGGGAAACGTCGGTGGCTGGTGGTGCGGTGAGGAACGAACGGTGAGCCCACCTGCTTCCTCGAAACTCCATTAGCTCCGCACTGGCGTGTTGTGCTAACAACGGCTTTTAGGTCTATGTCGTCGGCTCGGCCTTTTTGTATGTCTACGTGCTCATCACGCTCTTTGACTGGAGTCACAGCCCAAACATCGTTCACTTCATCGTCTGGATTCTCGGCTTCATTGGCGAAACCACAATCTTGCTCTCATTTCTGCTCACCGTCACCGGCACTCACCATGTCGTGCGCGGCGTCAAGCAGCCGGCACATCAGCCGGTCAAGGGCCCCGACACCTGGGACATTGTGGATCTCAGTGTCGCTGTCGTTCGCCTCAGCCTCGTGACCATTCTGGTTTGTCTTTACACGGCTTTGGCTACCAGGAGGTTCTTTACGGACCGGAGACTTCAGGATGAGGAGGCTCATCACCGATCGGACTCGGACGACGAGAGTAGCCCGCTCCTGAACGGTAATGGCAACACCACAAACTACAACACGCATGCCAACGGGAGTGCCAACGGGAGTGCCAACGGGCGGGCGAGCAATGGGACCGCGGATGCAAGTTACCAGCAAAAGGACGAGGGGGCCGCTTTCTACAGACCCGAAAAGCTTCCCCACAAGTCTTGGTTCGAATACTGCCGCGGATACTCGGTTTTCTTCCCTTACCTATGGCCCAGCGATTCACGCAAGCTCCAGGGCGTGGTTCTCATGTGCTTTGTCCTTGTCGTTTTCCAACGCATGGTGAACATCATGGTTCCGTCGCAGATCGGCGCCGTAACAGACACCTTGCGGGATAACGAGGGCACCCACAACACGCCATGGATCCAGCTTGCACTGCTGGTTCTCTACAAGTTGTTGCAGGGACAGTCTGGCTTGCTCGGATCTCTGCGCGCAATACTATGGGTCCCCGTTTCGCAGCATACCTACCGTGCCTTGACAACAGCTGCTTTTGAGCACGTCCATTCGCTGTCGCTCGATTTTCACCTTGGCAAGCGCACCGGCGAGGTCATCTCGGCGCTGAACAAGGGCGCGTCCATTAATCAATTCCTGGAGCAGGTCACATTCCAAGTCCTGCCGATGCTGGCTGATCTCCTCGTCGCTATCGTCTTCTTCTACGTCAAGTTCGGCTCCATGTATGCGCTATTCGTCTCGGTCATCACGTTTTACTACCTCTACCTGACTATACGAATGGCCGCCAGGCTTGCCGACCAACGGCGTGACATGGTCAACGCGGATCGGGAAGAGGAAGCGGTCAAAAACGACTCCATCGCATCGTACGAGACGGTCAAGTATTTCAACGCCGAGAAGTACGAGTTCGACCGGTACAGAAACGCCGTTATGACGTTCCAGACGGCGGAAGCCAAGGTCACCTGGGGCATCAACCACATGAACATATGCCAGTCAATGGTGTTCATGTGCGGCATTTTGGTCTCGATGATGACGTGCGCGTTCGAGGTTACACAGGGGTCTCGGACTGTGGGCGACTTCGTGCTACTGGTTACCTATCTTGGCCAGCTCCAGGGGCCACTCAACTTCTTTGGCAGCTTCTATCGAACCGTGCAGCAGGCCATGATTTCGGGTGAGAGGTTGCTCGAGCTCTTCAAGATCCAGCCGACTGTGATAGACAAACCCAATGCTGAGTCACTTCCGGAGTGCAACGGCCATATTAAGTGGGACAATGTCGGGTTCTCGTATGACAGGCGACGGCCGGCACTACACAACCTGTCGTTCGAGTGCGCGCCCGGTAGCACAACAGCTTTCGTGGGAGAATCTGGAGGTGGCAAATCGACCGTGTTCCGTCTGATGTTCCGGTACTACAACTGCCAGGACGGAAGCATCCAGATGGACGGCCGCGACGTGAAGGACCTGACGATCGACTCTGTGCGGCGCTTTATCGGAGTTGTCCCACAAGATACGATTCTGTTCAACGAGACGCTGATGTACAATCTCAAGTACGCAAACCCGAGCGCCACAGACGAGGAGGTTTTCAACGCATGTCGCACTGCCGCTATCCACGACCGAATTATGGGCTTTCCCGACGGGTACAATACTAAGGTCGGCGAGCGTGGTCTGCGGCTAAGTGGCGGTGAGAAGCAGCGCGTGGCCATAGCGCGGACTATCCTCAAAAATCCAAAGGTCATCATGCTCGACGAGGCCACATCGGCCCTAGACGGAGAGACGGAGCAAAAGATCCAGGCCAAACTGATTAGTGGAAACCTGGGCCACGACCGTACTCTCCTGATCATTGCGTACGTTACTTGGGTTTGCCTGTGACTTTGGATTTGCGTGTCATGACTAACATTTGACTGGCAGGCACCGGCTCTCGACCATCACGCATGCAGACCAGATCATTGTGCTTCACGCGGGAACCATCGTTGAGAAGGGCACGCACGAAGAGCTGTTGGCGCGCAAGGGCCGCTATGCATCCATGTGGGAGAAGCACATTCGCGCCGAGCGAGCAGCCGACAAAGCGTTCCAAGCAACTATGAAGGCTAAGAAACTCCTGAGCAGAGCGAACCTCTCGCGCCGTGACACCGAGATTTCGGACGGCGGCTACGACAGCATAGCTTCATCCGATATTTTGCAGACCGGCCTGAACAGCCCCACTTCACCTCCCTCGCATCAGGGAGAAAATGACTCGGACTCATCCGATGCATCATGTCGGCGGCAACGGGGTGATAACGCTTCCATCTCATCTAATGATACCCATGTCTCAGAGACGTCTTCCCACGAAGCAAATGCCTCGGAGGATACTCTGCGGGATGAAGAGGATGGTCCCTCGGAAGACGAAGACGGCGATGAGTTCGATGACGCCACATCCCACATAGCACCATCAGAAACACGACCTTTGATAAGGGACCATGGGCGCGCGTCGTCGCCTCGACGCCATTTCTCCTCCTCCGAGAGGTGCTTGAACGACCGGCCGCCTTCCCAACCACCACCAGCCGCTCGAGTCATCGGTGTGAGGACATAAATTCCTGTCTCCGGCGGTTTTACCTCGCTGTCTATAACATAACACGCTAATTCTCGTCATCACGCCAAAGTCTGCCTCCTTCCTTCTTAATCGCCGGCTTTGGTATTTTCTCCACTCTACAAGATGAACCGCAACGATACACATGAAATCATCCATGTTTTTCTCTGTTTATATACTGATTTTCTATTTCTGTTGTTCTCCCCATTTTGCCCTTAATTTCACACGACAATAAACGCTTATGAGAGATGACATGTTGTTTCTTCACGAAAGATATCCACAGCATGGTGGTCGGCGTTGGTGGGATATTAGTCCAATTTTCGCGGGGGCATACAGAAAAAAAACATATTTACTATCCCAATGTTGTTTCTGTCTGTGGGTTCGGAGAAATCTAGGGATGGGGGGTTATGGAGTCTTTAACACTTTTCCTTCCTTCTTTTCTCTTTCATTATCCTGCTGGCGCGCAGGTATTTGTGGTGTTGTCTTGTTTTGTCCTTGGTCAGGTACAGGTGAGCAAACGTATCAGCGAGCGTGTTTGGTGAGGCTTTTCTGCTCGAGTGGAAAAGGGGGCAACTGAGTTACTTATCTTTGTCCATATAATTTTCTTGTATGCTGCGGTTACTTACTGCTGGCCGTCATGTCTATAGGGGGGTAATTCCTGGGGGCAAAGGGGGGTTAGAGCATATATGAGCCGATACATGAGTGGGAAGAGTAGACGAGTAGATGGACTGCGATCGATGGATGGATGGATGGATGGATGTGATGGTGAATACCCGTTTTTCTTTTCACTAACTACCTGTAGTTACAGGCGCTTTAGACTCCGGCACTGGATCCAGATGATTGTGCCCCTGCTTTACGTAATGAATCACGAACATTAACAAAGGCTCTGTACGTCCCGGCTTATTTGGGGAGGTAAAGTACTTTTCAGAGTGTGTGGGGAAAATGAATGTTTTTAGCATTTGGAGGTTCCAAGGTGAGGCCGCCAGCAACTTACGTGAAAAGGAGTCGATGTTGCCCCTCGTGATGCAGAAGGGAATTTGCTATCTGCAGAGAAGAATACCTACGTGGATGCAGCAAAAATGTGCAGAATGTAACATTAACCCTCAGCAGTAAAATTCACCCCGGCCAGCTCGGTGACCTGTTTACTTACCCCTTAAAAGAAGAAAGATATGACAGGGGATCCGTTTGCCTTTCTTTCGTTCAGAAGAGCACTTGACATACACAGGACTGTGATGTAAACATGTGTGTATACACTCTCCTATTTTCCCAGCTTCTCTCACGAAGTGAAGCGAATTATCGCAGAGGATAAGGATACGGAGAATGGATGAAATACGGAGACTAAATAACTGAGCACACGGAGCTGTCCTGACTGCGTATGGTAAATTACTATTCTACGTCGGGTTAATTGTGTGTGTAATTGGGGCACGCAAAACAGATCAGACGAGGAATTTGGGTAAGTAAGCACCATAGAAAACCGCCGTGCTGAGATAATATACAGGTGTGTAAATGGTCGGGGTTTAAGTTCGGGCTGAAGGTTGTTGTGACAGGCAGTTTCTTTCAGGGGTGCAATTGGGGGGGGGGGGGGACCTAACGATATGCTGTTCGTAGATACATGTAACAATGTGTAGCTTTGCTGCGCACAGCTTGTATTGTGCGAAACGTTGACACAGCAAAGTCGGTTACACTGCACCTCGAGGGGCGATGAGTATGTACAAGGGCATTTGCAGGTGGCTGCTGTGTTCATAAAACTCCAGGGTTTTGCAGCGGCTTTGCGGATCTATGTAATGTATGTATGTACATACATACATACAATAGGGAACGCTGACGCCGAAACCCCTCACACCAAAGACCTTGGGGAAAAAGCACAGGAAAAGTTGGGGGTACTGACCTTGACAGTCAGATGCACTTTGATTTCAGGTGCACATTACAACTTGAGGAAGGCACGGCGGCAGTTTAGTTTGGAGGCGCCCCGTTGTGTCACTAGGGTTGGTAGTGAAGGGCAGGTCAGGTTCAAGTGAGGAAGGAAAGATCTGACAGCAAAATCCAATGACAGCGGAAAACAAATTTGTCACAGTTAAGTGCCCTGAGACAGCGAATGTCGTTCCAGCAATAGGGGTGTTCAGTGAACAGTATTCACTGGGTCAGAAGTGAAAGTGTGACGGCACTTCCAGGTAATTAAGGTAGTGACTAATTAGCGCCAGATTTACTGGCACAGCAATGAACTTTTTTCAAGTCCGCCTCACACATCAGGGAAGGTTTACGTATGAGCACTTCTGCAAGTGACTGTCGTGTTCACCAGAGCCTAGTTTTAGGTTGATAATTACGGACGGGCAGCGCAGGTGAGTCCGAGGTGGAGGTATGATGACCGGCACCAAATCCACTGACACACCGAAACACTTACCTACTGACAGCAAACGCGCCTAGCACTAACACTAGACTTCGTGCACGCGCCTACTCCTGAAGGAAGGCATGAGAGACAACGCGCCTTTCCTTTGGAGCGAAGGTTGAGCAAGCACGCAGCCGCGACGTGAGTAACACATAGAGGAGTACGCAGAGCACATAAACATGAGAAACATATGTCTCAGTAAGGTGGTCGCTTTGGACTATGCTGCGGATGCCGAGCACGCAGAATGTACATGTATCTCAAGAGAACAATACTTGACCTTGGTTTAGCTACCTGTAATTAACATTACACAGCGTGTTTGGGTTGAGGTATATATATGGTTGGGCGTGACACTGAGCAGATTCCAAGTCTGACCAGCACCTTACGCAGTGGAATGTGGAGGGAGATGTTTCCTAACTGGGCGCAGGCGATTTTTTCGTGTGCAGGAAATCAGTTGCTACATGCACACGAAAAAAAAGGTGCAAGTGTAACACTTGCAGTGAACCGACTGACAGAAAATTCGGTTGCACTTACACCTTGGGAAGGTACGTGTGAGACCAACTGCGGGTGATCGCTGCGTTCACTAGATCGGAGGCAAACAGGACATAACAGGTTCCAGGTCAAGTACGGAACACGACTCCGAGTTTACTAGCCCTGTGAGCATAGCCCCCCTGGCACTGACACTAAAACCAAGGCACGGTAAACAGTGCCCCTGGACTCTTACTCCTGAAGGAAGGTACAAGAGGAAATTACCGCACCTTCCTTACAGGATAGCACATTTCAGGTGGAGCACGGAGTTGTGACGTAACTGTCTGTCCGAACTCCAAATGTTATATAAGTTCCTCTGCCCTCTTGCGAAGCGAATCGGAGCGCAGCAGAGCGCGTAGAGCATGCAGAGCATAGAAGAGCATGTAGAGCTGCAGGAAACTCTGCCACTCACAGATATCTTACCCGGAGAAGAGTACATAAAGCGCTAAAAGGATACAGACATATAAAGGAACTTTCATTGTCAGTCCGGTAGCTAGCTACATGGAAGGTAAAGTATAGATATGTGAGGTGACTGTTCTTGTGTCGATCTCCCCCTTTGTTTTGAGTTGCATGGAAGACGCGTATGGACATTCACCGTGGCAATTGAAGTGGGACGCCCGAGTAAATGCGACTTACATGAACGGGGGTTTAGGGGGGGGGAGGTTTTCGTTTGCCGTGACACAATGCAGCGAAGTTTGCTATCTGCGGATAGACAGAAAATGCAGGTAATTAAGCTACTGCCACTGGAGAACAACGAACCGCATTGCGGCTTGCATCTAAGGGAGGGTACGTGTGAGTACCTACGCATAGGTCACTGCAAGTTTCTGTTCAGGAGAGCCGAGAGCAAGTTACGGCTGGTACGGGCAAGCCGAATCCACCGACACCGCAAACCGTGCACCTACCTCGATCCTACCCCCGAGGAAGGCGCGACAGTAAAATGCCGCACCTTCTTTCTCTGAGAGGTGCACGCAGCCGTGACGTAAGTGTCTGCTCAAACTCTTCCCTGGGTGTATCTATCCTCTCCTCCCCTTGCGGAGCGCAGCAGAGCGCACAGAGCACGCAGAGCATGCAGAGCTGTGGAGCTGCAAGAGACTCTGCTTGGTTCCTGTAAAGATAGAGAGGTCTGTAATATGAGTAGTATGAAAAGCACGCTAGGTAGGTATTATAGACGCAGCACACGCAGGGCACATAAGTCTCCCTCAATATCAGAAACCTAACTCAGATAGGACTCGTTGAGTATTACGTGAAGGGCCGCCAGAGGCTTTTCGAGGCTGGACCTAGCGCGTGTAAGAGCGATCTCTTAGTAATTTAGTGTTACTTGCTCATACGAACGACGGCTTGGTATCCCAAGCGAGCATGCCCACTACCTTCTCAGCCGGGCACTGCTGGACGGCAGGGGCGCCAACACTCTCGTCATCATCATCATCATCGGACGCAGGGCAAGCCAAGTACACATAGCTACCCAAGGGAAAAGTAGCTACCTCTAATGCAAGCGAGTGAACATGGTTAGCAGGCAGAGCGTGAAGAACACTGCAGCAAAAAGAGTAAGTAGAGTACACGACAGATGGGTACCTCCAGTGAAGTGAAAGCGGGATATCAGTCACAGAATGAGTACCCCATTCTTTCTGTTGTCTTTGCGTCTCCCGATAGGAGGAAACACCTTGTGATGTGTACCTAGGCAGGTAAGTCACATCAGGTTCTGATATCGGGTGAGGTAGTATTGGGCAGCTCTGGCATGCACACGAAACCTGTAAACCTGCTGAAGAGAGAAGCTGTTATGCGGAATTGTAATCGTCTCATCATACTGACGAGAGGATAGCTCTACACAAGGGGTGCAGCTTCTATCTGTATGCATAATACTGTCTCGATCATTGTTGCATGTTTGAGTATTGTATGTGTTATTAAATGACTATGTAAATGCATATCTTAAGAATATTGTAAGTTTATGGTGGCAGCGTGTGTAACCCATACACACTACGTGCTGCTGTGGGTGGGACGGCATGACTGGCTTTTTCATTCGTTGGTGTCATCCATCATGTCCCTTACTCAGTTCACATACCATGCCAACCCTGCTCCCTTGGTCGTTCGACACATTGAGGTAACGTCCCTTGTGTCGATGTCTCCTTGCCGCCCTATTCATGTCGCTGACGCGTCCAGCCCGAAACGGACATAGATACCCATTCTATGGCGTGATAGGGCAACGTATGCATTAATATATATATCGAGAATGAACCGACAGCCCACCTGCCTCGCCCCGAGTTGACCTGCTGTATCGTATCACATTCATTTCGTACCGCATGCTTTTGGATCTTTCCCCCAAACCAAACGAGAACCAGGTCTCATCATACAACCCCGAAACTTCTGAACAGACGCCAGAGACACAGCAAAATGACTGCCCTATCGACGACTACCTCTTCCTCACCGATCCATTCTGGACAGCAGTACTATTGCTGCTGCTGACCTTGGCGTTGCCGTTTAGTACGAGAGCGGGAACAGGCTTGCCGTTGACCTGGCTGGGAGCGGGTGTGTTGTCCTCAACCTCAGATGCCTCCTCATCACTTCGGTCGTCTTTCTTGACATTGTGCACAAGGACGCGGTAGAGAATACGTAGGATGAAGAAGAGCCAGAAAATGTTCAACGCCTGCAGCGCACTGAGCAACGCAAGCGTGATAAAGAACGAGAGCCAGCACTTGTATTGCTGCGTCTCCCAGTTCAGCTCGAAAGGACCCACGGTCTGAAACTCAGTGAACAAACTCCAGATGATGCGTAGGTTGATGTAGTGGCGCATGTAAATCCACACGCACACAAAGGCGGCGTAGAAGGGTTCAATGAAGACGCTGTCGACGTAGTTGAGGGCTTTTGATGACTGCATACTGTCAGTGGCACAGCCTTGGAGCACAGAGAGAGCCAACACTTACCGCTAGGAAGAAATCACTGATGTCGTGGGTAATGTACACGGCCAAGCCCATATACGTAAAGTGGAAGCGGTAGCTCAGGCCAATGAGCGAGAGACTGACAATGTGGTGACCCACGAGCTCCTTGAAGTCCTTGCGCCGCTTCTCCATACCCAGCAACAAGACAATGGCCTGCTGCGCCCAGTAGGCCGCCTGGAAGAGGTAGTAGAACTTGAAGAAAGCGTCGTGCGTCTTATGAGGGAACGCCTCGTACATGCCCCGCGTGTTGAAGTACCAGACCGGCGTCCGGCTCATGACGTACATCCCCGTGGGACCCAGGATGCCGAAGTACAGCGCTGTGTACATCTGCTCCATGTATCGTGTCTGCTTGCCCTTGCTCTTCAACCCGGCCCAGCGCGCCGTCCGCCGGAAGATCTCCTGCATGACGAACTCGCGCGTAAACGACAGCACCACTGTGTAGAATGTTACAAACGCAATGTCCCACAGACCCTTGCCGTACTGCGGTAGCTCGTCGGGGCTCGATGTCGGAAGCTTGTAGGAGAGGAAGATGAAGTGATGGATCGGGTTGCTCTCGTTCGGGTTGATGGCGTACAACGACAGGAAGATCAGCATAATCACCAAGGGGAGCACCCAGGTGTGCTTGACGGCAAAGTTCCTCGCGCGCCGAAGCATCGACCTAGCCTTGCGCCGCTTCGAGCCGCGCTTGCTGCTGCCGCCCGGTGTCGATGTGATGCTGCCATCTTTGACGTCCTGCGCCGCAGAATGCTGTCAGTGTACCATTCTCCGACGTTCTAACCTCTCTTTCCCAGGCTGTCCTACCTTTGACTGTAAATGCGCAATGGTCGTGGCTAGACCCGGCGCGCCCGTGTCGCCAACCCTTAACTCTGACCCCAAAGCGCTCGATTTCCTACGTCGGCGAGCTGCGGCGGCGGCAGCGTTGGCTTCTGAGTGTAATTGCTCGGCCGAGGTGTTAAGGAGCGGAAATGGCTCCACTGAATCGGACGCCATTGTAGCCATGTATCGACAATTCGGGATCGCAGTCTGACCCGGAGGGAAGCGGATGGTGGGAAGAAAGGGGTGATAGTAAAAAAGAAGATTAGATTAGATAGCGAGGCTCGTCATACAGATCGGGAGCTGTGCGCCAAGTCAGAAGAACCGCGGTTGAGGGACAAGGCTCTCTCTCAAATCATGCGAAAAACGAGAAATGCATCCAAAAGACTCATGGGAAACTGCATGTAACCACCGTCAGAATGCACGCGAGTCAACAACATTCAGACGTCTTGTTCACTTAATAAGGGGTTCTTCTGGAGTCCGCGGGCACGGAGGGTCGGCAAAAATTCGATGATCCGACGCGACTGGTGCGTGTCGTCCAATTTCCCTTTTGATTCTGGACCCTTGGTTGGCATTGTCCGGGACACCTCACCGCCCGCGGCCCCGAGTGTTGCTGTTTGATTTGCTCTTTTATAGTGGACCGCCAACGCTGAGGTCTATACATCAGCACCATTTGCATGATGAAGTAGCATAGAACAGACAAGAATCTAATGACGAGAGACAGCAGCGACCTAACTGATTGACCTACCAGATGGTAGCTCGGCGCGTCCACTTTTGTCACCTTACTTTATAAATGAAAGCTTGACCGCCCTCCCCGGTCAAGTGGCTTACAAAGCGCCGTTGCGTCGGGACTGCCGTGCATTCTAAAGGTAGCATTATGATGAGTCTGTCGATGAAATCTGTAATGTCGATTATTTCAAGCTCTATCGGGTGTCACTAAAGGATGAAAAGAATGCCTCATGTTATATAATGGATATCATTGCAGAAGCGTCATGTATGAATCACAAAAAAATTACACGGCAAATCATAGAAGGCGGCAGATAAAGATATGCCGACTTCTTTCGCTTCCCAGGCAGCCTTACGCCATCCATGCCCTCTTTTCCAACATCCAAGGTTCGAGACCAGTTCGTCAAATCGTGACTTGTTTGATATACACAAGAAATAAGATAGTGTCAGCTGGGCTGGCTGTGCAAGCTCTGTAGCACCGTCGCCGCTGAACCCATAATACTCCGTTCCATTCCGCTCCTTTTGGATGCGGGCCCCAACACTATGTAAATGCATGCACCAGAGAAAAACTCCAAGCCCTAGTAATAACATCCTCGCTCGCTTGCTCCAAACTGCAATCGTAGCACTTCAAACACCGTATCTCACACACGAGATGAACTGCGATCAAGCACGAGAACCATCGTGAGAGCCACCTTCATCCGCCCCGACTTGCTTGCCCAAAGAGACGCGCGATGGTCCTCTTACATTAGGTGGTTCCGGTTGAGCCTGCCGCGGCGGCGCTGGAACAACAGTTGTTGTTAAAGACCGCTGCATGCCGCCGCGCGGCGTTGGGGTTCTCGAGGGTTCTGCTCCATGGATCACCACTTGCGGATGCGGGCTCGGTCGCGGCTGTCGTAACGGGGCAGACCCGGTGGTGTTTAATCGTCGTAACTGCGGAGCCTCCCCTACCGCGGCGCGGGAGGTTCTTGAAGCACTGCTGCTTGTTCGATGAAGCTGATCCCGACCCTGTTCCGCTTCGAGTTCCTGTTCCTCCTCTTCCCGCAGCTGAGCAAGTGCCGCGCCCCTGCGTGGCGGCGCAGGGATGACAGTCACAGGCAAGCTACCCGTATCAGGCGTTGGGCGAATCCTTTCTCGCAGCTTCTCTGCTTGCGTAACCGCGAACTCTTCCAGGCGAGAGCGTATGTCCCACCTGCTTGAATCCTCATCGCGTTGCACCTTCCTCTCCTCGTGCGGAGGGGATCGCCGCTCATGGGTGGGAAGGCTGCGGCCACCGATGCGCGGGAGTGAGATGCCCTGAGCGAGGGCACGCCACCGAGTTCCCGAAGAAGTGTTTGCTTCCTGTGCGGTTGGAGTAGTGCCCTGGGTAGCTTGTTGTTCTGGCGCCGCTGAACTCGTGCTCCCACCGTCACTGTGGTGGCTCGACGCGGCACTGTTGCTCCGGGTCAACGGTGCATGATCTTGCGGGGGAGGCGGAGTGGTGCGTGAGGTTGTTTCCGTCAGGGGGTGGTATCTGACGGCATACATGGTGCTCGCCGCACTGGCAGTGTCTGTCCGACTGACCGGCGTCACTGCTGGAGGCGGTCGAGCTGGCCATAACGGCGGCTGCAGAAATCGTATCCTGTCGTTATTGGATGACTGTGTGTTTGAGGGTTCTGCTGGGTTGTTGCCATGTCTAGGTCTCGACCGAGACCGGTATTTTGTGGCGATTGACGTAACTGAAGGCCATATGTTGCCTCGCCCCGTAGCAGCGCCGCGATCGTCTCGAGGCCCTCGCCCTTCTCGTCTGCTCTTTGCGCTTTCTTGGTCAGAATCATCGAGGACCTTCTTCTTTCTCTTGGGCCATGTCATCATCTCCAACATCTCATCTCCGTCAAAGACTTCTCTCCCCAGAATTCCATCCTTCTTTTCTTCCCGTTCTAGCGCTTCGATCCTTTCCACCCACTCCCAGACAATGACACTCGCCGCTGCTGCCCCCACCCACCGAACATAATCACCCCATCCGGTGAAGGCGGGTTTCGATATATCTAGAATGAAAAACACAACAGGTACGAGAATGGCGAGCAACGACAGCACGGCAACCAGACAGATATTCTTCATCTGCGGATGATAGAATGCATATCGTTTCTTCATCAAAGAATAGTATATGACCCAGGCCGCGTACAGAACGCCCAAGGAAAGCTCAAAAAGGTAGCTGAGCGCGGGAACAGCATCGGTGAACGTTTTTGGCCGTGTCGCTCCTTGGTCGGTGTACTGGAAGCTGTTGAGCGACTGAAAAATGACGTCCAGGGTGATCAACGAAAAGGCCGTCCATTTGATAATAATCTTTTCCCGCTGACGGGGAAAGAGGCGGATTAGCGTTTGCGCCTGAGCAAGCCAGAGAAAGGTGTCTGATATGATGCGGATGACCTTGAGTTCGGTACCACCCAAGACATCTTGTTGCAACATTGAGGCGTTCTGTATGCCCCAGGAATACTGTAGTTCGGCCACACGGAAGGTTTCTGAGGTAGCAATTGTCAGAGAGATGGCGACTGTGAGCGCTGCCACCTTTTGCAGCCAGGGACGTCCGCCAATGTTGGTGCCGCTGGCGCCGTTGGTAAAGCCCCTACGGCCAAGGACCACAACTCCGCCATCGAGAAAAGACCGCGGCGTGATGAACAGCATGATGACCAGTGTATATGCAATTACCGTCGTCGAGGCAAGGGCGTAGCATTGTGGGAACGTCGACGCGTAGAAGGGGTCCATAAAGTCTGAAAATTGCGGCGTGGTGTCTGGGGCTGCTGATCCATTCGAGGTTTCCCCAATCGTGACGGAACCGCCTCCACCATTCGCGATGATTGCCGGAGGCGCGATGGGAGCGCAGGTCGGCTTGAAAGCCGCCGCGCCAGTAAGCGTGATGATATCGCCATTGGGCAGCGAGAGGATGCCCCCTGCGGGAAGATTGAGAACAGTGTCGGGACAATTGCGTGCTTTGGCAACGGCCAGAGTTGGCGTCGGTCTCGCCGTCGCGACACGCACAATCTGTGGTTCCTCCATGGTGGCTGGCTGTTGTTGACGGCGGCCAGCCGCTGCAGAATGATTTCTCGCAGTCCTTCCACCTCCTTTTATTGTATCTTAATCGCCATCGAAATTTCGAGGTGTCGTAATCGTTGCAAGTGGCAGTGCTGCCGTCCTGTGCTTCTGGCTCGAATCGTCGCCCGAATTGAAAACCCCGTCGACCTCCGATTTCACTTCGCTTGCTTTTCCCCTTTCCAACTCAATCCTCTTGTTCGAAACGTCAGGTACGGGTCGCCAAGGATTACAAAAAAATCGCGATCGGGTCAGTCAGATGCTAAGGTGTCGCAATGTTCAGCGTGGGGGGTGTTCACGGAGGCTGGGCGCCGAGAGATCTTGGTATGATGATGGTCGGGATTTAGGAGAGCAGAGAGCGGACAGCAATTCAGGTGGGCTCTGTCTCGCGACTCGAGGAGGCGATTGCTCGCGGATCCGGGCTCCGGCGGCGTAAGCTTCCAGGTTCTCTGGCTCTGCGGTGGATCTGATTTTTTATCACTGGACGGGCTGTCTCGAAAGTGTTTGAACTTTGACACTCGATCATCGAATAGCCAGGGGCGAGAGGGATGTATCCCTTCCCAGAGTCGTGAGAGTCCAAAGCGGGGACACAGTGCTACCCCACTGCCTGCACTGTTCGTTTATTTGCGTCGCCGTCTTCATGCAGCTACCGTGGCCTGCCGAATCAGCGAAGGTTGCTCTGAAGCTACTAAACTCCTAGCCCCTGCTTTCCAGTCCTCGTTACCCAACTGCAAGAGTGAGCACATCTGCCACTCGACACGATGCGACTGATCCAGAAAAGGACGGCTGACACCATCGAACGACTGCACCGTCTTCGCGCATACCGGTTCATAATCGCCAAGATGTCAGCCATACTTCTTACTCATCTCAAATGAAAAAAAATGGTTGCATGTGTCTCTTTAATTAGCGCTTATCGTGAACGGCAGTAGTGTCTTCATACAGTTGCAAAAATCACCTGCCATGCTTGCGGAGGAGAAACAAGCAACGAGCAAAGAGTTTCAAGCTTCCATGCTCCCCTCCCGCGCTTGCATGGCTTGGGATGGTTTCCTAATTTGTGTGCGTTAGTTTCGCACTGTGTAGCCAGCTCGATGAGAATGCGCGGGGATCAGGGATCGCGTAAATGAACAAGGCGCAGCATGACGACCAGGGCCGAGGGCAAATAAAAAAGCGCTCTTGGTTGGGTTGTCCGCACAAGGGAATTGAACATGTGTTCCGTCTTCAGCAACTGCAACTCTGCATGTCCTGTTTAGTAGCGTACCACTCGATTACCATGGTATGTGAATTACTTACGACACGTATACACTGAATGCTTCCGTTTGAAAGATGTGTGTTCCGATCGTGAACGACGGTCAGGTCGCAAGTAAAGAAGTGCTGGAAAAAAAGAACACCGCTTGAGATTGTCTGTTGCTCGAAATCATGTCGTCCATCTCTTTGACCCCTCAGGAAATCGGACAGTGTCAACGATGGGGTAACCTTAGGTCAACGGCTGGCTCAACCCCCAAGACTCTATCCAGTGAAGAGGATCGGATGGCTTGGGATGTTTGAATCCTGCGGATAATTCCATAGGCATGCCGCTGAAAAGGACCCGGCATCTCCCTAGAATATCGAGCTGACTGCAGTTGTGCGGCACAAACACCAGGAGCTCGGCTGTAGCTTCCTGGCTTGTTTGCATGACTGCTGCATCAGTGTGGCCAACACGGTTTTCGACCGCATGTGCGTAGGCACCCAACTTCATTCCCGTTGCACGTTGATATCCCTCTCAATTTGCATTCGTCCAAATGTTCTGGGGAAAACACAAGCAATATCGCCAAGCGGTCATCGTTCTCGGGGCGGATCTAAGGGTCTCTTGTCAGTTCCCAGCGCTGTGTCCCTCGGTGCTTGGCGAAGGCTTGTCTCTCGCGGGGAGCAGTCTTGGCGTCCAGTTGGCCGTTGGCGATCTCCCAACCGCATCCTCCAAAGCTTGTGCGACTTGAAGTCAACCGCTCTGTCGGGACGTTGCAAAGCAGTCATTTTCGAATTCTTCCAATAAGGTCCACGAGCTGTTTGGGATAGATCCAGAACGAGATTTTGCCGCATCTCGCCTCGCCCAGGTTCCAGGTCCTCAATCCGGCCTGAGATGTGTCTTCCCTTGCCCAAGACAGCAGCAATCGCTGATTCCATACAGCCATGAGGCTACAAGCGACTGGAGCTCTCTGCACAAGGCTCTCTGAAACGATTGAGACGTATCGCATGGATCGGACGGCTTCAGTCGTCGGTTTTCAATCTCCGGCCTATCTCCGGAAACGTGTCGAGAGTCCAGCACGAGAGAATGTGTCCAGAGATCCCCGATCTGAATTCTCCCGAAGCCTAACTAGTGCTGTTTATAACTTTCATCAGTGCTTCGTCTCGCGGTCGCAGCGTCAAGACAACGGCCCACACTGAAGTCATCACTTGATGGGGAAGGAGCCAAGGCTTGTGGAAACCACGCTTCCTGAATTCTAGCGGCTCCTGCTCGCGCATGTGATATCTGAACTGGGACAGGTGAAGCACAACTACCTAGGCGCTAGCCGGGCTTGTGGGTGCGGTCTTGGAGCCCATTAAGCCATGACTGGCTTTCCTCCTCCAATATATCCGGACGCATGATGCCAATGTCAGCATCCACCAGTGGACAAAGTTGTATTGCCCCGAACACGCGCCGCCGGAATACAGACCGTCAGGTTATGTCGTAGTACTGCTGGGCTTTTCAGGTCCAGCTAACAAAGACTCGAGATACATGATAGCGCTCTGCTAATGAACCACCTCATCAGTTCTTTCCTCGCAAGGTGCACGATGTTGGCTGTTTCCTGGTTGTAACCTTGTCTCCCCTGGTTAGAGCCGCAGGAGCTGGAAAGGCTTGAAACGAGTCATTTAGCATTTATAGTTGGTTCCCAGTGGATCTTCGCGAGCCCGTAAGTTGATAGACTCGCCCTTTGTGCGTCTTCTTTACGGGGTCCCTTTCAGACGTCTGCCGTCCTCCTTGTTACCTCTGACTAACTAGTCGACTACCAGAACCTTAGGCAGGGCATAGGAGTTCCTTGTAGTATGTGGTTTGTTCTTATTGCAGTCCCTCGTCGCAGGTGAATACACGGCAGGTTGCACTCGTTCTTCCGTCCTACTATGAGGACAACGAAGTCTACCCTCCTGGGTTCGACACATGCCGGCTTGCCTTGGACCTCTCAGGCCGAATTACACATACAAAATCGGCATGAGGGCAGGATGATCATTCCCTGGCTCCAATGGGGCCAGACGCGATAACTGTTCTTTGGCTGACCTCTTCATTGACCAACGGGCTAGGCGAGTGGCAGGATGGTATCCGGGGCGGACCTGACTATGAAAGAAGGAACACTGAGCGTGGGTGCAGGGCATAGAAATGCCGAAAAAGAATAAGGGCTCCTCATCTATGAAGTCATCTTCGGGTTTTTGACCGGTTGAGATAGACGGATTGCCCACTTAGCAGGCCTTCGATCCGCTTGGTGGTCTTCAACATGTTGCTATTGCCGAAACCAACAACAGACTCATGACGCACATGCTGCTGACAGATCTTTCGGACGAGCCGAGCTCGGACAGTTCTCAACGCATCTGATCTGTTAGCGGGAGAAAGCATTCTGATAGCCGGAGTGACACTTCGCCCTGTTGTCACTCCCCTTGAGAATCAGCGACGGCCAATAAGCGGCATTATCTTCAACAGACGCGCGTTGATGTTTACCACACTGCGAGCGACGAACAGGAGCATTCCCGGCCCAGGGGAGGTTTACTTTACCATGGCACCATTTCACACTTCCTCAGCGTAACGCTCAGTAGCTTGCCGCCGCCTTCACATTGTGATGGGAAGCTTAGGCAAGCAGAGTCTGAGATCACCGCCAACCCATTAAGGAAAGCTCGACTATACCGTTTTGTCTCCTGCAATCCATCTACTAGTGACTTTGGGGTGTACGTTGACGGTAATGGCAAGCTACTCAGCCTTGGCAGGCGTGAAAGTAACCAACGAGCTGCCTAGTGCCGTGGGACAGGCTATACGCCATGGAGAAGTGCTTTGCCGCAATGGCGTCTAACAGTTGATAATCACAGTGTTCACGTTCACAAGTGCCTGAACTCGGGAAGGAACGCAATATCTTCTGCTGGCGGCTACACTCTTGGCCCCTCTCCCAGCCTGTTAGTGACAGCTGTACGTGGCCGAATGCCCCACTTGTCACACAAAGGTGAGCGCCCAATCCTGGGGACGGGCGTCTTTCATCCTAGCATCTTATCACATTGAGTAAGGCGGCGTGGAAACAAAGATAATATCGGATTTTCATGCCGTCGGGATGAAGAGCGACGTTCTACAGTCTGGTTTTTGTGAGGGGAAACTTTGGCTAATGCGTGTGGCTTGGGGTAAGGCACGGCGGGTCTTATCAAAGGCTCCCCTTTTGCGCTCGTGAGTCGTCGAGACCTCGCGAAAAAGGTTGGTCCCACATCTCCAAAGTTACACCCCACAATGGTTCTGGCAACGAGGAACTTCCCGTGTTCACCAATCGAACGACAGCCCACGGGAAAGACCCGCCCGGACAAGTGGACAAGGGGGGAATCCCTGCAAAGTCGGGCATGTTTCACACTTTTTTTCGCACTGCTGCACAACCATTGAAGAGAACAGGGCGCAGGCGCTGAGCAGCAAATGGTCGGCGGAAACGTACGAGGACCGCACTTCTGCATCCCAATAACGAATCCGTTGATCACTGCATCACATTGACAGGCCTCCTTTTTGTACCTCACTTGTCTTTGGTATCTGTGTGCATATCCCCCTCATCCCCCTCCCACACGGGCAATCCCTCATACTTTCGAAATTCGCAGCTGTATACCGCCGCCTGCCTCAATTACTTCTTCCCTTGTCAATCGGCGGACTTTATACTTGCTTGCCTTCTTATCATAAAGGTTTCAGTGCGGTGTCTTAACCACTGCACACAAGCTTCACCCCTGTCAGTCCTTGGACCCAATCTTGCCCTGGTTATTCTGGGCACAGTGTCCATTATGACACACGGCCCCCGACGTGACAGCAAACAAACGTAGACAGCTTTGCGGCCCGTATCACGGCAGAGAGGCAAGCGGGAACGCATTCCTTGTGCAGGTGCTTTGCTCGCAAAGAAAAAGAAGAAAGAGCAACAAGACACAAGGAAGTTGAATGCGCCGAGACCTCCAGGACAACCTTGCCGTGTGCGCCGCCAAGCACTGGCCTCACCTAACCAGCCTTCGCTCACCACACCCCGGCCCAGGAACCTCAGGGGGCCTTTCGCTTCATGTTACGGCTGATACGTTGTGGGCGCCGAGGATTTTCGATTTTTCGAGGCAGCAAAAGAACACAATTGCACGCCAAACGGGACATTTGGGATCTTCCAGCGGGGGTTTCATGCCGAGCTACGTGATTCACCATGACTAGACCCGAGATTATTCGCGCTGGTATGTGCTTTCGTCCCTTCATCCACCCTGCCCCCCCATCTCGCTTGTGGCCTTGTCGCTTGTGGCTGGGGAGGCGTTCACGAAATAATTCTAGACTTCAGCCTCCCTGCCTTAGCCGTCCTGACCCGTTGATTTTCTGACTCTCCCGTTCTAAATGCAGACTCGATTGATCTTCAGGATCGTGACGCGCCGTCGGCCCAGGAACACCAGCGCTCGAAGCCGACGACCAACGGATCGCTAGCTCCACACCAGGCCGAGACACTTCGGGAGGTCGCGGCAGAGACGGCCGAGGAGAAGCTCCGCAGCCCGCGCGTCTCGTGGGCCAACGGCGACAACGTTGGCGACCTCCAACAGCAAATTGAGGACCTGGCGGCGGGCGTCACCAACTCTCTGAACCGCCAACAGCAGAACGGCCGACGAGACGGCGCCTCCCCGGACAAGATGCAGGCGGCACACCACCAGGACGCCCTGGCAATTGCCCAGAATGGCGGCGTACACGAGGTCGACGAGGGGGATATAGACGGCGACAACGACGTTGACATGGACGACGACATGCTGGATAAGATATCGAGTTCGCCTTCAATTGAAGATGGTGGGTCTACCTTCACTTCTGTACATGTTCGGTCTCGCAGAGTTGGCGCTTCGTCCCATGAGACGGTGTCGCCGTGTTACCTACCGGCTTCGCCGATAATCATCAGTGACACGAGGTTATCTTTCCCATACCTCGCCTGTCCTGAGCGCGCCCCTCCAGACCCGCCAAATGGTCGGCAGGAAGGCGATATGTTTCACAGGTTTTCTGAGCGCCATTGTCATCTTCATCAGGGTGAGTATCCGACGCAGGCCGACGACCGAGTCTCGAGCGCCGAATTACCGCAGCTAAACGACGGGATGAAGAGTGAGGTGGAGGAATCGGGCTGCAGGGTTGCGCAACTCGTCCCATCTTCGACATTTTCATCATTGCTGGACTGCTATGAGGTGGACACAGAGGATCATGTCGGGGGCGCATCACAAGAGGAGCACCAAGGTGGAGCAGCCATGGACGACGGGCTTACTATACCATACGAGACGGACGAAGATGATGATGGCGACTTATCTGGCGTTGATTCTAGGTACATTGACTCTGGCTGGGGCGGCGAATGCTTACAAGATACAGAGGACATCGACTTCGAGTTTGTCTACGCCCTCCACACTTTCGTCGCTACCGTCGAGGGGCAAGCGAATGCAACCAAGGGAGACACCATGGTTTTACTCGATGACAGCAACAGCTACTGGTGGCTAGTGCGCGTTGTAAAAGACAGCAGCATTGGTGAGTTATCGGGTCTTCAGGAAAGTAGCTGAGACCATGCTGACTGTTACAACTCGCCAGGCTACCTACCGGCCGAGCACATTGAGACGCCGACCGAAAGACTGGCACGGTTAAACAAGCACCGGAACATCGACGTAGGTGGACCGAGACTGGGTTTCTTTGAGGTTGGGGGACTGACGATAGCTTGTTTCCCTAGTTGTCTGCTACAATGCTTGGTGACCAAGCCGAAAAGTCGCGGAATCCGCTCAAGTCTGCCATCAAAAGGAGGAAGACGAAAGCAGTTCACTTTGCCGCCGAACACGATACAAATACCTACGAACTTGACTACTCAACCGAAGAGGAGGACTTGGAAGCGGAATACTTTGCTCAGCAGCAACAACTGGCGCAACAACAGCAGCAGGCGGCTGCGCAGCAAGCAGCAGCTGCTGCCGACGTGGAATCCGAGGACGAGACGGCCAAGGTAGAGCCGCTAAAGCCCCGGTCCCAGCAAAAGGTAGAACCCAAGAAACAGGACAGCAGCGACAGTTTGGGTGGGAAAGGTACAGCCCGGGGTGTGGAAGAAGTATCAGAAACTAAACCAGTAGACGGTCCGAAGAAAACGAGTGACGGCACTGTTCGGGACTCGTTCTTCAAGGACGACACGGTTGAGACAAAGAAGATAACGCTAACACCAAACCTGCTGCGTGATGACAATGCGCCAAGGTCCTCAAATGACTCCAAGGAGCTGAAGCAGCGCCCGAGCCTAGACAAGCTGGATAAGGATAGTGTGTTTGGCAAGGACGACAAGAAGAAGAAGGACAAGAAGGAAAAAGAGAAGAAGCCCAGTGCAATCCGAAGCTTTTTCTCCCGGAAGGACAAAAAGACGGCAAAAGGAGAGGAGGATGACGACTCGTTCGGCAAACATTCGCTCGACACCGAGGTTCAAGAAAGGGAACTGGAGGACGAAGGGATGCAATCATCGCCGGAAAAGATGTCGGCCCCTCAGAGAACACCGAGTAAACTGCAGAAGCAGCAGCCTAGGACCGAGCCGTCCCCGACTAGGAGGCCCGGGAGCAGCAGTGGCCAGAGGGAACCTGGTATGGATCTAGTGACTATCCTGTCTGAAAGCCGGGTGAATAACGTGGCAAATGTACCTCCAGCTTCGATGCGCATAGTCGACCCAGATTTAGACTCTCCGGAAGACAGTCCTCGCCAGAAGAAGCGGCAGCAACTACAACAACAGAGCCCCAGAGAACTGGCCTCACCGGACGGTTCCCGGAGGGACGAAAACTTTGGAAGGCCCACATCCAGGACCGGCCCCTTACGGACGCAGCAGCAGCAGCAGCAGCTACAACAGCAGAATGGCGATCTCCGGCCCCAAAAAGTCAAGCAGGCAAAGATGCGAACGGAGCTCGACGATTTCGACTCTCTTGAGGAAGAAGACATGGCTCCACACGAGCCGGCAAGACAGGCAACATCGGGTTTCGAAGCTGCTCAGCGGCAGCAGCAGCAGCAGCAGCAACAACAACGATCGGCTACCCAGGGTATGTACCAGGACAGTTACCAGAGCAGCTCACGACCAGGGTCGGCGGCACCGCGGCAGACCACTGTGGCATCACCCCAGCAGCAGCAACGGCAGCGGCAGCCCGTAGAGCGGTTATCAGAATCGCCAGTTCAGGTGTCGCCGGTTGACAGCTCCGGCAACCCACCTCCGTTGATGATAGACACGGGGTCGTCGAGCCAAGAGGAAGAGGAAGATATGGACCGTTCCTCGTCAGCAAGATTAACAACCCCTTCACCCGAATTGCTGGAGCTCGATCAACACGATCACGACGGAGCAGGAGCTGCTCGTGGCATGAATGGCGGAAAGAAGGGCTCGATGGCCACATCTACCACCTCAAATGCGACTATGTCCACATTATCAACGTCCAACACCAACGCCTGGAATGATGAGAGCCTCCGTGCCTTTTTCGACTCGGGATCTGACATTCGGGATCTGTTGGTGGTCGTCTATGATAAGACAGATGTTGCGCCTGCGGGGCCGGAACACCCTATTGCGGGCTCGCTGTTCAAGGAGCAGAATGCTAAGCTAGCTGAGATAACAACTGTAAGTCTTCACCCTCAGTCAAACTCGAGTATCTGTGAGATGCTGACTGTTTGTAGCAACTGGACAATATGCTCGGCGACTGGTTAGCGCGCAAGCAAAGGACGGGAGCAGGCTTTTGAGAGTTCTCTCGTTTATGTTTTCATTGATGCATTTACGACATGATACGTACGCAGCACGCAAACATTTCTTCCTCTTCTTTCTTGGCTTGATATATTTTGGAGCGGATTTTCCCCCTTCTTTTTTCTTGTTTACCGGCGAGAGAGGCGAAAGAAACGGGATATTCAAGTTCACGGCCGCTAACCAAACCCACATATATTACATATACCCTTCACTGTATACGCACATTACACCTATAAAGCGCACATCAAGGGGCTTGCTGAGGAGCACATATTTCTATACTTCTTGTAGGATACCTATTTTGTTTCGTTTCGGTTCTTTGGGTTTTGGTACTTGTTTGTTTACACCTTCGATTCTTTTTCTGTATAGAGCAGCCCCACCTGCACACAGGTTATATGACGAACGGCGTTCGTAAGGGCTGGATAACACAACACTTAGAGTACTTAGGTTTAGTGTTTTGGTGTGCGAAGAAATGGATATGATTGAGACGAGACATGTATTGTGCCAGGTCGTGACTTCTTTGACCAACAGCTATGTTTCTGTGCCTGCATCATCTTCATTTGAACGCTATGTTCTCGGAACGATCTATTATGCGAGGAACGAACCAGGAATACAAACCCTCATAGAGTCTATCTCTGTAAGGGTACGATTGAAGATATATCACGCAAGGAATCAATCTGTGGGGTAGATGCCTCCGGCACGGGAGACCTCAACCACAGGCTAAAGTGAGCAGATCTCCTTCGCTCCCATAAGGACGAGGGTTAGCCATATCGATTAATGAGATCGGAGGTTGTCATCCGCAAATTACATTCCATTGGGATTGCCGTGCGTTCGCTTGTCACTTGAGAGGCGGTCCGTCCTGCCTCTCATATATGACCTTTTAAATATCATGCTGCAACGTCGGTCCAGCTCAGTCTGTGGGAGTCTAGGCCGGCTGGTATATATAACGCCTCCGACCCGGATGGCCTTCTTTGCTGCTCTGCCGGCGTCCAGCCTGGGTCCAATCTTGCTTGCTTGCTTTCCTGTACATACCTTTTCTTCAAGATGAAGGCATCCGCACTGTTCGCAGTCGCCGTCCAAGGGGCAGTGATCTGGGACGGGCGCTTCAACGACCTGAAATCCGCCGCAGACCTGAACACCTGGTCGTGGTCGAACCAGGTTGGTCCGTATCAGTACTACATCCACGGATCCGGGTCAGTCGACAAGTACATTTCTTTATCGGCCGACTACAAGAACCCTAACGACACTGTATCCAAGCAAGGGGCGAGGTTTACCTTGGATAGCACCGCGTTCTGGAACGGGCAGAACATGCGGCGCATCGAGCTGATTCCGCAGACGAAAGCCGCGATAGCCAGTGGCAAGGTGTACTACCACTTTTCTATGATGCGCAAGGACACGAACGCTCCGTCTGTGAACCGGGAGCACCAGATCTGCTTCTTCGAGTCGCACTTTACCGAGATGAAATACGGTTGGATCAGCGGAGAGTCAGGAACGTCTGACCCATACCTGCAGTGGATGACGAGTCAGAAAAGCCAGTGGAAGACTGAATGGAAGGCTGGGGTTTGGCATAATGTTGCGTACGAGATTGTGAGTACAACACCAAAAAGGGGGGAAAGAGGAAGCAGAGAAGGGCGGGGGCAGAACGAGAGAAAGGATGCTAATATGGTGAAATATTACTCTAGGATTTTACCGGGAACAAGGTTGGATTCTGGCACTCTGAGGGCGGTGATCCGCTTAAGCAGGTAGTTGCCCCTGTCTCGGCATCAACATCTTCGAATGGACAGGACTGGCATCTCGGGGTACTGGAGCTGCCCAGGTCGGGATACAGTGATGCAGCGGAAGACTTTTACTTCTCGGGCGTGTACATCGAGAGCGGCAGCATTACTACTGCTGTTGGTGGTCCTGGTAAGTTCTGCCGTTGTTACCTATATTATCTGCGGTTGGATGAGGATGAGAAAAAACTAATGATGGTTTATTTAGCGGCTTCGAGGGTGCGAAGAACCTAGGGGAACAAAGGATGGTGACGGGACGGGCCGGCGGGTCAGGCACAGACCGTAGACGACACCGGCGAAGCCGTCAAATGTCACCGTCATGCAGATGAACGGGATGTACGGATACCGGTAGATGGAATAAGTCTTGAAAAAATACGATACATACATCCTAATTACTACGTTTCATTGTTTCCTGACAGGCAAGGCAGACGTTCATGATTTCTCATCTGCCCACTTAAGATTCTCGCGCTCGGCGACTCGGCCGAACTGCGCACACCGGCTCCGGGATTCTTTTTGCTCGGCCAGTCAGTGGGACGGGCCAACTTGTCACCGCTGGACTAACACGTGGGTATCAATCAGCACTGCCAATGCCAAGGTACCGAGGCACATATCTCTTCACACTTTGTGTGGGTAGTTTATATTATCACCGTTTTTCTTCCACCTCACTCATTGGAGCTTTCGATACTTGTTCTACTCAATTGGACTCCTACAACCCATACTTCAAGATAATCTCTAATAACAACCCTCAAAATGGCTGCGCTCGACCTCCTCACCACGACAAACTTGTCGTACCACTCTGTAGACACCCCCCTGCCCCCACATCAATCCAGCTTAGCCATGCTGACATGTGAGGATAGATACCAGCAGCATTCGTGCTGGCCATGATCCCGCACACCTACGCCAACATGGCCGCCGGGAAGAACTATGATCTGGCCAAGTTCGTCCCCCTCCCTTCCCCCTCCTCTCTGATTTCTTTCCCATGCTAATATGCTTGTGTAGCCCTAGAAAAACAGCAGAACACCTGCAAAAAGACACCACCCTTAACAAAGTCGTATGTCCCCCTCCCCTCTTCTTTATTTCAATCCCTTCACCCCCCTCCTTCCCCCCCCCCCAAAAAAAAACCCCCAAAAAAAAACCAAAAAAAAAAAAAACAACGAAATAATAAAAAGTGCTAATGTGAGGTAGACCCTGCGAAGAATCCAACGTGCACAAGCAGCAGCCGCCAATGGGCTGGAGACCATCGCTCTGTACGCAGCTGCAGTTGTTGCCGCAAACACCTCTGGGCGGATCACCATCCCCACCCTGAACAAGCTGGCCCTAGGCTATCTCGCCGCTCGCGCCCTCTACAACTTCACCTACGTCATCCTGCAAGACAACGCCCGGATCGCGCCCCTCCGGACTTTATTCTGGGCGGCTAGCATAGGCGTCATCTTTGCCTTGTTTACCATGGCTGCTTGACCCCTTATCATAACACCTGCATATATCTATCTGTGTATATCTGAACGTATACTGTTTGTATATACAAGACCAGCGCGCCCAAGAGCTTTGCTTTGCTTGTAATGAGTTCAACAACTCGTAGATCTGAGCAATTTAATCGCCATCATAACCAACATAAACAGTACCTATATATGTATAAAGCCCAACCCGCACAGAACAAAAATGGCCGTAATAGATATCACGATGATCATGCCCTTAACACCATATTCCTCCCCTCACGTAAATCTCTATCTTACATAACCCCCCAACTCACACCATATGACTTGAGAAAATGTCACCAGTGCATACTCCGTTTCTTCTGCATCTTCTTCCGCTTCTCCTCCTCCGATCTCCTCCCCCCATTATCTTGTCCTCCCCCCCCGCCACCAAAGAACCCAGTAACAGCGACCGCCGGTTGCATATACATCCCCCCTCCACCCCCATTTCCACCACTGCTCTTCTTCTTCTTCGGAGGTCCTTGCATATGCGGCGGCGGAGCTGGATTGCCCGCCGGTCCATGCCACAGCGCGTTCAGCGTAGCACTCGAAAAACCAAAGGGCCCGGAGGGACCGGCACTCACAGGTCTCTGTGGCGGTGGCGCGTTCGTGTTCCACGGAGCAGGTGCCTGGCCACCCTGGAAATGGGGTGGTGGCGGTGGCACCAGGTTCGGGTTCTGGTTCTGACTCTGCGTGTGCTGATGTTGTTGCTGCCGTGGGGGTAAAGCAGGTGCCGGTCCGGAAGGTAAGTCCTGCCCTTCGACGCCGTACATTTTTTTCAGCCGCTCCGTCTCCTTTGCAACCTCTGCATCCCTCTTCCGTCTCTCCTTCTCCTCTTCCTCTAGCATCTTCTTTATGCGTTTTTGCTCAGCTTTCTCTCGTTTCTCTCGCTCTTTCTCCTCCCTTTCAACCATTGCCTGTAAGCGGCGTGTCTCCGCATCTATCTCGGCCTGTGACGACCCTGACTGTCCCGGGCCGGCGACAGGCACTGGCACCGGTGACGGGCTGTTGTTCATTGCTGCAAAGGTAGGCACCGGAATCGGCCGTAATATGGTTGTGGGTATAACGTGCGTGGGCGGGATGGTGTGCAATATCGCTCCGGACATGGCATTCCCTGGAGGGGGCGACGGGGTAGGTTGTGTCGGGCGAGAGTTCTGTCTTCTTCTGGCGCCGTCACCACCACCGCCACCACCCACGTTGAACACATCGACCTTTGGCATTAGGTACAGATCCTTTATGGCTTCTGCTCCAAGAAGGAGGACCAGTTCCAACCCCTTTCGGTCTTCAACCTCTACCCTCTGCAGGTTGGGCTCGTAGACGGTGACTGCGCTCTCCCGCGCCGCTTTGAACAGCGCGATGGTGATGTCGGGCTCCTTGCTCTTCCTGCCGCCGAGGTTCTTGCCCGTCATGTAACACGTCATGTCTTTACTGAGTATGCTGTCTTTCTTCCACCGGAACACGATTCTCGGACTCAGGTCCGCTGGTGAACTCGTCTGATGCTCGCGGTCGAGCTCGCTCTTGCTGGGCATCTTGAATGACTGCTGCGGCATCTCGAACTCCCAGCTGTCAGACTTGTTCCACCCCCCGGCGGACATCTTGACGCTGACAGACTGGTCTGGGTTGTATAGCTGTATCGTAAAGTCCGGGGGCACCACGGCGGACGCGGGCGCGGGAGGACCGCTGCCCTCTCTTTGCGCCCGGATCTCGGCCGCCGACAATGTAGGTTGCGACCATTCGGGCTCCACCATCAGCTCGGCATACACGACGTCCGGGTTGTAGGCGTCGCATAGCGCTGTCGCATACCGATTACGCGACTCCGGGAGGGAGGGGTCCGCGCGCCGGAGGACATATTCTGCTGCCGGGTCGGAGCCGTTCTGGGTGAAGTAGAGGATCGTGGACAAGGGCTTGTCGGAGGAGGGCTTGAAGCGGAAGCTTGGAAGGTTTTCGTCGAGCATGCTGGCGGATATGTAGAAGAGATAAATACGGTTGGTTTACGGAGCTAGATTATCGACTTCTCATCGCATGCAGGAGAAAGAATGTGATGTGAATTCGATTTGGAACTTCTCTATAGTGAACTTGGTAAGGTGGGGCAGTCAGCTGAACGAAAGTGCTGGTGGTTGTTTAAAACAATGGTACTGTATTTACAAGTGAAAGCTGACGGAGACTCTATACAAAGAATGATTTTCAGGCACGAGGCTGAGCTGGAGAGCTGACAGGGAGGTCAGGCTCTTGGTCCACCGTCCTCCCTCCTCCGACGGCACTGCAGTGCCGCGTGCAGGAGCTGAAGGTGACCCCGCGATGGATTAGCGCCCAACTTGGCACTGCAAGCGGCCCGTCGCATCCAACGTCACTGAGTGGACGGCACTCAGCCACAGGCGGCTTGATGCGCTGTTTCAATTGGCTGCCACGCTTCTGCCGCTCCCTGTCTTCTCTCGGAACAAGAAGCGGCTGTGCTGCTAGCCCGAAATCCAGCCCCTTTTGATACGTTTCAACGCGTGGCAGCAGGCGAGGATGTCTTTACCGACCGTGACTGCCTCAGACGTATCGTAGGCTCATTAATTGCCGAGAAGCTGTTGGTTAATTCTTCGAGAACTTTGTCATTGAGCTGTATTTATAATGTATATGATCTTGAGATCGGCCCCTGCCGGAGAAGTTGATATTCAAGAAGGGTGCTGTGAATGCAATTATACAAGCCTTCGGCGCTCTGCCAGCCTGTCATCCAGAGCATTACGAGTACCCTTCCAGAGCTTGCTGAGAACCGGTAACTGATAAATCTATCCTTGCCACCCAAAAGAACGCCATTAATGCCCCACACTGTCGTAAATCCGTTTCTTTGACATAAATCAGACACCCGCACCGCCGCTACCACCCCCATTTCCGTTTCGTCCGTTACCGCCGTCAAGCAACAACGTGGGCTTAATGTAGTCCTCATCGAGCTGTCTGAACAGAGCCGACGGGTCTTCACTACTAAACAGCTGCCGAAAAGCGGCAGTAGCGGTAAGAGGTTGAGCATGGTCAGTGTTTGACCTGTTCCGGCCGTTGTGGTTGCCATTGCCATTACCGGCACCCTCATCTTCCACTCCGGGCGGCATCGGACTAGACCTCCTTCTAGGAGCGGGAGGAGGGAGATCCGACGTGTCAATGTCGCTTCCAAACTCCTCCGAGTCTGTGTTACTTCCCGGTGTGCCAAGCAAATCTGATCTCTCGAGCTCGTCGACATTATTTCTCGCCGAGTTTTTGCGGCTTAGACTTGACGGCCGACCGCCATGCACGCCATTCGCCGGGGACCGGTGTCCAGATGCCCAACCTTGCCTGTCCCCACTCCGCTCCCTGCCGTTTCCACCCGCTCCGACGCTACCGAGGGGCATGCCTCGGCTGCTGCTGCGGGGTATGTACCCGATGCCGGTGCCACTTGAGCGCTTGTAGTAGTTTCCACCACGGATGGCTTCAATATCGAACTCGTCATCCGAGTCAATCTCCTCGACAACACCGGTACGGATGCCCAGGATCTCAAGCATACGAGCAGTGGTGCCGCCGAAGATGATGACTGTGAGAACAACCACAACGAGCACCGTCGCCTTGAGTGCAAACCGCTCCTTGCCGGTGAAGAGCGCCGCCAGTGCCACACCGACCGCACCACGCAGCCCAGCCCAGAACAGCATCGCCTGGTAGCTGTAGGGCAGTTCATCAGTAGCCTCTTTGCCCTGACGACGCGCTCGGTAGCGGATAAACCAGTTGATAGCTCGCGACAGTGGGAAAACGGCCATCCATCTTGCTGCACACACCGCAAGCACCGTGACAATGATAAGGAGTGGCTGGTACACCAGATCCTTCTCCGTGAACAGCGACAGACCAAGGTAGATGAAGATAAAGTTCTCAGACAGCTGAGCAAGAACTTGGAAAAGGTACTTGGTCGTCAACTGGGTCCGTCGCGACATGTTGAAGTAGGCGTAGTGCTTAAGTGTGATACCGCAGAAGAGCAGTGCCACGATACCTGTCCGATTGTGAGACGACACCACATGACCCGTATGGAGAGATTGTTACGTACCTGACATTTGAAGTCCCTGGGCAAAGTAGTAGGTGGCGTACGCGATTAAAACGATCAGACAGCTCTCCATCTTCGGATACCGCCTGACGTAGGTGTACTTTAGCAGAAGGGCAGTGCCGATACCGACGGCGGCACCAATGGCCATGCTGCCAAAGAACTCGGTCAAGAAGTACCAGACGCCGCGAAAGAGACTGCCAATTCCGAGCGTCCCCTTGGTCCCCTTCGTGGCATTTTGCGCCGACTCGAAAATGACGATGGCAATAGCGTCGTTCAGGATTGACTCGCCGAAGATGATTGTGTAGAGCTTGGGGTCGACTTTGTACGAATTGAAGATGGCCAAGATGGTGACCGGGTCCGTAGCGGACAGCGTTGCGCCGACTGAAATTGCATCTATCCAAGTGATGTCCAACCCTTCCAGCGGGATCCTTGTGTAGAGCCACAGAATCCCACCAATGACGACAGCCGATATGAAGGTGCCGGCGAAGGCAAACGTTAATATGGTGCCGATATTTCGGAAGAAGTTTGCTTGGTGAAGTTCGTAGCCGGAGGACAAGATGATGGGAGGGAGGAGGAGGTTGAAGAATATTTGGTAGTCGAAGCTCACGAGGTCGCGGATAGAGTCGCCAGCCGTTATGCGCAGTACCAGACCGACAGTCATTCCTGGTGAATTGATCGTTAGCCAAAAGCTGCGCCCCAAGATATAAAGACCGCGGGCGACGTACCAGCGAAGATGGAGATGACGGTTTCGTGGACGGCAGTCACTTTCTTCTGCTGCATAATGTAGCTTGTGAAGAATGCCACGATGAGCAACATGATCAAGATAAACAGAGCCCATGATGAATTGATCTCCTGCTTCGAAGAGTCCGGCGCTGTGAAGTCGTGTTAGCATCTCGAAACGTCGCTGCTCGAAGTGCGCTTTCGCCTACCCTCGGGATCACTCTCTTCGGCTCTCCCTGCAAAACTCAGTTAGCACCCGGGGTAATACCTCACAGGACAACAAAGCATGGAATAGAAGCTTACTTAGGAGCTCCATAGCGGAGTTGGTGATAGCTGCTGGTAACATGGTCGCGGCGGTGGGCTCTTCTTACTCGGCGCGAAACTGAAAGGCCTCTCGCGGCCGGGAATTCAGGAGAAAAGCAGCGTTGCTCAAGCAAGAGCGACGGCGCAACACCGAGGACTCATCAATTTGGTAGTGCTACTAGCCGACTAGGTATCGCCGGTAGATAAAGTAACGCGGGATATTGGCAACAGAATGCGATTTAGCGAAGTCGCCAACTTTCTCATCCTTCCGAAGGTGCCACAGATGAAGTGTCTGGGGCCGGCCCCCAGGCCAGATTCAGCCTCGAGCTACGCACGCTACGTAAGCCACAGCGGGATTGGTGGGGACATTTTGACTGCTGACGTGCAGGTGCTACGGAACATTGCGAGACGGCTCTATGACTCTAACTGACGAACATCTACCTTAGTTTGTCGTGATGACTTCAAGACATTTGATTAGGTCAGTATAGATCTTGTTGCTTCAAGACATGCACATACATAGGAAGCGGCATCGCCTGAAGGCTGATGTGGAGATACCGCGACAACGCGGCTGACTGAGCGGAGGTCGGCTCGTCCAATGGATACAAACCAAGAAATGCCTTATCGAGGTACCTCCGACACGTGAAAACCGAGACGTAAATTCTAAACCACTGACATTGGGAGAAATCGATATTCGTCGGGTATCTTTCTCCGGATGGTCTCGAGACCCTTGCCGCTCTAGCCGCCCTTTTCAATTAGGTAAACAGACAACGAGCTCACAACTTGTCAAACACCGCTTGTTTTCATCAGTCAGACCAGAAAACACTAATGGCGGATCATCTGCAGCCATCAGCCAGCCAAGTCGCTTAGATAGCCAGAACAAGTAGATTATGGGCCACTAATCCAAATCGATTCCAGAAATCTCAGCAGCGCCGATTGACGGGTCTCGGAAAAGGAAAACCACCGCCTCGCGTGAGATTGCTGGGATTGCAACAGGACTGGAAATGCGGAGAAGCAACTTGGCATCACTAGCGCCAAAATTAGTGTTTTCTGGTCTGACTGAAAATAAGCGGTATCTGAATAAGTCTTCTCTCATACGCCGGTTGTCGGTGATACTTACTCGTCGGCTTGAGTCAGAAATGCTTTCTAATAAATAGCCTGACTCCGAGGGAAAACCGACTACCCCCGGGAGTCAGCTAATCTAGTACAATCTGACTCAGCCGAGGACTACCTGTGGATTCCTGCACTGTGCACACACTGTGATCGAACTCAGAAAAAGTCCGAAAGAGACAGATTCCAGGTTGTAAGCTGAGCGGCCGAGTGCCGGCGTGGTATGTGATATCGAGCAAGCATGGCCAATCCGGTGCAATCCTCGTCAAACGATAGGGAGAATAGGTCTGTCTTGAAGGTCCTGCGTCGCCTCACTCGAGGAACTCGAGGCCGGTCGTCCCAGATCCAGTCCCTTGTAGCCTCTTTGGCGGATTTCCCCCATAAAGCGGGACAAAGCTGCATCCGCACTGTCTCCACATTGCCAACACGCGAGCTCTTTGCTTCCAGGTTGTCCCCAGCCCCTGCAGGCGCAAGCGTTTGTGGTGCGGCGTGCCGCCAACGGAGTTCAGTTAGTGCGCACCTGGGCTGGCCCATTCGCAGTCAGGCGCCCCTGTCATCTGGCAGGGCATTGGGCTTCTCTGCCCGTCCCGGGTTCGACGATCTGCAGTTCGTTCCTGTATTCTCACTGTGCGCCTTACCTTTTCCAACTCATGACAGCCTGGTGCCTCGTTTTGGCAGGTTTCCTCGCATGACACAACCTGAGGCCTTCCAAACTCGCTCCTGCCATCGCACGAATTGAATCACGAAGGTCTCGTGGCATTCTGTTACTTGACCGCGTGGTGTCCCGCGTCTAGCCTTGGATAAGGTGCAAGTGGTGATAGCTATCGGCACAGTATTGCACTGATCAGTAACTCTTTTCGACCTATCTTCCCTTCTTTAACTCGACCTCGGACCTTCTTGCAGTCAGCGCCCAGGGAACGGCGTTCCTGAAACCAGGCAATCCAACTTCGGCCATCTAAGAGGTCCTCTATTGGCAGTTAAGCCTGAGCTTCGTCCCGACGTCCACCGAAAACCCAACCTGATTCAAACCTCCAACGTTCGCAAAGTCCGAGAAGCGCATTGACACACCGGTAAGCTGGTGGCCGAAAGACGCTGGAAGCGCCGACCGCTTCCATATCCGTATGACGTCGCCGTTAGCAGACCTTCCAGACCGGGGCCGCCCCGCAGGCGACGGCGAGAACCATCCGCCTTCAGAAGCAGGCAACAAGCAACAGCCACATACCCCGCGAGCGTCGACAGAGCAGACAGGTGGGCAGCAGCACGGACAAGACGGGCTGAACGAACAGTCTCCGCTCCTTTCGCCTGCCTCCAACGAAGAAGATGGCTTCATTGACGGTCAGACGGTCGGCGATGTCGATGAGCACCAGACAACTAAGAGCATCTGGTATTTCATCCTCTTGACCATCAGTATTGGTGGCTTGCAAATCGCTTGGTCGGTCGAGCTGTCCAATGGCTCTCCCTATCTCCTGTCGCTCGGACTGAGCAAGTCCCTGATGGCCTTGGTCTGGATTGCCGGGCCTCTCTCGGGGACACTGGTGCAGCCCTACGTCGGTATGCTGAGCGACAACTGCCGCGTCCGGTGGGGAAAGCGCAAGCCCTTCATGCTTGCTGGTGCCGCTGCGACCATTGTGTCCCTGATGTTCCTTGCGTGGACTAAGGAGATTGTCGGTGGACTCCTTGGGCTCTTCGGTATGGATCGCGAGTCCCAAGGCGTCAAGGTCTCAATAATCGTGACTGCTGTGATCTGGATTTACATCCTGGATTTCGCCATCAACACTGGTGCGTTTCGGCCTTTGCCATGCTATCTTCAGGATACTGACTTGTTGTCATAGTTCAGGCAGCTATTCGCGCCTTCATTGTTGACTGTGCGCCCACTCATCAGCAAGGTGCGTCGTTGTCCTCCCTTCCCCATACCTCTCAGTCCCCGGACTAACATGCAGATGCAGAGGTCGCAAATGCAATGGCTAGCCGATTTGTTGGTATTGGCAACATCATTGGATATCTAGCGGGCTATGTGGACCTTCCCAGTGCGCTTTGGTTCCTCGGCGACACCCAGTTCAAGGACCTCTGCGCATTAGCTAGCATTGCCCTCGGCGGCACCGTTGTCTTGACCTGCCTTGCTGTCCGCGAGAGGGATCCTCGGCTTGAAGGACCTCCGGCAAAGGACAAGCCTGGTGTGTTTGCCTTCTTCCGCAAGATCTTTACCTCTATCAAACGACTTCCGCCGCAGACGAAGAAGGTCTGTACGGTACAGTTCTGTGCTTGGATCGGCTTCTTCCCAATGCTTTTCTACACGTCCTCGTATATTGGAGAGATCTACGTCGAGCCTTTCCTCGAGGAGAACCCCAACATGACCGACGCTGAGCTTAACGAACTATACGAAAGGGCAACGCGGGTAGGCACGTTTGCCTTGCTCATTTTTGCCATTACCAGTTTGGCAACGAATTTGTTTCTTCCGTTCTTCATCGCGCCGACTTATGACCAACCCGCGATGGAGCCCGGTGCAGCCCCCGGAGCCCCGGCCAAGGACTACGAGGATGAGCAGAAGTCGTGGCTGGACTACCTGGTCATCCCCGGCTTCACACTCCGACGTGCATGGATGTTTTCTCAGGTACTCTTCACTGTCTGCATGCTCTGCACCGTCTTCGTGCGGACGGTCGAGGCTGCCACAGTGCTAATTGGTCTCGTGGGTATCACGTGGGCTCTCACTCTATGGGCTCCCTGGGCGATCATTAGTGCTGAGATCTCTAAGCGCGACGAGCTGCGCCGTCACCAGAAACAACAACGGACTTCTTTCTCGCCCACGCGCGGACCTGTGGCTGCTTCACCCTCTCTAGATGGGTATTCTTCGGATGGGAATGGCGACCGTGACCTCGATAACGACGAGGAGGAAGCCGACCAGGCCGGAGTGATCCTGGGCATCCACAACATGGCCATTGCGGCGCCACAGATCATTGCTACCGTGGTGAGCAGCGTTATCTTCAAGTTCTTCCAGAAGCCCCGCGGCACGCCTGGCGACCACAGCATCGCCATCGTCCTGGCCTTGGGCGGCATTACTGTGTTGATCTCGGCCTTCTTCATTGCCCGTATTAGGGATGACCCGGTTGGCGAACCTACATCTACAGACCAGATGAGCGCCGTAGAGGAAGGCGATGCATGCAGCATTTCGCGCCCAAGCACGAGCCACAGCCGTACTCGTTCCTTCGAGCAGCTACCTCGCGCGAGTCTTGAGCGAGCTACGCTGGTCCGGAATAAGAGCTTTGGTGGTGCCGAGTACTAAAGTTCTTCGGCTATTCATTTTTGCGGCAGCGTGTATTGATAATGGAAGAGATTGGAAGGGAATGCATGCACGCAAGGA
The DNA here is from genome assembly GCA_033297225.1 of Diplogelasinospora grovesii. Lineage (NCBI taxonomy): Eukaryota > Fungi > Ascomycota > Sordariomycetes > Sordariales > Diplogelasinosporaceae > Diplogelasinospora > Diplogelasinospora grovesii. The sequence continues at coordinate 237,695 of MU853758.1, forward strand.
TGGGTTGCTTTTCGGTTGGCATTTGGCTTTCAGGGCGGATCGCGCCTTTGTTGTTTCTTCGGGAGTTGGATGGCCTGCTAGGGATCTCAGTTATGGAGGGTTCTTGTCTCTTCACGCATGGGGATGGTTCATTCTTGTTTGTTAGATGCCTGAGGTAGATTGGACAGCGTTGCCAGACGGCAGCCTCTCGGATCTTATTCCGCCCTTGTTAGATAGCATGAATACGCACTGTACTGTCTTGAGAATATACTTCATCTTGGCTTCGCCTGTACAAATACTTCCTTAATTACATACCAGAATCGAGCAAAGCAGCGTGCAAAGGTCGGTAGAGTCTACAAAAGTCTACGACGACATTCAGAGAAAGTCCTGATGTATTCTAGCGAGACATTAAAAGATACCCCGACCGGAAATGTCGGCAAAGGTAACGCGCAGTGACCTTGACGCTGTCTGGTCTAAACTGGAATGTTTCAGAAAATTCCCGCTCATAATCCGTCGACAAGAGCCCAACGAGGCTGCATATGCGACGGACTTACTCCGTAACCTCGAGCAAAATACCAAGTTCTACTGAATGTCGTGATTCAGAGAGCCCAATCTGCCCAAACAACATTCGCCAATTCCAATAAAGTAACCAGAATTCAGACATACCACAGGGAGCACTCATTCAACTCCATGAAAAGCGACTGCTATCAAGACATCACTAACATCTGCTTCGAGAACCGTTAAAAGAACGCTAACTACGTAAGCTTGGGCAGCTTAGAGCAAATGGAGTCTAGTGAAAGACCGTTGATGGCGGAGCCCATCGGCATGTTCTTTTTCTGGAAGCGCTTGCCGCTCGGGTAGCCCTGTATCCGCGGCGGCAAAGGAGTGATGAGTGAAACTCTGAGGCTGAGGAGCCCGAGATCAATACATAGTACGCGACCCTGAAAGAGAACAAAAATGGGATTTGTATTGCCGACACCCACCTACCAAATAGTAAAAGATCAGATCAGATAATGCAACCACCCGACAGTCTAACAAAGAAGAAGGCGAAGAGACGCTAGTAGAATGTTATGTGTAATATTCGAGGCTGATCATATACGGGCATTGTGAAAATCTGGGGTAAAACTTATGAGGTGGAAGGGGGGACGAAGCCCCCAAACAGCTGCAAATAGCTGTTGCATTTCATCCCATACCTGGATCCAAGCAGTTTCGTCGGAACGGAAGGACGGGATGTGCTTGGATGGAACCTCAGATACGAACGCATAGACGCTGTAATGAAGAGAAGAATGTTGAGATCAACTAAGAGCAATGTCATTCGTAATGAAGAATTGGCGTGATGTGACAGAGCAATTGGGAAAAGGGACGAAAAAGAAATGGGCTTTTCTTCAGTGAATGTTGACTGAACGAATCCGGTTGCTCCTTCCTCTTCATGACCAGCAGAAAGCATGGACAAATATTGTTAGTAAACTTCGCAGACCAGGAAAGTTGAGGCTAAGCCCGTTTTGGGTGGCCCCCTCCCCCCGTCCCAGGCGAACAAGCGAAGCGGCGGCTACGACTGCACCTGAATCCCAATCAACAACCTCTCCCTACCCAGCATATCGAACCACCATTCCGGCCAGATTCCCCCTTACCCTGATCATACGCCTGCCAGTTCACGTGCGAGCCGCCCATTGCACTATTCAGCTAATTGCAACTTCGCCATTCCTCGTTCCAATCGCCCGTCACTCCGCTAGCCGCATATTCCGCCCGTTGCGCCAGCAATCAGGTCATCTTTGCGTCTTTCAGCTCTCCGGCAACCGAAGCGCCCTAGGCGACGACCGACCCTCACTCATGCCGAATTGGTGAGTATCCGCACCGCCCTAACGGCCGTCTTCCGCGAGCGCTCTCTAGCTTCCTCGCTCTCGCTCTTGGTCAGCAGCAATAATACACAAGTTCCGTCTGCCAAGATCCCCCAAACCATCGTCCAATAGCGACTTGATACACTTGCCCATGTCTCGGCGCTTCCAAGCCATCAGGCTGTGAGGGGTTATTCAGACGAAGAACATCCCCAGATCACCACAATGAACTTCGACACGGGGACTGCCTACGCCGAGTCGGATGCCGACGACGAGTACGAGAGAGATATCCCGGGCAGCTCCCCGATAGACCACACCGATGTCGAGACGTCGCCCATCGACTCGGATCCCCCGTCGACCGAGCACACACCAACAACATATGGCTACCGCAGCAGCGCAGATAGGCTGCCCGAGACCATCATCTCGGAGTGGAATGCCGACGAATGCGCCGACTTCATTGCCACCATTGGCTTACAGCAGTATTCAGATACTTTTATAGGTGGGTGAAAGCCTGGGGTTGTTGTCGGTGTTGTGGGTGGACGCTGTTCTGACTCTTCTTTCCAGAAAACGAAATTGTCGGCGAGGCTTTGGTAGCGCTGCAGCATGATGATCTCAAGCAGATGGGCATCACCAGCGTGGGCCACCGACTGACCATCTTGAAAAGCGTATACGACGTCAAGAAAGCGCAGGATGTGCCAATAGAGGCCGACCATTACATGCCGCTCTGTATGTTTCCCCCCAACGTCTGGCCAATCCTCATTGTCCCTACCTTGTGTCTGACATGTCGCAAATTACAGCCGCCGAAACAGAAGCGCAATCAGCCAACGCAACACTCAAAGATATCAAGCATCTGGTGGAACAGCTGCGCCTACGAGACGAGCGCATGAGCTTGTTCGAGCAGGACCTGCGCAGACTCACCGAAGACTTTAGGAGGCTGCGCGAAGACATGCTGCCGGCGCTGCGTCTGGCTAAAGATGCCCAACAGCCCCTTCCCAACGTCAACAACGGCCAAGCTATCTACGAGACCGCCATATCGCCTCCTGCGCCAACGCCCTCCACGGCTGGACCCCTTACTGCTAGCTTTAACCCTCCACCTACCGCTGGCTTTAATGGTCCGCCCACGGCTGGTCTCAACGGCCCGCTAACGGCTGGCCTGAAGCGACAATACTCGACCAAAAAGACCATCGCGACGACACCAAAAACAAGCTCCCCGACACATCTCCAGACCACGCACGACCGGTCGATAGTAGAACAGACGCTAGACCCCGCAAGTGCCGCCGAGAGGGCGGTTCTGTCCTCTTCACACCTGGCAGCCATGAATGGTGGTCAATCGAACAGCGCAAGCCAGTCCTCTCCGTCGTACCCATCTCCGAATATGCCCTCGCCTACCTCCCCGCCCACAGCCGGTATGACCATGGGCGGCAGTGGCGGCGGCGGCACGACGCTCGCATCTCGCTCCTATCGTTCAACGGAGCAGGCTACGCCGTCGAGTCGGTCCACATTCGCCGAGAACGACCACTACGGCCCCGGCCCCGGTTCTGGGTCTAGAGGTGACAGGGATAGGGATAGAGACAATAACAAGCCCATCGCTGCTCCTCGGAGGATACAGACACCCGGGACGGTACCAGACACGCCCGGCGCGCAGAGCAACGCCTCGGTAGAGATATTCAAGTCGTTCCGCGTCAGCATGGACGACCCGTGTTACAAGGTGCTGCCGGCGGCGCTTAAGAAGTACCAGATCAACGCACCGTGGGACCAGTACGCCCTGTATATTGTATATGGCGACCAAGAGCGGTGCTTAGGTCTGGAGGAGAAACCGCTGATCCTGTTCAAGCAGCTGGACAAGGAAGGGAAGAAGCCCATGTTCATGCTTAGGAAGACGAATAATGCCCAGGTCGACCTATCTGGGGAGGTACCCGGGAGTGCGGGGCTGAATGCCGGTGCTCGCGGGGCGGTAACCGGGTATGATCCCCCAGGTGGCATTATATAAGTTACTACACACCAGCGCGGATTGAAATGTGTGGTACTTCACTGCGGATGACAATCATCTTGGATACAATGCGAGACTTGCGGAGTTTGGGTAAAACAAGAAAGTTTTGGAACAACGAGAAACCTGCATAGCGTGCGGAGTGTTTCGTTTTGTGAGCGGACAACCGAGTGTGTGTGTGTGTGTGTTGAGTATTGGCAGGCAAGCCAGACAAAAGTTCAGGCGAGCCGGGTTCAAGTGGTGCGTGCGGTCGATGTGAAACTGGTCGGCTATACCCACTAGAGAGATCAGAGAAAGATCAGTGAGAGGAGTTCCAAGAGGAGGAAGGACGGAGGATAGGGAAAATATCAAGTCATATCTGGAAAGAGTTTCAAGTGGCTTACGCTGGATGTAAGCAGGATAAATCATGGTAGGCCAATTTTTAGGATATCTCTGTGGGCGTCTTACTAGTACCTCCTGTTCATCAATGGATTGTGTAGTTGTTATATCCGGTCAACTTTATTCTTTATATATTCGTATTTTTAGCGACCTTATCTGCCCTCGTTGAACCTACCTGACCTGACCGTTCGCATTTCCCAGTGACGTGGACGCCACCAACCGCAACAATCAACATCTACACAATAACGGACAGCTCAAGTAACAGCGATATCATTACCCAGCTTCACTGCTCATGTATCCGAGGTTAAAATTGGCGCCAAATGCATGATTTCTATACAGGACCAAACGGTCTGAGTTTTCATTCTGTATTATCCTACTCACCAAAACAAACAAAATCGACTCGATCATGGGGTATCTTACCTTGTTACTCTCTCATTATTCATGATCATTATGAGATGCCTTCCTGAGGTTATAGCACCCGCCAAATAGCACCAGCAGCCCCCTGCCCTTTCTCATCACGGGTGTCCCGATTCATGCCCCGTATCCACTCCATCTCCTGCGCGATAGCGTCTCTCTCGATCTGGCTCATGATGTCGAGCTCGGATAGCATGTCGTTTACTAGACTTTTGCAGGCAGCCAGAATCCTCTGTAAACTGCTCCCTCCTTCTCCCTCACCTTCCCCATTTACTTCCGCCCCCTCCTCCCCTTTGCTTTCCCCGCCCACCCCAGCCGCTACTACTTCTTTAAGCAGTCTGCGCCATTCATCCAACCGCCTCACCAACGCCGCACATTCGTCTTTCCATGTTGTCTCCAACTCCCCTACACTAACCAGCACCAGCTCACCATCCCCCTGTTGTTCTAACAGCAGATGATTGTTGTGTGTTCTTCGGGATTCGGAAATGTCAACCATGCGATCTACCCATTTTTCAAACCGCCTGACTACCCTGGCGTATTTACCCCCGGGTTCGCCGAGCGACCATATCCCGCAAAGCACATTGTCCAAAACCTGGATCTTCTCATCGAGATTGATGGAAGAGGTGGCCGCCCAGGTGAGAAGGGCAGAGACGTTACTCCGTTCGACCTGCTCAGACTCCAGTTTACCAACCTCTAAGCCCTCTCGCACCACTTCTGCAAACCGGACACCCAGTTTGGTTCGTGCGCTATCTCGCCATTGGGTGTCCACCTCCCTAGAATCTCGGTGCAGCAGATGTAACTGCAGCAGCTCAGTCTGCAACCGGCTAGTCTCTGCAGATATCGCCACATTGGCGGGCAATTTGGACGGTGACGGAGGAGCGAGGAAAGTAGCGGTCAGTGGTTTCGGCGCGAGGTTTTTAGCTGGCGAATAGTGCTGTTGCAACGTCGTGAAGGCTGGTTTACGGGTCAGTACGTGTGCTGATGTAGTAACATTACTGTCGGTGCTGGTGTTTGACGCCTTCCTTAACCCAGATGCTGCTGCTGGTGTGGTGGTAGTATTTGGTGGGTTGGAAAGCTGTCGTCGATGACCGCGTGTAACATTGTCTCTGCTGATAGGAGGTCGGGTACGGTCCTTCTCCGTTCTCTCTGTGGTAGAAGATCCTGCGGAAGATGTGGTGGAGGGGGGTCGGAGGATGGTGGAGCTTGTTAAGGTAGTGGCGGACAGGGTGGATGATTTTGTACGCTTGTGCCCGGCCTGGGATGACGAGGATGGTTTGCGTTGACCGGGAGGGAGGCCGGAGGATGTAGTTGGTCGGGAAGCTGGCGTTGTTGAGGTCGAGTTGGAAGACGAGCTTGATCGTGTTGTCAAAACTCGGCTAGTGGTGGTGGTGGTAGAGGAGGAGGCGCCAGGGGTGGGAGTAGATGTGGTCGTTGATCGTGTCCGTGGCGGTCTGCTTTGTTCTGCAACCGTCCCAGTGTCCCTCGCGCGAGAGGAGCTTGAGGTTGTCGATGATGATGATGATGTAGTTGACTTGCGCGTCGAATTCAACCGTCCCAATAACCCTCCTGACAGCGGTGGCTTGCTACTACCGGTTGTCTTCCTTTCCACCGCTTCTCCACTACTGCTCAATGAAGTTGAAGAAAGCATCCCCTTAACGGGTAATCGACTCGGGGAGACTGTCCGTGGGGCATGTTGGACAACATCGACACTATCACTGCGGCCGAGGGACGATGCGGAAGCGGAAGCGGACGCGGACGCGGTACCGCCTGTTGCAGACGATCTGATGGTGGTGGTGCTGCTGCTGTTGATGCTGCCGGTCGCTTTGCGCAGCGATCGTGAACGCGTGAGGGCGCTACTACTGGATGATGCCGTAGACATTGTACTTCGATTGCCAGTTTTTGCGCGCTTCGTAGATTGCCGTTATCGTGAATTCCGCCGGCCGGCTGGGTTCGGGTTCGATTGTTGACTTGTCATGTCAATCGGTAGTTTTTGGTTGTCAGGGTGCCAGTTGTCAACTGTACTTCGTAAATCAGCCCCAAAATGGCGGTCGCCCGTGCACTGGCCTGGCTGCCCTGTCATTCACGGACCATTGAACCCCGGGGCTGCAGTCCATTGAAGTCAGCCCAAGCGGGCCGAACAGCGGGCGCCAGGCGCGGGCGCTACAGTAGGGTGTGCATTTCGGGTCGGTGGGCTGAATAGATCTCGATTACCGCCACCCACCTTCCTCCCCACCCACCTACAGCGTTGCATCGAGACTGCCGGACGCTTCGCTGCCAAAGTACAGAGCCTCACCTCCACCTCACGCGACGTATCGAAGTTGCGGCTACGTGGAAAGAATGAGCATTAGGTCCCCCCATAGAACTCAGCTATTCCGCTACCGCTTTATCAGCCCAAGCCACCTCACTCAAGTTCCTCTCACGGAACGCAGCTGTCTTTAGCGGCGGACTCAAGCTTCCGCCAACGATATGAACGAAACCACTCAGACGGAGGCAGCGTTATGGAATGCAGGTGATTTTCCATTGGATTTATGTTCCCAGCACATATAAACCCTGTCTGATACTAAGAGAGCATCATTGTTACAGTTTACTTTATCCCTAATCCAAGCCCGGTCTGACAAAAGACTCCGTATATGGTATCCGTGATTCTAGCAACGCCGCTGCATCGGGCAATAACCCAGCCTCGATGCATGCTTTAAAACCAAATGTCCCCAGGAGACGCACCGGCATCTCTCAAGATTTCCAACAGATAAGGCAAAAGATTTAATATATATGAAGAGAACCCTCGAACAAAGGAAAAGAGGGGAAAAGAGAAAAAGGACAAGGTTCATACTAGAGGGCCTCTACGGCGACTCTGCTTGCAGGCTGCTCGACGGAGGCGGGTTTGGCCATGTCACCCTCACCGCTGGGTAGCGTCTTCTCCTCCATATCTTCATTACCACGTAATGTCCGCCCCTCCTCTATATGATCCAACAGTTGTTTCAGATCTCCCTTGAATCGGCGAAGACTAAGTGCGCAGTTTCCGCAGATATTGAGAGAGCAGGCACTGCATATGAAGCACTCCGCCAGACGATCCTTGTGTCCGCAGGTACGGCAAGCGATAGCGTTGAACCTTTGTTTGTTGGAGGTCATGTAACGATGCTTGGTTATGCACTTGAACTGCCTGTCTGTAAGGGGCCTGGCATCCATCACTTCATTGCTCGGTAGGGGGTTGAACCAATTTCTCGGGAAGAGCGCTGCACCAGGGTGGTCGGTTGTCCTTGGCTCCTCAGGTTCTGCCTCAGTTGCAGGTGATGCTGACATGGCAGTATCGATGCTGGCATCTCCGAGCCTTGGTCTGACCGTCTCATCGGATTCTGCGGACCCCGCCTCAGAGATGGCTCTCAGCCCTTCAGAATAAGCCTGGAACTGTCCCGGTCTCTGCTTCGGTACCTGCAGATTCTCAGGCGGCGTTACTGGGTCCCGGCGATTGGCTGCAGCAGATGGCCTTTGTTCGTCTCCGCGTCTGGAGGACGTCCGTGAAGGGAACTGCCCCTGGCTGGGAGTCCGGTCTCGGGTGGCCGCAGGAGACGTGGGAAGACCCATAGGCGACCGCACCGGGAGTCCCGAGTTGCTCGGTTTTCGAGCCAGGGTCGGGGTGCTTTGAACAGTACGTATTTGATGCTCGGGACCGCCCACGGCTTTGCGTTGTATCACAGGTTTTGTCTCGCCCTCCAATTCCGGCGAAGACGCTGGTGAGATAGGTGAGACAACTGTTTCTATGATAGGGCTCTTCACGTCGTTTGTTCCGTATTCAGGTGTTGGCAAGCGCACAATAGGAACTCCGGGCCCGCTGGGTAAGGACTTGTTGGTGTTCGCTGTCGTCGGCGACGGTGACGCTTGCGAGCCTTGTGGTTCAATCTCCCTTATCAAATCTCTTACACTCCTCTTCTTTTGGAGTTTGCCCGCCAGACTCGAAGATCTTTGCCCCATGGTATTTTCTTGCTCTCGGACGTCAAGTTGCTGAAGTGAAGCCACTGGACGGATATTTCGCCCGGGAAGCGAAGCATTTGTGCTTCTGGGTAACGGCACTCGGGAAGTGGTCGCGCGGGGCGCAAAAGATTCGGGTTGGGATTGGAGTCGTGATGGTTGTGGTTGTGAGGTCAAATTGCTTATTGCCTCCTGGCTAAGAAGAGCCTGCGCCGATACGACAGTTGACCCGTTGCTACCAACCAGTTTGAGCTCCGGAAGTGCCAGGCTCTTCTCCGATTTTAACGATCTCCTCCTCCAGAGGTTCACCTGCGACGGGGAGGCATTCGCCAGAGCAGGTGAACTGTGCGCGTCCGTTGGCGACTGAGCGGGCGGATTTGGTAAAGACTTTACTGCCGTCGGTGTCTGCGGTCTTTGCAACTCTTGGGGATCTTTTACCGGTGGGGGCGGCGGCGGTAGTTCTCGATCACTTCCTTCGGGTTTGTACATGCCATCCCATTCTTGCTTCTGCGCATTCTGATCTGCCAAGCTAGGCAAACTTGAAAACTTCCCCGCCTGGACCCCACCGCTGGCGCCTTCTTGTTTTGGGGAGTCAATCGTCTCTGAGACCTTCGAGCTAGCGGTATCGTTGGTCGAGTTGGTCGATGGCGTCGAATCTGAAGAGCGATATGAGTAGGCGGAAAGGAGGTCCGAGATAGAATGAACCGGCGACAGATCTGGGGACAGAGGGTCACGGCCGCCAAGACCGGGAACGAGCACAACAGGAATAGAGGAAACTGCAGGTGGAGAAACAGGAGACGGAGCAGAGCCGGGAGAGGCCACGGGGCGTCGAGGTATTGCCATAGACATCGGACCTCCGGTCTTTATCGCTGGCAGAGACGGAAGGGGCGAGGGGAGAGGCTTGCCCGTAGCCATACCGCTGCTCTCCTTCTCCTTCTCTTTCGCTGGTGGAAGGGGAGCTGCAACCGGGGCAGAAGGTAGCTGCTTTCGAGTACTCGTTGGCAGGAACGACTGAGGCTGTGGCAGGCTCGATCCTCGTGCTGTCAAGGAAGGAGGGGCCGGGAGTGCTTTTGACCAGCGCGACCTCCCGGATTTAGGGGTCTGCGGAAGGGTTGCACTTTCCATCATCTTGTTTCTCGATTGCCCGCTTTTCCGGCTGAATGAGGCGTAAATAGTTATAGGACCGGGCTGCTATTGTCCTACATGAGCTTGGTGCCTCTTTGGTGCCTCCTGGCGGACGACGGGCAGCCAGTCAATTTTCCGTTTTCCCCCAGAGGAACTGACGAGGACCCGCATCTGTTTGTAGCACATATATTTGATCAAGGAGACAGGCAGGAAGGAGTGGACGGCCGGGGAATCCTGACGCAAAACTCACGCACAGCAAAGCAAAACCAAGTAAAACACAAAGGCGCAAACGAATGCAAGAAAAGAATGGGGGCCTGAAAGGAATGGGGCGGGCACTCTTGTGAGAGAGTATTCGTCCGACTGGGCAGAGCGCATATGCTGTGTGTGGATTTATCTTACGTTTGAGAGATAACCAAGGCAAAAAGAGACGAATTTCCGATGCGGTGATGCTGCTTTGCTGCTTGCTGCTTGCTGCGCTGCGCTTGGTGCATGCATGCCTTTAGCAAGCAAGCACCCCCGGCAAGCACCTGCAAATTAGATGATCGTCTCCAACCCTAGTCTCCCATGGCCGACTGAAACAGCCACTGGTTAAAGGCGATGGCCAAGCCCGCCGTCACTTAATATGACCAGGGGCGAAGTGACGTTGGAAGTCCGGTTGAGCCCATCCAAGCCCAGCAGCGGGACTTGACAGAAACCGGTCGCTCTTGACCCTGCTAGGAGAACCTGCCAGGCGTGCCGGTGCCAGTGCTTCTCGCCAGGGGGGAAAGAATCTACATTTTTATCGGGAAAGGCGCCGCGATTCGCTAAAAGGTGACAATGCAGCAACGGGCAAGCGTTGTAACGAGCATCGGGACGCGGGATATATAAATCTTGCAAATCTCGAGTACATACCGCACCGCGGACATTTAATATTCTTGACGAGTGGCGTAGCCATCGTGTCTTCTGGTGTGTTTACACATTATGCCGTGTAAAGCGGGAGTGTAAAGCGGGGGTGCGTAGCTGTTGTGGTTTGTTTCTTCTGGAGATTACACCGTACCTTTTTTATTTTCGATAGCGCATTGGATCTTGAGCATGGCGTCTGCCCTCTGGCGCCAGCGCTGCTGCTGGGCTACGGGCCGCTTGGGACGAAAAGCAGAAAGACTAAAAGTAAAAGTGGACTGAAACAACACGGGAATAGTTCACCGGATACAGTGTAGCTTTGTCGACGGAGTCGATATTGATGAGCCAACCGAGGGAGCCCAGAATCATATCCACAACCCGAAGAAGAGAGGAAAAGAGGAAGCGCTGAAATGCCCACCACCACCAACCCGGAGCCTTCGGCGGGCAACTCAAGTTCCACCTATTCACTGCGTTAGGTCGGTCGGTCGGTCGGTCGGTGTCGGGTACCTACAGCGCAACAATGCATAACGATCGACTCCCAGGGCTTTCTCGCACATCACCTTCAAACTAACCTGTACCAGTAGTATAAGTTTCCATTGTATCCATAGCACAGGATGCTACGCTCCAGATATGTTACCACCAGTGCCAACCCAGTTGCTTATCAAGCACGACACGCGCCAGATCTCCAATCCCGTCCGTCCCTTGTGTAAGGTAGGCTGGGCGTTTCTCTCTTCTCCTGGTTTTCGCAGCGTAGCATTCTACCTGCTGTGATCTTCTATGGGTTGGAGATCAAAAGACACTTCAGACCGGGAAAGTTCGAAGTTTGGGCACATAATGGATGCAACATTAGAGTTTGCTGCTTCAACGTTCTGGAACCTAACGTGCTAAACCATACAATCTGCACACGGGATGCAAATGATAGGATGAGGCCCAGTGGTTCGGTGAACGACCGCTCAAAGGCTGCCCGCCAACAGGAGTCATGCACGAACAGCACACAGCGCACACTGACGCGCGGCCGACATTCAGATCTAGCCCAGCTCTCTATCTCTCGAGGAAGAACGAGGATGGATAGTCGTAAAAAATAGGCCAATACGATACCGTCCTTTACACAGGACCTAGACCTAGATCGCATATGCGTCTTGAACAGCTGTGCCCGCTCGCATGAATTCTTTGAAATCCGTATGTACTCCACTCCCGACTGCTCCGGGCCCGAGACTCGGAACAATCGGGTGCGAGTTCGTGAGGCATCTCACTTACAGCACCTCGGAACACCAAAATGCGCTCAACTCTGGTTCCAATTTCTGCGAGTTCTCAACTCTCGTCCGGGAATAGAGCTTGTCAGCTCTGCTTGTACATACTTGTCGTATTTCAGAAGAAACTCGGAATATGGGGCTGTGACTTGCTTGAACGGTGATACACAGCGTTGTCGTGCTGTGCCTATTTTTGTGACCGCTCGGCCACTTGGTCGGGTCTTGATCCCGATGCAGCAGTTCTCGCACTTGTCCGGGATGATCCCAGTGTTTTAGGGGTCTTTCAGCGAGGAAGAAGTGTTAGACGGTAATCTGAAACTCAACGCATGAAATTCTAGAATCCTTCGGTAACGCGTATGCGGACAATCTGGGACTCCCAAGTCCCCCCCCGTCTAAACAGTGCTGTGTAAACAATGCCATCCATCAAGCTTCATCCCCGCCCTCCATCATAGCCCACGTATTCCTCTCTTCAACACGCAAGAGAAGCCAATCTCTAGGCCCAGTGCGGTTTACTGTAGTTCATTGTTAGACACCAAAGTAATTACCAAAGTAGATAGCGCGGGTTCTCCTTCCGAGCCGGCGTAAATATCACACGCAACATCGACCCCATCTTTGCCATACGGGACAACCATCTGGACTGAAAAAGAGCCTGGGAGCCGACACTCCTTCCCCGTCTTGTGGAGGTGTGCAGTGACAGCATGATTTTTACCTCGCTTACGTCGAGCACAGGCTGATGATCTCTCATGAGTTTATACTTCTTGTTCCTGGCCACGTGCCCGTTTCCTCCAGCTATGCCTTCATATCCAAGTTGTAAGCCAGCCCGCGACTCCATTCCACGTTCCTCTTGGACTGCCAGAGGTACACTAAAGAGCTTTTTGGGGCTGAAATTTCGTACGGGCAGCAACTTATCGGGATCTCTCGACCGGTGAGGTCGAAAGAAGAACTTAACCCATACTTCTTCTATGCGACTGGCATTTTCCAGGCTAACCTGGACACGAAGGTATAAGGCGTGCTCGCCCTTCCATTTACCACGCTCCATCTTCGACGCGCGCGCTTGAATCCTCAAGCTGTCTTTCTTTGTGAGAAGGTTCCATTTGGTTTTCTCGAAGAGAATGATGGATACGTCCTTTTCTGAGAAACCCACTCTGGTCGTAGAGACGCCCCGATCGGACGGGCCCTTAAAGCGCTCGACGAGCCGTCGCATCGTAGATCTAGCGCGGTTCCTGTCCCTGCGAGACGAGGAGCTTCTGTGGCGGCTGCCGTGACCGCTGCCGGCTGAGGTAGCTCTAACCGAGCTACGAGCTCGAGGGTGTTCATCACGTTTGTCATCGTCCTTCGAGGCGGGACGACGGCGGCGAGAGTCTGATGTAGGGTTTGACTGAGGCTTTTCGCTTTGCGAGTTCCTTCGAGCATGGGTCCCATTGCTGTTGTCTAGAGATGCTTCTTTCGTCTTCTTGTTTGAGGTCAACCTGTTATTGCGGCCATTTCCGCTCGACGCGGCCACTGTGCGCTTGGAAGCCTCATGGTGCCTTTTATTGTCCTGCGGAGGCAGTCGTTTGATGATCTGCTTGTCGGTACCATCCGATGATTCGTTACGCTTGTTGTTTTCGCCTGTCCTCCTGGTAAGACTGCGCTCCTTTCTTTTTTCACCAGCTGGGGTTACCTCCCTCTTTCTGCCACCAGCTGGGAGCCGGATGTCCTAGGGGATGTGAGGGGTCTTATCTATTTCGCCATCTGCTTCGAACGACCGCCATATTGCGGCTAAATCTCCCTACAACCGCTACTTTAGAGGTCACCTGCTTGGTATTGTGGTTGGCTGAGCTACATGTCACGTCGATGCTAACGACGGCTTAGCCGAGTTTCCTTGATTTCGCATATAAAGGACGCAAGGCTGCGAGGATATTTCACCGTTTTACGTCCATCGTCGTCAACAACCATGCTTTCTATGCATGATGGCCGTCGGTTACATGTGACGGAACTGTGATTTGCTGCGGCTCCACGGCAGCCCTGATGCACGAGGCAAAGCCGGTGCAGCCCGGCGTCCAAAGGCTACCAAATACCACATTGTGCCCTAACGTCAGAAGGGCTGAGATTGGGTTATAATAAAGATTCGGAACTGGCCTGTTTCAGTGCGAGGGAAAGAAGGAGGTCTATCTGGTGAGTGGGTTGAATTGAGAGAGTTTGCTTGGAGGAAAGGCTCGTCCACGGACCACCCTGCAGTATGTACAGTTGTAGTCCATCGCTCCTTTCATATTCCACTACGATATCAGCACAAAACTGACGCAGTTTTCTTAAATGCTCGCACTAAACATCTTCAGCATTAAGTGCTATAAGTGCGAAAACACTGTTCGGCACTGTGATGGAATCGACCTTTGGTAGTAACGGGGGACCGTAACAAGTGGGCGACAAAAAAAGAGGCACCGCGAGTCACTTACAGAGCTCTGTAAATACCGTAACGCAAGCAATATGAGACGAAATTCTTCAGAAAGAATGCTAAAATGAAACCTACGAGATCAGTTATCCACCCATAAGCCTTTTAGTCGCAGTATTCTTGAATTGCATGCAGCCGGAACCGATATTAAGCGGTGGTTAAGTGCTTTGCTGTGCCTGTTTATTTGTCACCCACTTGGGCTCCCCTAGACGGTTCGTACGGTTCCCCGTTACTCCCTCTTGTATAAACGCTTCACGGCATCCTCAACCCTTGTTCTTGGCTCCCTTGAGGCTCTGGTTGGTTGAGAATGCGTACATCAATACAGGGCCCCCGAAATTGCTATGGGCTACCTTAAGTATCTCGGTACATACGTTGCATTGGACGGGACATCACGAGCGTGCCTACCTAAATTGGCGGCTCCCTCCTGCCATTTATCTCCCGTCCCTCATGCGGAGCCCCAATGTAAGGTAACAATGAGTTCATCAGGACCTGCAGGACTATTCCCGAGAGTGTCGCGCGACGGGAATACAATACCTCCCAAAAAAGCACGATGATCACAACATCAACCTCCATCCTCGTGAACGCTGTCCCATGTTTCTCATGTGCGTCTCTGCGCATCTCATGAACGCGCGACTCGGCGGAACCGAAACGTTCTGCTAAGGTCGACGGTACTGATGCTTCCGAAGAGTTTATTCGAACGCGGGTTTCCCTTTGTTCTCCGTCTGTTCCTGACTAAAACCAACAACTCACGCGATAAGGTTTAGGGCAAGAAAACGGCCAACCTGACACTCCGAGGTCCAGGTGTCTTCAGTCACACCGCGAACGCAAACGGGGTACCACTGAACCCCATGGTGATCACTGCAGTGAAGCAGGAAAGTTGAGTTGGCCGTGGCCCAGACAATGCTACCTCATCCTTCCTTCGTGACTGGTGCAACCTTCTCTTTCTGGGTTCCCGTTCGTGTGAATGCTGCATCTTTCACCATGCGCATTAACCAACATGACCGCCAAAACCAAGGCAGCTGGCCCTATACCGGTGTTTTTTTGTACTGGGGTTAATAGGTAGTGTCAGTTAGCTTCGGTCATATGCAGTCCACCGTTCCATTGTGTCGGGGCCATTGACAAACTTTCTAGCGGTTCGTCCTATCTAAGTGCTACACTATATATGATTCACTGTAAGTATAAATTGGTCAGGCAGGTATGCCGCGAAGATGTGGCCTTTTCGTCCTCGCAGTCTCTCTCACAGTCTCTCGTCGACGATAGAACCGGAGCTCAAAGATAGCTGGGCAAAATGATACTCAGCAGGCTTGCTGCCGGTGCAGCTTTATGCTCATTGCTAGGACTTACACATGCATCACCTATCTCGTCCTCAACCCTCGATGACAACCCCTTAAACCTTGGGCCATCACAAGACACTACGACACCTGTTATTGCTCCCAGAGCAGGAGGGAGCAACTCATCATCAAAATACACGCCCCTCGCCAAGTCCGCCATCGACTCTATGAACCTCTATTACAACCAGACCGACGGGCGGTGGTCTACTGCGGACGCGTGGTGGGTGTCCGGAAACGCTCTGCAAGACGTCCTAGACTACATGTACAAGACCGGTTCAGCCGAGTACATGGACAAGGCCGCGCACACCATCGAGATCCAACGCGCTCCCCTGAACTGGTGGCCTCAGGGGGGCGGCGACTTCCGCGCAGATTCGACGGATGACACCGGCTGGTGGGCTCTGGCGCTCCTCCGCATGTACGACATCACTCAGGACGCCTCCTACCTCAACATCAGCATGGAAGACGAAGCCTACATGTACAGCTATTGGAACCAAACCCCCTGCGGCGGGGGTATAATCTGGGACATCCGGACCCTGTCGTACAAGAACGCCATCTCCAACGAGCTGTACATTTCCCTCGCGGCGGCCCTGCACAACCGTATCCCTGGAGACACGGAATACCTGGCGAAGGCAGAAACCGCGTGGGGCTGGTTTAAAAATAGCGGCATGATCAACTCCCAAAATCTGATCAACGACGGCCTCTCGCAGACGACAGACGCAAATAATGGGGACGCCGCGGTGTGTGTGAACAACGGGCAACCAACCTGGACGTACAACCAGGGGGTTATCCTCGGTGGTCTTACCGAGCTGTACCGGGCAACGAACAATGAGAGCTATATACAGGAGGCACGGTTGATAGCCGACGCCGTCATCAACAGCCCTACGTTATCACCCGACGGGATTCTGACAGACCCCTGCGAGGTCGCAGCGGGCGGGGGAGGGTGTGATGGGGATGCGCAGATGTTCAAGGGCATATTCGCACGCAACTTGGCAGGGATGTACAGCGTTCTCGGTCAGGGGGATCAGGTTCAGTACAGACAGTACCTGGAGCAGAATGCCCAGACGGCATACGCCGAAGATCGCAACGCAACAGATTTCTACGATGTCTCGTGGGGAGGACCGTTTGCCGGCTCGAGCATTGCCAAGCAGGCTTCTGCTGTCAGTTTGCTTGTTGCTCTCATCTAATTCCCTTGTCCCGAGGTTGGGTTGGGTTTGATGGCTGGGTGTGATATATCACTGTGTTGGCTGGGAAAGCTGTACATACAAGAGTGCCCTGCGGTGGTTTTGTGTGATGGGGTGGTAATTAGAGCTGGTGATAGATAGAGTGGGTGACGAAGAGGAGTGTTCTTAGTGGGCGTGTTGGTCATGTACATATGGATAGAAGACAGAGTTTAGTTGATATTCATTAGAGTATTAATATTGAACCGAAGCATTTATAGCATTTTGTATTTGGGTCTGTGTTACGTCGTGACCATGACTGCAAGTTAAAGAATGGTAAGCCGGAGCAATGTGATGCTGGAAAGAGCGAGAGATAGCAAGCTTCAACAGCGGAGGGCTTACTGCTACTTCTTATCCGCATTGCAATACTCCTTCGCTGGACTTACTGAATAGAGGAGGAATGCTGGAAAGTAATATGCCAACCATCAACAGGTCTCACGGCTTTTCAGGTCCGGTGGACTAACCATAAGACATGTCACCCATTCCACCAGACACTTGGAAATGTGGTTTTTTAAATCATCACTTTGATTTCTAAAGCAAAGAAAGCTATCTAATCACTGTTCGAGTAGACTCTAAATGTGATCATGTGTGTAGTGATGTGGGGGACAGAGAGATAAGCTGCTCCCTGCTGGTCATCGTAATCATCAATTCATGGTGGATATTTGAGTTTCTTCGGTCGAAGGAGAAGGGAAACGACAACTAATGGTGGAGTATCAATGAAGCGTGCGTGGGAAGAAAGCGACTCATGTAAGGACTGGAAATTGGTCGTTGATACGCGCAAGAGTCCATACGTGGATGCGTTGAATCGATATGAAAGTCCCAGCCAGCCTGAGCTTTCGCCCGCCACCGGCTAGTTTGTCCGATCCTGCCCACGTTGTCCTTTCCGACGCTCAATTCTCTTTGGTACTGCTGGCAGATACAGCTCGTCCCCGCCAAGTCCTCGTATCCTGCGCGCTCGTCATTTCCTATAGACTGAATTCACGCTTGGCACAGCTGACGCCCTCGGCGGCGGCGTCATCGACGAACCAGCTGCAGCGCTCTCCCGTGCCATCGTTGACTAGAGCACAGGGCAGTCTCTCCTGCAGTCTCTCCCCTGTCTCAAAGATCTTCGTTATGATGTCCTTCTTGTCGCGGCCCGTGGCTACAAATGCAACACGCACTGCGTGGGTGATGACGGGGAGGGTAAGAGTAATGCGTCTCGGGGGCGGCTTGGGCGAGTCCTCGATGGGCGCAACCCAAGCTTCCGCCTCGTTCAACAGATGGTGTCCGGGGAAGAGGGAGCAAGTGTGACCGTCGGGTCCGCAGCCGAGCAGCAGCAGATCGAAAATGGGCAGCTTGACCGAGTCGCCCTTGGCAAAGGACTTGACGAGAACCTCGTTGTACTGGCCGGCCAGCGTCTCCGTGTTATCGAGATGCTGCGGGTCGATCGTGTGCACCGTTGGTTTCGAGTCGGAGGGAATCTTGTCGAGCAGCTCAGCCTTGAGCTGAAAGTAGTTGGAGTCGGGGTCGTCAAGGGGGACTGCCCGCTCGTCGGCGAAGAAGATCTCCCACTTGTCCCACCTCACAGTGTCATTGCCACCGGACGGCGGCGCCAGGAGTGCTTGCGCTAGCGTCTTGGGAAGCGAGCCGCCCGAGACGCCGACCTTGAATACGCCGTGGCGCGTTATGCCGGCTTCCTGGCATGAGATCACGTACGCACGGAGCTTCCGTGCAAGAGTGCTGACGTCCGGGAACGAGTAGAGATTGGCCTGCCCGCCCATTGTGAAGGTATGTTGCTGGATGCTGTACCCCGAATAAAAAATGGTTGTCACCGAACTTGGCCTGGATTAGCGCTGGAGGCGGTGGTGATTATCGCAGCTAAACGTCTTAAGCTCCGATTGGGATGCAATGCGCGGTTGAGTAAAGCGTTGGGGTAACTCGGCGGCCTGTGTTGGTTAGGACTAACTCCAGGGGAGAGGTTAGCGCATGCAAAGAAAATCTTTAAAAAGATGATCTGTGGGAAAAGAACCGGAGGCTTGTTGCGGAATAATGTACTGTATAATCCCCAACGTTCTCCCGTCGCAAGCGGGATTTTGTGGCTTCTTTTTGGAGGGGCATGGAGGGGATATGGAGGGGCACCTTTGCGTTGCGAACAGGGGTGTTGTTATCGATATGTTTCCGTCTGGCGGGGAAGGGAAAATGAAGATTCACAGGTGAATGTAGGTCCCAGCTCGAGGTCTGATGCGGCTGCCTAAAACGAGGCGACGTATTTGAATTGTGACTTACCTGCCTTGGAAGCTCAAGGAATGCCACTATTCTGGTGTGAGGTAGTACAGGGTGAAATGTTGGCGAGGCGTTTTGTCAGAGACGAGAACGTTCCTTCCAATTATGTAGTAAGGATGGACGGGAATTGAGACGAGAGCAACGAATATTTAAAAAGACAAACAGGAAAGGAAAGGGCAGGCCGGGAACCAACAGCTTTTGGTGGGCAGGCAGTGAAGAAGACGGGACGACATGGGCATGATGGTTGTTGGGCTATCTGATTGCTCTCACCTCACACTTCTCTCTTTCTTATTGAGAGCTCCTACCTACATAGACTGGTTAACCTACATTAGCTTTAGTTATCACCTTCTTCGCCCCCATTTCGAGGCTATGTTCGGCCCTTAAGAGGTCAAGACACTAAAACGTGTCGTTCGATTCATTCAGTTCGCGGCTTGCGGTGACGGGACGGTGACGAGATTTGGACCTTTTGACTTCCATGACATCGACGGAGGAGCCGGGTTCAGAATAGACGGCGCGAGCGGAGCCGTTACGCTACTCCCAGGTACGCGGAGATTTTGCCGGATCGTCCTTCAACAGAGCACCAGATTTTCTGGGAAGTTTCAGGCCAGTTAACGGCGATACTTTAGTCCTCGTCTGTTCTGATCGTTCCTTTAGTAGGCGTAAGCCCACAGAGTGTTCATACTCACGAACATCTTAGAAATAGCAGTCTACATAGTGGGAGCAGCATGTTGATTCCCAGTCTGGGAATGTTCGGGTTCTTTCGAGATAGAGAGTGGGGGTGTAATTGGCGGCACCTTTGCGAGGTGGTGGTTATGGCGGGGTAGCTTTCACGCTGCCGGGGCTCCTTATCGACCGACTTGCTGACACACCTCAACACAACGGCTTGTCGAGGAGTCTCACTCACATCTGAAAAGAGACAGATCACATTCTGTTTCGAGTCATACGATTATCTCTTCTCTGACCCGTTCCGCAACTGTATGCAAGTCCTTGGATTCTGCGGCAGTGAAAGGACTCTATCAGGAGGCTGTGGCAAGTGAGGCTTGCAATAAACGCTCGTTGGCTGTTCGGACTGTGATCCGAGTACGGCAGTGGGCCGACAACCTGACCGTGGCGAGTGCAGCCCGATTATCAGTCTTGTTACTGTTTTCGTTGCTGAGCTGTTACATGTATCATATGAAGTTGATTCACACATATAATAGTGGCTTAGAGGTCTGTCCGAGCAGATAATACAAGGCTATCTGCAGTAGAGGCGTAGTAAGGCATATCACAGCCATGAAAGCCACTTTATTAGCGACTGATGAGCCTCAAATGACCGAGATCTCGAAGCTGGGGATATATTGCAAGGCCACAGCCTAATGGACCCCTCCCCTTGCTCGGACACGGCCACAGCCTACGCAAATCGGAGTGTGCACATTGGCGTGATTTTTCTGGATGAGGGAGGGGTCTTTTTGTCGGGGTAACTATTGCGTCATCGAATCTGCAACCCCAGACGGTAGGGCAACTCCTTGATATGAACAATCTGCATCATCTGGACGAAGAGGAATTGGGTTGTCCCGTCTAAATGGACTGTGCAGCGTTTTTTGTGAGTGTTAAAGTGTACAGCAGATCTCTGGCTCACAAGGGCCACGGGATGGATTTTCTGCACAGAACATCTCTTTGATGGAACCAATTTGATCTGTCTGCCGTAATTCTGTAGTAAGAAAAAAAAATATCCGGCCCCAGTTTCGCCCGCACCAGTCAATGCACCAATCATGGATTTGCACAGGCGAAACGGGAATCACTGTCTTACACTAGACTCACAAGTTTGGCCTTTTCACCCAATTTTCTCGTCGTGAACCGGTGGCTACGGCGCATGCAGTGCGAACACCCTCAACTTACCCCTCCACGCCCTCCGATCCATCGTCCGGGAAATAAAACCTTTTCATGGCGCAATCACAGTATCTCACAGGCGATGCTTCCGCCATTAATGCCTTCCTTGACAAGTTCGATGTGCGTTGCCCTTGACTCACTTCATTCATGTGCATTCTTCGTTCGAGTGACTCACAACCACTTAGGTTTTCTTGATTGATTGTGATGGTGAGGCCTCTACTACGATCCTACACAGGTGGCACAGCTGCTGACTTGCCCCTCTCTTAGGAGTGTTATGGTCTGGTGATCATGTCTTCGATGGTGTTGCTGAGACGTTGGAGATGCTGAGGTCCAGAGGTTGGCCCCTGACTGCCCCCCTTTTACTGTCTGGGGCGTTGTAACCGTGTAACCGTAGGGAAGAAGACGGTCTTTGTCACCAACAACTCGACCAAGTCCCGGCCGGAATACCACAAGAAGTTTGAGTCCATGGGTATACCCTCGGATGTCGAGGAAATCTTCGGCTCGGCGTATTCTTCTGCCATCTACATCTCGCGGATTCTCAAGCTGCCGCCGCCGCAAAACAAGGTCTTTGTTCTCGGCGAGGCGGGCATTGAGAATGAGCTGAGGACAGAGGGAATACGGTTCATTGGCGGCACTGATCCGAGCCTCCGGAGAGATATCACGCCCGAGGACTGGAAAGGGATTGCCGATGGATCTCTGCTTGACCCTGAAGTGGGTGTCGTGCTCGCCGGTCTGGATTGGCACATCAACTACCTGAAGTTGTCCCATGCTTACCAGTATCTGAGGCGTGGGGCAATATTCTTGGCAACCAACGTGGACCCGACATTCCCGATGAACCACAACTTCTTCCCCGGAGCGGGAAGCATCGGCGCCGCCCCCCTTGCCAACATGACAGGGCAGAAGCCGGTTGCGCTCGGAAAGCCCAGCCAGGCAATGATGGATGCCATTGAGGGCAAGTTCATGCTCAACCGTGAGCGCACATGCATGATTGGCGACCGCCTTGATACCGACATCAAGTTCGGAATCGAAGGGAAGCTGGGTGGCACTCTTGCCGTCCTTACCGGCGTCAGCAAGCGAGCAGACTGGGAGGCGAAAGATGCCGCAGCCGTGCCGGCTTTCTATGTGGACAGGTTGAGTGACCTCCGTGCCGCTGAGCGGTAATAAAGTCGGGGTTGGTGGAAGAGCCGAGCACCTTCGTGCATTGTCGGTCAATTACGAAGTAGACGAACATAGACGAACATATAGAGTAGAACCGAACGTAGAAAAAAACCGGACATAGTGCACATGTGCCATGGGAAGATGTGCTTGGCCGAGATTTGGAGCTCAGCGCCTCAATTTTCTCGGATATGCAGTAGGACGACCCTTTAGACAGAAGGCGGCCAATAGACTGTTTTGTGGAACTTACTAGAGACATCGAGTGTAGCCCAAGGTGGGCGGGTGGCACAAACCGGGAGCCAGTTATTTGCTCGAGGCGACAGCTGGTTTCTCCTTCGGTTGAGATGGCAAATGGAGACATGCGAGGCAAAAGATGCCCCAAATGAGACCGGGCAGTGGGCCGCGGACAGACTATCGCCGCAGTAGTTCGTGACAGAAACTCACAATCCAAGGCACGAAGTGACGGAACTTGGCTAGCCACACGGAATACTCGATGGCAACTGACCCATGACGTAGTCGGGGATCGAGTCTGTATTGCCAGTGGTCCGCTGGTGATGCACTATGCAAGCCATCAATTGGAGATGGACCCTGGATCTCGAGCTACCCGAACGCCGCTTATCTTGTGGGTGTGAACCCTGTTTTCCCAAGGGTCTTTTGATCGCTATGGGGCTCTAAGGGTCTACCTTGCATGGGACTTGTCCTCCCAGGGCATCGAATTCAGCAGGACAAGGTCCCGAGCCAGCTGTCACCTCGGATTCGTGCGAGATGCGGGCGTCGGGGCGCAGTTTCGTCCATTGCTTAGGCTGTTCTTACGTATTTATGACAATGATCTTGTGGTTTCTTTGACGAGAATGTAGCGCGATGGCATTCGGGGCTCTTGGTATCTCACTTTCGCAAAAAAGTTCGCAACGCGCATAGTGTCTTGTGTGGTGGACTCTCGCAGGTAGAACGTAGACGTAAAATCAACATCATCATCATCTCGCACAATTGGTAATCACATCTCTTGTATGGTACCCTGCTGTACGCGTACGATAGTTAGGAGATGCTGCAGTCAGTGCCGTCATCCATAGCGAATGCACGATCCGTAGCCTGCGTTTTTCTATTTGCGGTTTAGTCCAGTGCTGTCGACCCTCTTTCTGGGTCTCCGGAGCATTTGCGAAGGCGGAGCCATGGGAAAGGAGGGAAAAAAGAGGCAGAGAAAAAACCAGCCTGGATCAGTACCATTCAGGGTCTCTTGCATCGTTAAAAGTAGATGGAGGGCGCACACAAGAAGGGCAAGAGTCGAAAAATCAAGGTCTCAACTGCTTTCGTGGCACCTGCACCCCAAGGCCCTTTTTCTTGGCAGGCGACCTTCCGACACCATCTGCAGTGCAGACCGGCTGTTGGGCGCACCTTGCACTTATCTGGCGGCGGGTAGACTGGCAACTGCATCTCTGACCCTGTCGTGCCTTCTCTCTCCCGTCGCCGACAAAAACCAAGACAGGCTGGCGGGGCGCCGGACAGCACATTTCCTTTCTATATATGCAAGGCACACGCACCTACGAAAGCATTCTTGCTTTCTAGACCGTTCTATTTCCAACCCGCAATGGTCCAGAACGACGTCCCCTGCGCCTTTCTCTGTCCCACTCCCACTCGCCAGGAAGATCACCACTACCACGTAGAGCCACCACCTGCACCACCACCTCTCCCACCACCACCAACCCATGGAAGGCTCCTCGCCAACCGTTTCCGACGAGAAGGATCCTCGTCGCGGCGCCCTCGTCGATCGGCGCCAGCAGCTGACGGAGGCGCTGGAACAGGCACCTTATGACTTGATCCTCTACCTGGAGCGGGCCGTTGTCTACTCGAATCTTGCCTATCCAGACCTTGCTGCCAGCGATGCCTACCGTGCGCTGCTCCTGACGGACGAGGTGCGCGACGAGGGCTTCGAGTATCATGAGCAGGCCCGGGCAGCGCTAGACCAGTATCTGGACACGCCGGCATCCTTCCCCGAGGTATTGCGGTATGGCTCCCTCGTCGACAGTTCCCCAGACATGGTCAACGGCCATGGCCCGGAGGGGGACGAGCCGTACCGGAAACTAGCCTCGCTGGCCTCTGCCCGGTGCTTCCAAATCCTCTCGCTCAGTCTGCTCTTATGCGGCTGCCTCAAGACCGCGTACAGCTTCTGCCGAAGGGGGCTCGACCTTGTGCCCCTGAACAACGACCTCTTCGAGATCCGAGGCTACATCGAGCAGGTGGCACGGCGGAGGCTGCGGAAAAAGCCAGACGAGCCCATCGACTTTAGCAGCTTGCCCGACCGCGGCCTTGTGCGCCGAGAGATTTACCCCTGGAACACGCACGAGCCCGACCGCTTTTCAGAAGAGTCGTTGTCGTTTTTGAATCAGCAGCTGGCCACCATGGCGCCCAAGTGCGCCGTTAGAGTCTCGGAATTGCCGATCCTGCTCGAGGGCGAGAGTGACACCGACGGTTACGAGATCATCCCTACCTGTAACCAATTAGGACTCTTCGCGAAGGAGGACATTGCCCCTGGCGAGGCCGTCTTGCAAGAATACTCGCTTCTGACGGCGAACAACCGACACAAGGAATCGTCATGCGATGCCTGCGGAACAGAGCTCCCGCCGCTTGGCCCCGAGACGCAAGCTGTGAGCTGCCCTGAATGCTACGACACGGTATTCTGCGACGAATTTTGCTTTTCACAGGCGCAAGAAAAGTACCATCCCGCCGTCTGCGAAAAGGACGTCGATTCGATCGCCAAGGACCCCGAGCCTAGCGTCTCCGACGAGTCACTGTACCTCCTCCTTCTGGCGCGGCTGCTGGCGATGGCAGCGCATCAGGATCTTCACCCTCTCGACGTGAAGGAAGTCAGGTATCTCTGGGGCGACTTTGTGCCGTCCCAGTTCAACGACATCGACCTCTCTGTAAATGCTGGGCCGCCTCCCGAATGGACACTGCCCTTCTCCTTCAAGTACAATATCGAGGTCCCGCTCCATATCCTCGAGAAAATGGACATTGATATTTACGCGACACTCTCGCGGCATGACGTGTGGGTTTTCAATACGGCGTACAGCAAATTTCGAGGCACGGCTTCGGCACGCAAGAGCATGCGTGACGGCAGGCCCGATGTCGCGGCCGTCCATCCGTTTTGGTGCCTGGCGAACCACGACTGCAACCCGAACGTTACGTGGGAATGGGGCGGCCGCATGGTGCTCTGGGCGCGGGAGAAACGGGTTGTCGGAAACGGACCGAGAGGCATCCGAGCCGGCGACGAGATCCTGAATCACTACTGCGACGTCGACCTCCCCGTCCAGCAACGGCGGGAATGGGCGAGGGGAAGCCTGGGCGGTTGGTGCATGTGCCAGCGATGCCGCGACGAGGCAGCAGCAAAACAGCAGTCTGCAGCAGATGGTGCTGCAAGGTGAATATGATTCATATAATACCATGTCGGATCCGTCCTGCAATGGTCGACCTCTTCTGCCTCCCATACATGCTCACATACTTTCTCCGCTAGTTGTTGCCGGTCAAATCTGACCCAAGCACACTCCAGTCGTGCTCACAAAACCATGCGTCTGAGGGTAGCTATGACGAATGGAAGCGGCTGAGGAACATATACGATAAACCAAGGCGCCTGGTTGATTATGTGGGTAGCAATAGGAAAACACCACGGGTGGTTGGGTTAATGGCCGTCTCGCGTCATGTCAGGTCACGATTATATGCCTTTTGTCTGGAGGAAAGAGGCATGAACAATCAAGCACGCACAGGATGGGTCATGTATATGGTAGCATTTCATCTGATGTATATGGCAGCATTTCATCTGATTGTTATTATGATGATGACTGGGACACATGAAAGGAGGCGAACAAGGGGGGGTTCAAGGGGCAAATGCGGAATCGGTAGACTACGGTACTCTCCCCGCTCAGTTGCGTACAAGGTTTTAATAGCTAGTATGTCTGGAATGGATACCTAACATTGATGGCTGTCAGCACACGAAGACGCCATCTACACACGCTGAACAAAAGATGCATACAACACCAGACGTGAAGATTACCCGCTTCCTTGACCATGAGCAAATAGCCTCCGCTATTACTGTTGCCTACACTCTAGACCCTAGACGCTGGACGCAAAGGGTATTTCTCTTTGCAATCTCTATGAAGTTATTGTGGCCGCCTCTTGGTGCTGTATGTGCCAGTCTCTCACACTACTACTGTAGGTCATACAAATCCATAACGAAAATATGCCCCTGATTACCCAGCACACAAGGTCCCAGAAAAAAGAGCTCCTTCTCTGTCGTTAAAGACTATCCCAGGATCACTACACTCTTTTGTCCTTGAATGTATGTACATCTGGTCAGACTCTTCTCTAGAGTCTTGACCTTACTTTTGTTGTTGTGGTTTCGCCTTGTCCCATGAAGTGCATTAAGCTGCTGCTTGACGACGCAACCTGTCAGTGGTTTCAGTGGTTGCCTTACAGGATGGGAGAAGACACTTGAGTATTTTATGAGGAAGGGTACATACATACTTGTGACAACTACCTACCCCGCACAGCCCCAAATGATAAGTTACCGGTACTTCCATCGAACTATGTGATGGGCGTGTAACGGAATGTACCCAGGTGCGTGGGGGTGGGATCAAGAGGTACGGTATATTACTCCAGGCGTCAGAGGCAATGCACGAAGATATTGGACTTGCTATCTAATTATACTCGGTTGGGGGGGGGAGTTGACTTTTGTCCTTCTTAGTTAGGAGGTTTCCTGTGTTGCAAGGAATAAGGTGTCACACACACTGGGTTGCCATTGTTGTTGTTGTTGTTGTTGTTGTTGTTGTTGTTGTTGTTGTTACTACGTAAAAGATATTGTAACACTGGGTTGGTTTGTATTTTGTATAGGACTCTGTGGTTGAAGATGAACTCTCAAGAGATCACGAGTAAATCATGATCGAGAACCGTAGTTAGCTTCTATCACGAGAATGTCAGGTTATGTCAGACAAAGGTGTCACTGACTATTATAAATATTATAAACCCCATTTGCGAAGAAAGATATGATAATTAAGTGTTAATGGGTAAAACGGCACAAGCATACTTGGCCATGGTATTAATATACAGTTCGGACTGTGCATCGTGAGTCTCCTGCTGACTCCCCCGTCTCCTCATCTTCCAACTCCCAATGTTCCATCTTCACACTTGCGCGGCTGGACGCTAGTGGGTCATTGACTTGGTGCTGAATGCTTTGCTGGTATTCGCTCCATTAAAAGCTTTCATTCCTCCTCTCTTGAGGCACCATCGGTGACGTCCGTCTATCCTCCAGAGTTCACTTGTGGCCCAGGTTATAGTATATGGCCATGGCACGTTCCATTTCCCTTCTTTCCCGCTGATCTGGCATTGTTATGCCTTCTTAATTCCTCCTGCTTTTGCCTTACTCCCGCCCTAGCTCCGGGATAATAATAACCCTCTCATTCCATTCCATTCCGTCACGTTACTATTTTTGCCCTCCTCAGCTATCCTGTCCGCATCACAGAGGCAGAGAGGCAGATGCTGCTGTTGGTTGTTACGCCCTTCATCGTGCCGCCCGTGATTATTGTTGATACACGTATCGTACAGCTATCATCATCCCTCCATGCATCCCCCTCTTCTCTCCGTTCCACCCTTCGCAACACTGCCCCATCCCACACACCAGTTTCCCTTTCTTTTTGGGTTTTCAGGTGATCATGAGATTGAGCGTTCATGCAGCAGTTGCGGACGGCACCGCGGAAGACGCTGAACCCGAAGCCTGCGGAAGGTGCACACAATCCTGAACATTTCCCGGACAGACATCATCGACAGCGGCATCGCACGGCACGGAAAACGGTATCGTGCAGTGCATTGATATAGTAGTGTTCCAGCACTTCTTGCACCACTTGACCAGACCCTCGTCGCCGTTTTGTGAGCAGTCCTTGTCACAGGTTATCGTAGGTGCTCCTCCTGTGACTGCGTTGTTTGCGGTTGTTGCTGGGAGTGCCCAGACAGCAGCGGTCATGGCTGTCAGGAGTAGAATGAATGAACGCATCTTGCTTACGGTTGTGGCTGGTATTGCTTGATGTGGTTGTGGTTGGTGTCGGTGTGGTGTTGCTGCCTGCAGCGATATCACGATATCACGATTGACGTGTGTGCGATTAAGAGATTTGGTTTTACGAATGGACGTAGGAAAGGGATGAGGTCAAAGACAGTGTAATGCCAAGTGCTTATATATTAATGACAGTTAAGATATGTGTAAGGAGGCGCGGTGGAGGCTGAAAGGAAGGTGAGATGATGAACAATCGTCTTGTGTATTGGACAGTAGCGAATTGAGCCTGAAACGTCGACAATAGGACATCAGCCAGCCCGTCACTCTGGTCAAATCGCTCGGTGCAACCTAGCCAGCTAGCGAAAGGATTCAAATTTGGCGGGCAACGATCAGCCACTCGCTAACGGCAAAACTGCCAGGAACCAATCTACCACACGCAACACCTAAAAGTGCCCAAGTTCCGTGTTGGGGCCCTGATGCGCAAACCGAAGCAAACCCCCAATAACTAACCGCTATGGCAGTTTAAGGCATCGCTGTTGAGGGCTCCTATATTCTAAAATCCTCCCGTCACGATGACATCACGCACGCCTCCGTGTCTGTCACGCAGGATGTGGACTTCTGCCAGCACACCCAACAACAAAATCCCTATCACATGCAGCTAGGTTATTACCAGACTCCCGTTCTGGTCTTCATATTTCTCTTTCCTGCGACTGGTGATGTCAGACTGCATGCAGTAAAAACAACTGAATACCTATGCAAACTTACAATATAATATGCCATCGAGTCATTTCCACTCCGGCAGACATGAGAGTTGGTACACTACCGAACAAAAAGCTGGCGATCAAAGATCGACCGGTAGGTAGGGCTGAACCGGTCTAGTTGGGACGCCGTCATGTATATCTATTTGCCACCTTCAATTGCGTGCCAAGGCGTGCATCTATCGACAGCCTCAAGTGGAGGAAAAGAAAAAAAAAAAGGTCAGACTGTGAAATGCTCAACCCTCTCTGCACATAGTGCGCTGCAATCAATTCGCATGAAAGCCAATGCTTCAATAAAAGGAACTGGCAGATAGCTTACGGTTCTGAGCTTTGGAGTGTGCAATCACGGAAGTTCATACGTGCCGGTTTGGACGTGTTGTAGTGAGTGGCCTGAAAGGCGGCATCAAGTGTTTTCCAGTCCAGCTTTTTCTGTCTCCCTCCCACCTGAGCCTCTCTCCATGGCAAGATGTACGTTACGTACGTCAAGGGCAATCCCTTTTCTAACCCGGAGAAATGCCTTAGAACGCAAGCAACATGCGTTGGCATATCGAGGTATTACAATGGATAGACCACTTGCAAGTCACAGATACATCAGATAGATTCGTGGATCATATGTTGGGACGAACGACCCAGTCTTGTTTTCCATCTTGAGCTTCTGAGGCACTATAAGTACCGGGGTATCTATCCAACTCAATAAGAAAAACACTAACGCTCATCAAGTTCTGAGTAGAATGTATCGTCCAACCCAAAAAAGCAAACAGGGTGTGTTCCCCCGTGCCTTCATTTGCTTGCTTGTTTCTTTTTGTTGTTCTGTTTGTTGTTTGTTGGTGTCCTTTTGTCCTCCCATTCATCCAACAGGCCATGTTGGTTATGCTTTGCCCAATGCATTGCATAATGATATGTGTGATGGCCAGCGTGTGATATCCATTGCGCGTGTGTATGTGTTTTCCTAATAGCCATGCATGCCTGCTAGGAACCAAACCTTGCCCTTTTCTATAGTCATCGTGTGCATGCATGCCTGCCCTATTCATCAAATGCGTAGTGCTGTTGATCCCTTTTTCGTCAGGATCCATTGTCTCCCACAAGTCCACCCCTAATAAAATATCCATCATTACAAAAAGTTACAAAATTGAGGAGCCCAACTCAGACCATATTGATAATGTTGAAGGTGTGGAGTGCGTGTGTGCTGGGTGGGCCAAAATAAACAAAACTAAAACGGGGTATGTGCAAATAAAGGGGTATAAGGTAAAAAATCCAAATGGGATGGAAAGCGGAGACGAAGCGGAGTTGAAACGGAAATGGGCCCAACGCATCCTCCACCGGGGAGCCGTTAAAAATGAACCGAGCACGCTTAGAACAACCCTAAGGTAAGCCAAGGTCTCAAGGTCCACTTGCTTTTCCCCAGAAAAGTGATCCTCATTCCCACATCCGCATCCGCACCGGCGAAGCCAAGACCGAGATATGGTGGAGAAGGGTAGAGAGGTAGGGTAAGCTGCTAAGCTCGGTCGTCGTGAGCAACGCACGCACAGAAGGATGAAGGAAAATCCGACGTTACACCGCTCCGCATGTGCTATATTTTTGAGCATCGAGTTCAAGCAAGGCCCGCCCGCGCTTCGTGTGTCGTTAAGAATAGAAGAGTCGAGACTAAAGGTCGATAGCCAGGAATTCATCCCTCCGGGGTGTTGAAGAAAGGGAGATGTTAAAAGTGTAGTGTGCGTGATTACCCAGACGCCTGCCTCGTGCTGGACCAGAATATGCTGCACGTCGGGGGCGGGCCAGTGAAGATGGAGTTCCGACCAAAAATAAGGGCGCCGCCTCTCCCCATCCTCTTCATAAGTGTATGTGAAGTTTGACCAGCAACCCCCGAGCCAAACCGGTCCGATAATCCCAAGCCATGAGCCAGTAAAAAGAATAGAAAGACCCAATGACGACCGTCCAAACCCGACGGATCATCGATGCCGTACCCTGCCCTGAAACCGCCCCTTCCAACGCCGTGCCATGCATGAGTAGTGAAGTGGTATTACACAGACCCAAGTCGAAGAAGGGCCTCGACGGCCTCGCGCTCCTGTGCGTCAGAGGTTACCGCCAACGCCGATGATGAAAAGTCAAAATTGCCGAACTGAAACGATGGCGCGCGCGCCATCCCAGTGCTGGCCGAAAACGATCGCGGACCGCCGCCGCTCGAAGTATATACATTGTTGTTCTTGTTGTTGTTAAAGCTGTTGGGGAAGTGTTGGTGGACCTGGGCCTGGTACGACGATGCACGAAGTGCGGCTGCCCCGACAGCGGCCCAATCTTCGTCGTCTGTCGCGTCTTCCGGATCGTCGCCCATCTCCACGTCGTCGTCGTCGGGAGCCTCTGAGCAAGACGCTGACGCAGAACCGTCCATCGACATCTTGTCGGCTTCGTGGTCCAGCATGGTCATGTCATGGCAGTCCCGGAAGTCGTCATGGGAGAAGGCGGCCGAGGAGCCACCCCCGGCACTTGACGTTGATCCGAACTTTCCCAGTCGCGGCCGAGCTGTCGCTGCTGCGCTCCAGCCCTTTGAGATGGGGATACCGCCGCTTGGCGACCCAGCGCAGTGTGCTGATGTACTGGCGTCTCGCCTTGACGGCTGACCGCGTCTCCTCGCATCCCACCGGCCCCAGCCTACCTTCTCGAACTCCACATCACCATCCAGCCCACCGCCGTTCTCGCTTCCCCGACCTTCTAGCGCTCCCACGACGAGCCTTCTGGCCTTGGCTGGGGGGATTCCAGCAAAGCCGGGGACCGAGGTGGTCAGGTAGCCCATGATGTGCCGGATGGCGAGCGGACCGTGGTTCAGGAGGATCTCGGGCAGGTGGAACTTGGCCAACATGGCCGGGCTGATGGCACCAGCCGAGTCGTACGGCGGCGAGGCGAGACCGGCGGGTCCGTGGTCGTGATCGTCCTGGCCGTCCTGCAGATCCAGATCCGAG
Organism: Diplogelasinospora grovesii; assembly: GCA_033297225.1. Taxonomy (NCBI): domain Eukaryota; kingdom Fungi; phylum Ascomycota; class Sordariomycetes; order Sordariales; family Diplogelasinosporaceae; genus Diplogelasinospora; species Diplogelasinospora grovesii. The sequence goes on from MU853758.1 coordinate 269,522, forward strand.
TCGATGGGCTCGAGCTTGGCAGCCCGCTGCTGCATCAGCTGGGCCTTGAGCCCATGCGGAGGAAGCGCGGGAGAGATGGAGTTCGGGGGAGTAGGGAGAGGTTTCGGGTGGTGGTGAGTTGCCACAGGGACACTCCGGACCGCTACAGCAGTTAAGTTGTCTCGGCCGGAGGTCGAAGGGATATCGCGAACAGCGGATGCCATCATGGTTGCCATATTTGCAAGCTTGTTGGTGTTGTGTTGCTTCGAGACGTGTCTGTGACGTGACGCGGCAACGAATTAGCAATTCTGATCGAGAGAGACGCGATGCGACACGTCCGTTGTGGTGTTGTTGACGATGTGATGGGTGTTATCGGCTGAGTCACCTACAGATTGTCCGAAGCAAGGGATACCGCAACTTTTGGCCGAGCAAAGACGTGTTTGACGGGCAAAAAGTGTGATGGGCAAGATGGCAGCGCTGTTGCGATAAGCTTCTGTGACAGGAGATGACTCTCGATGACTAAATCGAATGGTTAGAATTTCGCCCTGTTGTTGCTTTGGAGAATCAAGAGAGGAGAGAAGCCGGACGGATTGCTGGTCACCCAGCACTAATAAAGAGCCTACATCACACACCGCACACGGCCGCTGCTGATGGCCGCTGCCCTGGCTGCGACTCACAGCGACACAAGGGCCGGGGTTGGCCTCCAAGGTAGCATCCTGCAGGAGCACAAAACAGGGTAAGCGCGGGCTTGTCCTGGCCAAGGGGGTGGGTCATGAAAGAGGAGGGCCTGTCCCTAAAATGCGGAACGTGTGTGTCGGGCCCTAAGGTGCACCGTGCCAGCACAAAAGATTCACTGGCTACGGTGATTATTACTCGTAGAGATTAACAACCCTCCCCTGGGACAGTCGCGTTGGCCGTCTGCTTTGAGTCTGAAAAATATTTTCTCTACGCCGCCTTTTCTTTGGTCCTTTTTCTTTGTTGGGATGGAAGGTGCTAGCAGTCTTTGTTGCCCCAGAAAAGGGATGCTACCAATCTCGGCAGGAAAACTTGTAAATTATCCCAGCTTTGATAAGATGTTGATGGCATTAACTAGGTATCGGTTGCCCGAGGTGAGGACGTGGACAAAAATATTGCAGGCGCATTCTGGTCGTCGGGCACAGTGCGACTGCAGCAGTCAATCTTGCCTTGGAAACTTGAATCATGATGATGACGGAAGGTGTGTGCTTATAGGGCTTCGTCCATTACGAGCGAACCTTCTATTCCTGGGGCTGCCTGATACTCCTCCCGTACCGGTATGCGTTCGCCTGGCGTTCAGTTTATTAGCGCAGGACACCCCGAGTGCGTGCATGTGTGCGTGTGTGTTCGCTCAGCCAGCCAGTAATCGCCCCCATTCCTCCCACACAGCCCAAGATAGGCAGATGGCCGAATTCTCGTTCTGGCTCTTTCTGCTTCCAACCTAATCATCCGATATCAAGACCCGTGGACCCGAGATAGCAACGGCGGCCGAACTCGGGTCCATATCACAAGCGAACGTGAACAAACTTTATCCGTCGATTTGAAGATGCCACGATAATGACCCATAGTGTTTGGCTTATCGCGTCGCGCACAAGAATTTTGATAATTATCGTGAGAAAAAAAACCTATTACACAGGAAATGGGTGGATCGTGGTACACCACAAACCAAGTTTCAGAATAGCTTCTCCACGAAGTGATGAATTGATTCATCTCAGCCTGTACCGTCGCCCGCAAGCGCAACTTAGCGCGGGCAGTGCCTGCATTCATTCATGCCCGTACCTGCCGGAGCCAGAAGCAGCTAACCCAAGAAGCAAGGAAAGCCCATATATCCCGCAGGAATCAAATCGAATGAACACTGTCAATTGTGAACCTTTTCGCTACGACTCCATCCCAATTGACAAACCCTATCTGACGCACCAAAACGGGTAATCACGTTGGACAAGCAGGCTGCTCTGATTGGCTCGCGGGCAGACGTTGCAGCGGCCCAGCGACTTGTTTAGTGTGGCAGCTGACCCTCCCCAAGTTCCTATTCGCGCAGCTGCAGGTGCAATGTGTTAGTCCGACACAGAAGTCGTCCACTGGAAGTGCTTTCCCGTAAGTGAGATGCGCTGAGACAATGATAACAATTCGTTCTCACGTAACGCCCTAAGTAACACCGCCTCACCAGCCAGCGAGTGCCTGAGAAGAGTGATGAAAAATTTGCTGCAGTTGATGATCACGAATTCCTCGCGTTCTGAATGTCTGAATGGGTGCAAATGGGCGCCCCGTCACCCAGTCCGATTCCCCCACGTTGTTGCGTCCTGCCACGACAACCAACCCGACGACAACCCCAGATTGATCTCACTGCGGCAGGAGCATCGGAACCTAGACGCGAAGAGGGGGCACTAGAGTACAGTACAACAGACGGGGCAAGGAAGAACCCAGCGTGCATCGCGTTGCGAGAAGCTCGACCCCGCTGGACCGAATGCGTTTACCCCTCCACTCCACGCATGTGAGGAGACGGCGCATTCTTCGCCATGTCCATCTAGACAACTGATTATCTGGTGTGTGTGAGGTTTCAAGTATTTGTGCGTGAAAGCGTGTGTTTCATTGCGGGGCATCGTCGATTGTTCGGCTTTCCGGTGCAGCCCGATAGATGGTACGCGTCCCATTCCGATTCCATCCAGTCATTTGTGTCACGGTCCCGATCGAGTGGATGGAAAACGCCATGCTGTAGTAAACCGCTTTTCCGCTCATGACGTTTGTTAGGCACGCAAGTATCCGATCCTCGGCAACAAGGCCCGAGACTGCTGACATTGAGCCCGGGCATTCCCAACATGCGCCGGCAGCTGTGTGACTTGCGCGGTCATCACGATCTGGGCTGGACCGTCGCTCTCGCAGCCGAAGTGAAAATGCCTCAGGGTCTCGAAGGTGCTTCGAGTTGTTCTCAGCCCGATTGGGGTCATCAGTGCCACTGGAGGGTCACACATGTCGAGCATTGGCTGGAGAGGCAGAAGCCATCTGCAGACTGCAAGACGGCAACGGGGGTCCTCCAGAGGACCCTTTACCACAGTGCTACCCCGCCAAGCCATCATGCTACTGCTTGGTTCTGGAAGACGTATTGCCTGCAAGCCTGTTGATTGGATCAGCACGGATGAAACTTGGCATGGGGGAGGAGGCGGGCGGCTTTGCCAATGAGAATTGACCTACAGCCTTGAGGATGTTGAGCTCTTCGTTAGACTGGTCGAACACTTGCCGATACATAGTTAGGCTCTCATGCAGAACCGCCTGCTTCGTCGTGCGACCCTCGCCGATGGCCTTCATCTTGAGTTCCATCTCTTTTCGTAGGAATGGCTTGCCGAGACTCGTCTCAAAATGCATGCGGTCGAATCCCTCAATGAGGGCGACTCCGAGGCTGGTTGGGATGAATTCCTTGACGCCTCCTCCACCACCAGAACGCCCCCCGCGTCCGCCACGCCCGCCACGCCCTCCGCGACTACCGCGACCTGCACGACCTCCACGTCCACCTCTTGCTGGGGGCGCTTCGTCTATATCGGCGTCATCTTCGCCTTGATTCGCGCCTCGGCCCCCTCCTCGGTCCACTGTTCTCGCGTACTGTCGTTCTTGGATCTTCTCAATGTGCTCGGCCATGGTGGCGTCAGTGCCAATCCCGTTTGCATCCATGAGCGCAATGAGATCAGCTTCTGTGAGATAGCCAGGCGGCCCGGTCTTGCCTTCCGTAATCATCGCTTCTGTAGGCTCGAAGCGTTCACCCAGGGTGAACTTCGGAAGTTGGGCGGTCCCAGTCCAGTTCTCGTAAGGATACACGTCCAGGAAGTTACGTTCTAGAACTATCAGGCCGTGAGCGCCAAATGTTTCATCCCCATAGGTTATCTCGATCTCCGTTGCGACACCCTTGGCGTCTTCTGAGCAACATGCAAGAAAACGACGGACAACGAGCTCGTAAATCTTCTTCTCGTTCTCGTCGAGGGCCGTGGGCGCTGCATAGGTGATTGGATGAATAGGGGGATGGGCCTTGTCATCATGCCGACCTTGCCGTGGTTGCTGGAATGCACCATCGACCAGCGCCTGCGCAAACGGTCCCCATCGAGTGTCTGGGGTTTGCTTTCGAACGAGTGCCCGAAGGTCCATACCTTTGTCGAAACGGTCTGTTTCCGTCCTGGGATAGCTGATGAATCCCTTTTGGTACAGTTTCTCTGCCACCGTCATCGCTTCTTGACCAGTCATGCGAAGGAATATTGTGGCCATCTTTTGAAGTTCGACCGTTGTGAGCGGCAGCGGCTTCCACTTCTTTGTCGGCTTCTCCTGGACGTTGGTAACCTTGGCGGTCTTCGCGGAAAGACATCTCTCGTAAAGGATGATGACGGCCATTCGGTCAAACAATCTCACTCTTGACCAGTTGAAGTTGACCTTGATTCCGTCCCTTTCATGCATTACTTTGATGGACCAGAATGGCTCGGGCACGAAATTCTTGACCCGAAAGTATCGATCTACAACGAAGCCAAGCGTCGGAAACTGGCAAGATCCTTTTGAAGTCAGGACTATGAGTTCCACCTGCCACTGAACCACCTCATCGGACGCTTACCATAGCTTATTGTAAGATTCGACAGGGGACCCCCGAGGGTTCGAAGCCTCAGGGTCAGGAAACGAGTAAACGCGTACCCAATCCTGAGGTCGAGCTCGATTCGCGCGGAAACAGCGTCGACCTGCATGTCGTCGAGAGGGACCAGGCGCCGGGCAGCTGACAAGATGTGTCTGCGACTGGTTAGAATTTCGAGTCTATTTGGTTGTGGGCTCAGGTTGGCGACTAACACTCGTTCGATGTTGCTGAATCTGGCACGCTGGATCTGGATCTGCCTGTTGCCTTTTCTCGCGGCTTCTCGGATCTCACTCCCAATATGCTCACCCTCGCGATCACAATCTGTCCAGATGAAGAGAGCCCGCGCACGTCTTGCTTGATCTTCGATATTCTTGGCGATATTCTTTCTATCCTGCAGCTGCCTTAGTAACTCGATGCTCTGAAGTGATTAGGTAACCGTAGGTCCTTACGTCTGGAACGAGAGTATGAACAGGGGCGTTGAAGAGACTCTCAGGGGGTGGGTGCTGCCAGTCCTTGTAATCCGGTGGAAACTCCAGCGCCGTGAGATGCCCCTTGACCGAGGTCATCGTGACTGAGCATCTTCCCCAAGGCGCACCAAAGTCAAAGTCAAATACATAATTCTTGATGTGTACATCCCGGGTATTGTGCTGAACTGGTGTTAGTCATTTATTCCTACCGCAGACGAAACCACCAGAAAAGAACGTACAGCCTGATAACTGCCGCCAGACAGGTGGCCGGCGACTGCCTTTGCGATCGATGGCTTTTCCGCCACGCAAAGAATTTGCGTCATGATTGTTTTGCCCGGCAGTAACGCGGATTAAAGACGAAACCAAAACGGCAAAATATTTGCTATGAACGGCGTGAAGCTCCTTCTCGTGACTTGAATATCCGTCGGTCAATGATTTCTCAGATGATTATGAGGCTCAGTCCCGCGTTGTCAGGGGAAAGGGCGTTTCGACTCAAGGCACGCCACCTTCCTCACGGTGCATTGCTTTAGATTACAGTTTGCAAGCCGGTCAACGTGACTAGCAATGGATGGGAAGATGGAAATTCACGTCTTGTCCCATCTCGAGGCGTTAAGGCCACAATTTCTGTACTTGATTTGTTGGCCCTGTTCTCTGGGACCCGATGTTTGTTTTCGCTTCAAATCGTAAGGAAAATGCTGGCGAAGGCATATTTAGCTATCCGGTGAGGCCCGATATCGCTGTATAGAATAACTATAGTATTTGTCAATCGATATATGCATGTAGCGGAGGGATCCGCCGCTCCGGGCGCTCGAGAGGGCTATAGGATCTAAGCGCAGATCGTGGATTTGGCGGCAGGTGGAGCAGCCCGTTGGGACTATGACGCGCACATAGAAGACGGGGGACGGCGAGGTATCTCTACTTCTTAAAGTCGACAAATAATCATACTCTATCAGCGGTATACCAGAGGCTATCATGCCTCTGATCACCTCACAAATGGCGATACCAGCTTTACACGCATTGCAAGAGTGCTCGGACTTCTCCAAAACCGTCGAGCCCTTCATCCCGCAGCTCTACGCGCTGCCTGAGAAGCTGATCGACGTCTTCGCAGGTCGTCAAGGCCTCCTGCAGCTCTACCTAGAAACCAATCCGCTAATATCCGGCTTCGCGATCTCGATTCTGCTCGGCGCCGTGTTCTTAGTCGTCGCCGAGGTCAACAGGAACTATTCGCAGGTGGACAGATGCTGGAGCCTTCTACCCACACTCTACATTGCCCACTTCGATCTTTGGGCGCGACTGGCCGGAGTGCCGAGCCAGCGAATCGATGCAGCACTGCTCTTTAGCACAATATGGAGCGTAGGTCACAGCTGAACTTTGCTGGCAGTTGAGAGGTGCGAGACATGGCTGACAAAAGGCGGCGCCTAGATCCGGCTGACATTCAACTACTGGAGAAAGGGAGGTTACACGGTCGGCTCTGAGGACTACAGATGGTAGGTTCAGACAGTTTTCCCGGGTGCTCTTGCTCTTTGCTAACAGTTCTCCAAGGGAGATCATTCGCAAGCGGATGCCCCCGGTCGCCTTCCACATTCTCAACTGGACCTTCATCTCCTTCATCCAGAGCATGTTGCTCTTTGCGCTCGCCGCACCGACCTACGTCCTACTGCTCGCGACCCAATTCGAGCCGAACGTCACAAACGCCGACTTAGCCTATGTCGCGATTGAGCTTGGTCTGGTCGCGACGGAATTCATTGCAGATCAGCAACAGTGGGGTATGTGTGACCCCTGTACGTTCAGGAGACCGCGACAAACTGACAGACTCTTGCGACGAACTCTAGACTTTCACGCGGCGAAGAGAGAATACCAGGAAACGGCCAAGGTTCCACACGGTTACACACAGGCTGAGCTGGACAGAGGCTTTCTTGCTTCTGGGTTGTGGGGATTCAGCAGACACCCCAACTTTGCAGCTGAGCAGTCCATCTGGTTCATCCTTTACCAGTGGGGATGTTTTGGGACCAAGGTCCTCTACAACTGGACCGCCATTGGGCCCTCATTTCTGCTGCTGCTCTTTCAAGGCTCAACGTGGCTCACGGAGCTCATCACCTCCGGAAAGTATCCCGAGTACACCGAGTATCAACGTAGAGTCGGCATGTTCGTCCCAACAAGCATCTTTACGTATACGACGCCTATTGTAACGCCCAAGGTCATCCGAACCAGTGAGCTTGCCAAGAAACAGAAGCAGAAGTAAAGCAAGTCACATGGCCTGCTGAGGCGGCCAACTGTTAAATATCGTTATGGAATGCGGGGGGTAATCGGTACGTGACGTCTCCGTGGGTTTTGCTGCTCCTCTATCATGGGGTAACGGAGGATGCGGGTGGACAAGTTTTATCGGAGACGGTGCTGCAAGAAACGGCCAACGATAGGTTTAATCTTGGCGACTGTGGGGAGAAATGCGCCCTGAGGACGGCCAAGTGGAGGACCCCATTGAAGTTAAGCGATGATCTTTCTGACATATCGATACCATCTACTTCTAAACTACGTCGTCAGGTTAGTACTATGTAGTACTAAGTTTTGCGCGCAACAAGTAGCACACAGTGTGGGGGTTTGATGCTGGACGAACTCTGTGACCATGGCCATCTGTAAATAAGTTACTCAATAAGAAATCTCCTAAGGGCACATGATGAACAGCCTCTGCAATAATCTTCCGCTTTTCGGATCTACGTCCGGCTCTTTGTGAACTAGCGATACCGTGGGGAAGGTTTGCGGCAGCTCGACGGGAAGCCAGGGGTAGACCACATGACCACCACTAAAATTGCGGTCTTTCCAAAACGGAAACGTGGGGTTCGACAGTCCATGCAAGGCCGCGCCAACCGTGAAGGCCTCGCCCGCCTGCAACAGCCACCGATGGGGCTCACCAGGGCCAAGTGTCACTTGAGAATCACTATTAAATTGGCTGGTGGTAACTGACAGGCAGCTGCACGCGTGGGGGAACGAGTCCCGGCTCGCCTACAGCCCACGAGTTCCACGGGTACCCGCAGGGCCAATGGGCCATGTCCTCGGGCCAACCGGTCTGTCTCAGAAGAGAGATGAGATCTCTTCATGAAGGTCCCGCACTGCTGACAGTATATATTCAATAGCAGTCCCAGCGGCCTCTAACACGACTTCTTTTTTCTTTGAGACTAATTGTAGACATTCCATCAGACTTCAGTCCTTCCTTTGTGTTGTTCCCTTTTCGTTATCGCGTATTTTCTATGATTGATCGCAGTCGCTCAAGTACCGACAAGCATAACCTCCGGCCTCCTTAGAATATCCTGTTGACCGAGCTTGCCGCCACCGAACTGCTGACCGAACGAAACACCAAGTTTCAACTAAAAAGTGATCACGCGAGCCGATTGAAGAAATCCCACTTCGTTCCCCACGTTCAAGCATACAAGCATACATCTGGTATCTCTTTTGTCACAACGTCGTTGGTTCCTGCCTGCTGTTCGAACGGATCTCGTCTCCACTCCACCCGCTCAAGTCCGCATATCGGCCGGCACGTCTTCCAAACTTTGTTCGCCTTCGACGCCCACTTTTTCCTTCTAGATTTCCCTCTTAGGCTTCTTAGCGACCGAGGCAGCGGGGTTCAAGGGTGTTTATCTGGTGTGGTTGAGGGACCTTTTTTCCACACAGCGTGTATTAGTCAAGCAAAAGCTTCGGTTTTTTGTGGGAAGGGGTGCCTGGAACAAGCCCGACGGACGGCGCAAAACCGCGATCCAGGAGAAAACTCTGTTGCGGAAGCTAAAAAGAACAGTTATTTATAACGGGAACGCTCCCGCACCCACCTTTCAAAATGTCGTGGCTATCCACTGTCAACAACCTTTTCTCTTCTGCCTCCTCCTCCTCCTTTTTCACGTCCTTTTCGCGGTCAACATCATCACTACCAACCATGGCCGCAAACACAGGATCAGGATCAGGAGCGGCAGAGAGAGAGGGTTTGATGAGGCGCCCCTCCCATCTCGAGGTCCCGTCGCCGAACGGTATGATGGATTCGGCCACCAGCTCTGCCATGTCGTCTAGCACCAGTCTAGCACCTGATTCTACTACCGGCTATTTCCCAGTTGCCAGCAGAAGCTCCATGTCTTCAGAAGTTTCAGACGAGAATGATTACACGACACAGCAACGGCCAGGAATGCACCGGGGGGAAACCACACCAGCAGGAACCAGTCTTTCGCAGAAGACACCAAAGAAGTTGGACGCTCTGCAACGGCAATTCCCCAAGCCCGAACACGAACCGACTGTCGAGGAAATGCTGGCCCGGCCACCGCAGAAGTGGTCTGTTGGACACTACGTCAAGAACGCCCGCGAGGTCAAGGCTCCGGTGGTCGACAAGGAGCAGGAGGCCAAGGCATTCGCGGAGGCCAAGAAGGAGCTCCTGCGGGCGAAGCAGGAGTTGCAGAACCTCGCCATTCCGGCCGTCCCACGGCGGTAATCACTTCACCTAATACCCTCTTCCTACGACAACATCTGCACAGCGCACTCATCAGCATTTCCTTGATTCACCCGGCTTTCTTTTTTCTCTTTTCGGTTCGGGTCTGGCAACGAGATATCCATCAGCAATATGGTTCTCAGGGAGGATTCGATGATTTCGTCAATTTGACAACCCCCGGATATTGGAGGATGAATCATCATCAGCACCGGCGTTTATGGACTAAGCCTGCATTGCATTTTAACTCTTAATTCGGAAGGAAGGGAGGAGGCATGGCTGACAGCTTTTTCTTGAACAATAATGATTGTTTCATAATACCCATATAGACAGCGAAGCAGCAGCAGCAGCGAAGATAGAATAAATATTACCCAGTTAATTACACAATCACCACATTGACTTCCCTTGGTTACCGTCTTTTGTCTGCGATTTAGACTTCGTCTTGGGCGCCGACTTTGGCTTGGGGGGTTTGGCCTCGTTCTCGCTAGTAGATGCTTCTTCTAGGCGAGCCGAGAGGAGAGGGTAACGCCATAAACAAGCGCAGCAATAAAACTCCCCAGGTTCAGGAGGGACGAAATCCCATGCAGCATGCTGAACTTCTTGTTGAGCGCCTGCATCTCGACAGAGTGCGGCGGGGGGTCATAGCTCTTCTTTCCGTCTTTGTGCTCTGGCCCCCCATCACCACGTTAGCAGAACCCCACCGAAGGTGTGAATTTTTTGGGAGGAGGTACCTTGGGATTTGCGATCGCGCATGCACTTGGTGGTGGCGGGCCCGATGACTGCGAGGTTGGCCAGGCCGGAGATGAACATTGTAGCGATGGGCACCAGCCCGCTCCAGGTGTTGCTGGCGTCTAGCAAACCGGCAACACCGCCAGGAGTGAGGGTGGCGGCGTTGGATGGAAAGGTAAGAGCCATAACAACCGGCAGGGCGGTCTGCATGGAAAAGTACACGGGAAAGATCTTGGCCATGAGCTGGGAGAACTGCGGCCGGGGGAGGACTTGGAATGACACGATTCCGCCTACGAAGGTCTAATTACCATTACATAGTGAGTATAATGGGCAACAAAAAAGGGGCAACAAAAGAGGGGGGGGGGGGGGGGGTAAGGGAATTAAGGGGGTAAAGGGGGGAGTTACGTGGAAGAAGGTCGTCCCCAGGAGGGTGCCATAGCTATTCTCATGTCAGTGACGGGAGAAGTGGAGGGAGTTGGATGGGGAATGGGGATGGGGAGGTACCTGAGGATGTGGTAGGGAGCTGGAGAGAGCAATCCCGACATTGTATATAAATTTGTGCAGTTATGTGCAGATAAAGTCACGAGAAAGAACACAATTGGGAATGGAAATGGATTCGAAGATGAACTGTTGTCGTTATCGGTTGAGGTTCATGAGGCGGGATGTGGGATATGCATGATGCAACAGTGCACTCAAGCCCCCGGTAACAAGTTGGTGGCCCAAGCTCCACTTCCTGGCGGGCACAACGCGAGAGCATGTGCCTGCGCGACCCAGGCAGCGCCGCAGCTAGACGCGCAGGGACCATGCCATGAAGAATATCGTGATAGCTGCCTGGACACCAACACACGAGACCCAGTCATAAAGCCATCTTTTTCTTGAATTGGTTTGTCAATGCAAACCAAACATCAATGATATTATCACCCAGAAGATACCAAAATGGCTGACAAGGAAGCCACCGTCTACATCATCGACCTGGGCGAGTCAATGGGCGACTGCCACAACGGGCGCGATGAGTCTGACCTGGATTTTAGCATGCGCTACGTGTGGGACAAGATCTCCACCACTGTTGCAGCGTCCCGAAAGACGTGGGCTGTTGGTGTTCTCGGTTTGAACTCCGACGCAACCAGCAACCCGCAGGATAAAGAGGGTCTGGAAGGGTACGAGAACATCGAGATCCTTCAAGAGATTGGTCCCATGACTATGACGTCCCTTCGAGAGCTGCGAGGGAAGATCAAACCGTCTGGCAACATAGCAGGCGACGCCATCTCCGCCATTGTTGTTGCTGTCAGCATGATCGAGGTTTTTACCAAGAAGCTCAAGTACAAACGACGAGTTATCCTTGTGACCAATGCGGAGAGCCCGATAGACGAGGAATCTATCGAGGATGTCGCGCAAAGGATCAACGATATCGGTGTTGAACTTGTCGTTATGTAAGTCCCCTCCCAAATACAGCGTGGGTAACGTAACTAAATGTTTGACAGTGGGGTGGATTTTGATGACCCCGATTATGGCTTCAAAGAGGAGGATAAAACTGCAGTCAAGGTAACCCCTTTGCCCACCAACACACGGGTTTGAGCAGCGGCTAATCAAGGGTAGGCAAACAATGAGAGGATACTCCAAGCACTAGTAAAACAGTGCAACAATGGCGTGTTCGGGACGATGGCGGAAGCTGTGGAACAGCTGGCCATTCCCAGTATCAAGCCCGTCAAGCCCTTCAAGGCGTACGACGGCCTGCTCACGCTTGGTGATCCTACCAAGTACGAGAGCGCATTGGCTATCCACGTGGAGCGATACTTCAAGACTAAAAAGGCAAATGCCCCTGCGGCAAGCACGGTGGTGATCAAGCCTGAGCATGGTGGACCATCGCAGGCGACATCTCAAACGCTCGATGACGAAGACACAGAAATGGGCGGCATGGAATTTTCAGGAGTCAAACACATGCGCACTTACCGGGTCAACGATCCGGATGCGCCTGGTGGTAGGAGGGATGTGGACTTTGAGGAGCTCGAAAAGGGGTACGAATACGGACGGACTGCCGTCGCTTTCAGCGAAGCCGACAGGGATATCACCAGGCTGCAGACCGAGAAAGGGTTTACGATTATTGGTTTCATTCCTTTCAGCAGTGTAAGTACTGCCTGCCGTGATATCGGTAGTCTTTGATGCTGATGGTTGTAAACAATAGTACGAGCCGTTCCTTAATATGGGAGAGACCGGCATCGTCGTTGCACAGCGGCAAAACGAGGAAGCAGAACTAGCGCTCTCGGCACTCATTCACGCCCTTTACGAAGTAGAATCATATGCCATTGCACGATACGTCCAAAAAGACGATGCCCAACCGCAGATCCTCGTTCTTAAACCCAATCCCGGGGTCGAAGACGACTTTGAGTGTCTTTACGACATATCACTACCTTTTGCCGAGGACGTGCGAAGTTACCAGTTCCCGCCCCTGGATAAGGTCCTCACCGTAACGGGCAAGACACTCACCGAACATCGGCTGCTGCCTACGGACGACCTGAAGCAGGCGATGAGCGATTATGTTGACGCAATGGATCTCTCCAAGTTTGACGTTGATGATGACGGGTAAAGGACTCCCGAGAGTTCGCCTATAGCAAGCACTGACACAAAGCAGGAACCCGACAGAGTATGCCACTATCGAGAGCTCATACAACCCCATCATTCACCGCATAAACCAGGCCGTCCGTGCCCGGGCTGTGCATCCAGACGCGGAAATTGGGCCTCCAGCAGAAATTCTTGTTCGGTACTCTAATCCTCCAGGAGAGCTCGTCAATCAAGCTAAGCGCAAGATTGACGCGCTTATTGCGACTGCCGAAGTCAAGAAGGGTAGGCCTCTCTGTTGGCCGGCATATCAACACCTTGCTAACAAGCAACGCAGTTCCGGCAAAGGCTCAAGGAAAGCGTAGCAAGAAGGACCAAGTGAAGCCACTCTCCGGCCTTGACATTGATTCACTGCTCGGGCAGAGCAAGCGAACCAGCATCTCGCCGGAGAACGCAATACCGGAGTTCAAGCAAACACTGGGAACCGCATCAGATGACCGGACAGTCGAGAATGCAGTGAAGCAGATGGGCGATATCGTTCGCAAGCTCATCCGCGACAGCTTCGCAGACTTGCAATACGCTCAAGCAGCTGAGAACATGCGCGTCATGCGGGAAGAGCTTATCGGCCTGGAGATGCCGGCTCTTTACAATGACTTCTTGAAGTCCCTCAAGAAGAGTATCCTGAGTGGCGAGCTGGATGGCGATCGCAGAGAGATGTGGTTCAAACACATCATTCGAGGTCATCTCGGCTTGATCACGCAAGATGAATCTGAGGTGTCCAGCGTCACCGAGGATGAGGCTAAGGCAGTAAGTTCCTATCACTCAGCGCTGCACGCACGTCAGCTAATTATATGCCAGTTCGAGAAGTGAGTTGATCCAGATAGAACCAGGAACTCTTGAATGTGTAAGTTACTAGCCGGGTCAAGAAAATGCGCGAGCTTAGGACGCGCTTGCTGTGTGCGTTATGCGGGCTGCCTACCTTTGGAGCCTCATCTCCCTCGGGATTGTTTGGTAGGATTGGCGATTGTTCGGCGAACCTGATTAGTCTCACCCACCCCCAGCGCGATTTGCTGCCGGAAGCCTTCGATTGAATGCGCCATGTCGTGCTATCAATCGGGCATGCTGACCGGATATTGTAAGTTTGCATGAACGATACGAATTACGACGGAATTGGAACTTCATCCGAGTATGGCAAGCTATTTGTGAATGCGTGGGATGATGAAAGCCGCGTGAGTCACTAGGTCGCTGTTCGTTACTCATTTCAGGCAGGCAGACCGTTGGTTTTTGGCGTCCGGTGAACTTGCATGTTTACACAAACAGCCTTGCCTGCCTTTTGTTCACTGCGATCGCTCCTTCCATTTTTGCCCGTCACAACGTCAGTCGCAACTTCCATTCATGCTGCGGTACCCACTTCATGACCTGAGGTGAAGTGGTTTTCAATTTTGGGCATCGGTGTCGTCGCTTGTTTACCTTCCCCGTCATCCGCGAGTGAACAGTCCCCAAACAGCTTCACTGTGTGAGTGCCCACAGTTACTTCACTCGCTTGCCAACATCAACAATACAAAGGTTTCCTTTTTTCCCCTTGCATTATATAAACCTTGCAAAACGAGGTGGACTTCCGTTTCTTCCCCAAATCAAACCGTTGCTGCTCGTTTGTTACTGCTCAGCAGTCCTTCACCCGATTCTCACAAGGTCATCCGCTCGTCACAAACACCCCCTCTCATCGCAGGACATCTCTCATATGTCCATGCTAGAGACAATCTGATCAACAAATCAAAACAAAAGACTGTGTTTGTCCATTGATATTCCGTTTCATCTAACAAATATGGAGGACCCCGAATTTGTTGAACTGCTTCAAGCCCTCACTGGCCAGAAGGAACTCTGGGAGGGTTACGATCCTACCACAGTTCACAGTACCGACCCTGAGGGAGAAGACGTGACGAACCGATCACCGGGATCTGAAATCACCGACAACGACGCATCAACTCCCGAGAAGCAACCAGCCTCGGGTGACCTGAACCGACCCTCAACAGACCCCGACGACAACATGGATAGCCTGTCGCTCGAGGGCTCTCCACAAAGATACAATTATAAGCTCAACAAGGCCAGAGCAGCTGCCTGCGAGCCCGAGGTCCACCGGGACGCGAGTGAGCTAGAGAAGGCCGGTCTCAGCTGGCCGGAGACTGGTCTCCAAGAGGGCGAGGTCTCGGCCATCGGAGAGCTGTTTTGTCCATGGAGGCTAGTTAAGGACTATCCTCACATGTACGTCGGCAAGCGAAACGGCGAGCGAGTAAGTGGGAGCAATACCTTCTAAGAAAACTGATCCTCGGATTGACAAGACGCTCACAAACGAAACAGGCCAAGCCTTTGTTCGCCAAAGAGGCGATACATCAGAACCGTGTTTGGGATGTGTGAGTTATTCATACCTAGTTGTCCCATATGACTCTCATCTGACTCTTGAGTAGTTACTATCTTCACTTCCCCCGGAGCGTCGGCAAGAAGCCCATCATCTTTGTGCCTACATACCAGCTCCAGCATCTTTTAGATGTCGTGAACAGGAAATTGAACACTAAACTCACCATACCCAGCGGTGTGAATTATGAGAAGTTTTCCATGCGCTTTGGCGATCATGGCACGCCCCGGCCGCGCTTCCTAGGACGTTCGACCGGTTCTATGCATTTCGCATCTTTGTGTCAGAGCATCCCTGAGCCACAGGATGACGAGGGCCTTGAAGATGTTTCGCATCTCATCAGGGAAGATTTTGTGGAGCGTCTGCAGGACATTAACCGCAATCGCAAAATGAAGAACTCGGGCGAAAAGGCAGAAAAGAAGCGCAGGCTCCGTGCTCAGAATCACAAAGCCTGGGGCAGAGCTATTAAGAGAGTACAACGGTACCTTGCTCTTCGTAAAAGAATTGGTGACGCAACCGCGTCGGCGGACCCCCAAGACCTAATCGATCTTGGTCTGCCTCTGGCCGCGGAGCCAGAGGGCTCTGTGGTATTCGTGGCGGTTGATATCGAAGCTTACGAATTTGATCACAACCTCGTCACCGAGGTCGGCATAGCCACCTTAGACACGGCTAGTATTGCACAGGTTGCTTCTGGACCGGGAGGCGAGAACTGGTTCCCGCTGATCCAGGCTCGTCATATCCGGATCAAGGAGAACGCCTGGGCGAAGAATACCAGACATGTTCGTGGTTGCGCCGACTACTTTGACTTCGGCACCAGCGAGTTTGTCCACAGTGATAACGTTATCCCGATTGTTAAAGAGATTCTTGGCCCGCTGGATAACTCGGGGAAGAAGCGCCCCATAGTGCTGGTCTTCCACGACGCCGGCCAAGACATCAAGTACCTGAGAGTCCTGGGACACGATATCTACCAGAATGAGAACATTCTGGAGATCATTGACACCAAGGAGATGCACCAGTCCATTGTCCGCCACAGGGACTCAACTAGCCTCCAAAACGTTCTCAATTATCTGGATATCCCTTGGCAGCACCTGCACAACGCAGGCAACGATGCCGTGTACACGCTGCGTGCCATGGTTGGACTGGCTGTCAAGAAGCGCCTGATGAGTCTGGAGAAGGCTGCTCTCCCTAAAGAGACAGTCAAAACCAAGAAGCAGGCTCCAAATGGTGAAGGAGCAGAGGACGAGGGCTGGAGTAGTAATGGCGAGGACACTGATGGTGGAGAGCCTGTCAGACCGTCCAATCCTGCTGTGGACTCGGACGAGGGCCAGATGGGTGCGTCTCTCCCGCTCGACAACATCTTGTCTGAGCCTCAATCTGACACTGATGCACTGACACCTGGTTCATTCTAGAGGCCGAAGCAGAAATTATTCGGGCGATTGGCTGGTAGGAAACGTTAGGATGGTGTTGAGTAGGGAAAATAAGGATGCCTGAGTTATGTTGTACCCATTCTGCGGTTGGAATCGTTGATCAGTGAGAATATGGTCGGTGCGTGGAAGGCTTTGTCTCTGGCTGGTTGTTATAGTGGTATAATGACATTAGAGGAGAGTAGCTCGCCGTGCACCATTTTTGGCACCTCGGCGGTAGTATGTAGAGTACAGTATGTACATGTGGACGCTGCCGAGAGTTTCTTCATCATGCAACCCCCGTTTGTAAGATACATCCTAGAAAAACCAGAATCCTTTACCCAAACGCCAATGCTATGTGTTTTGTACATGTCTTTTACAGCCTCTCATAGTCCCCAGACCAGAACGAAGCTCCACAGATTCGATATCTGCATTCTTCACCTGTGCATCGTGTCTCGATCCGTCCATGCGCTCCATCCCCTTTGATTCCCGAACCGGCATAGAATCCAGTTGGTTGAGCCCTTAACTCACCGGGCTCAACAGCTGTTATGTTTTGGTGTATTATGTCGCGGAGTGTCATGAACTGTTCTTCTCCAGAAACTCCTTTGCCTCGTTGACCTTGGTCGCTAGGTAGGGGCTGCCGCCACGGTCGGGATGGTTGAGGAGCATGAGCGTGCGATGCGCCTTGCGGATCTTGTCTTTTGTAACGCTTCGTTCGCTGTGCCGCCATTTGTTAGTAACATTTCCTGTTTGCCCTTTTTTTTTCGATCGGGCTCTGGGAGAGGGTAAAACAAGGTATGGGGTAATGGTCAAGGGGTTCACTTACTTGAGCGAAAGAATGAGAGTGGCCTCGCGACGGTTCATCTTTGGTTCGAAACCGCCTTTATAAAATGCTTTGCCCAGCGCGCCTACACCTCCTCTACTGCGGCGCCATGCTACCAACCCGGCTCTGCCCAAAAACGCGGCGACTGCCACGCCTGTTCCTATTGCGATTGCTGAAGCCATCTCTCTTTTTTTTGTACTCTCTCGTCTGTTCTGTTTGTCGGTGAGTTGTTGGGGTGGGTTATAACGGATGGGCAATGACGGGGGGGAGATGCGGATGCGGATAGAAACTTTTGGAGGTTTGCGCCGCCGCCGCCGGCAACGCGCTCTAACTGCCGAATATTAACCGACACCCCTGCCAACTGCCAGACTTTGAGTTATCGATAAGAGCAATACAGAGAGATACGTACCGATCACGGGACACACAAACAAACATTGAGCAGGTAAGACATTGGAAGGTAAGGGTGTAAGGATGTGACGGTGGGTATCATAAGCATCTAATCTACACTACAACACAAGAGAGAAATTATGTTGCACACAGCATAATATCATGCAAGTATGTCCTCATCACGATCATGACGATGGTACGTCCTAGGGGGCATCGCCAGTCCCGTGTCCACCTCCTTTAGGACCTTCATCTCAACTTCCTCCTGCATTTTCTGTTCGTCCTCTTCTTTGCGTCTGGTGTCTTCCGCGGCAGAGCCGTCGTTACCGCCCATCCAATTGCCCATTCCACCCCTTCCAGAAAGTCCAGTTCCTGACGGCTTGTGTTGCTTAGCTGCCGCTACGGCGGCCACTTCTTTCTCCATCTCTTGCGGGCCCAAGGCAGGTATGTTGGCGGGATCGTGAAAGTTACCGGCTCCGCCGCGACCTGCTCGCGCGTAGACAGGGACAGAGGGCTGCTGCTGCGAGGGTTCAGAGGGGGCGACGACGGGAGTTGCTGGGTTTTGTGCCTCTACATCCTATCCATACGAATAACGTTAGAAAGGGGAGGCAGGAGGGAGGAGGAGAGAAAGGGGGGGCGTACAGAGGTGGTGCGCTTCTTGTCGGCCTCTTCGACGTCCTTCTTGCTGTACCAGTTTCCCGCGCCGCCGCGGCCTACGCGTCTGAATACGTCTGAAGACATCTCCAGATTACACACGGATAACAGGTTATGTTCTGGCCGGCAGAAAATAAATAAACAGAGGTAAAGAGAGTGGTTCAATTAGGTATTTACGATATGCTCGTCGGTGGGGGTTGGTAGGTACTATTGATACAATTCAGGTACGGAAGATAAGAAGATCTTATCAGTCGTGACGGAGTTGCTTTCTCTGACAGATGCCGTTTTGTAGGTGCCAAGACAATGGTCGCTGATGGAAGCCGCCACTGGAACGGGCAACGAAATCGCTCACTTTCCAGACCTTCCAGACCATCTGGCAGTTTCACGTCGTGCTAGGGAAACTTTTCATCAAAATTTACTTGTCATTTATCGAGCGCATTCGCTCTCTGCAGGTCCCAGAAGGCAGGTCTGAGGCAGGTGCAACTGGGCTGTGCTGTGTGTGTTTCATGAGCAGCTTGATCGGCTTACAGAATAAGGGCGTGTTTTGCTGTCCTGGGTGCCACTTTTGACTGGCCCCAGACCCGCTGTTTTTGGCACCCTCGGCCACCCTCTAGAAGTACCTAGGTACCCCAAAACCCGGCCACAGGTACCCCGCAAAGTCCATTCTACAGACCGGAAACCCGGTGCACCGCGATCCAGAGCCGCGGAGGCATCGCAGCATGGCCACGAAGGGAGCGTAGAATCCAGGTCTTAGGCTGCGCAGGAAATGTCAAATCGAGTTACTGTCCCATCGAGCGCCTGTCCAGAAAAATTACCCTTAAAAAAACTCAAGTTGGCTTGCTAGAATATTGCATTTCATTTTCCTGTGCAGTTTTTGCAGAGCTGCCGTAGTGGACAAACTGTGCTTCATTGTGTGTATGCGGTCGGCAGCAAAATGGTTTTCAGGCATCGCAAACACGGACGGAGATTGAATGCAGGCGAAATCAGAACTTAGAGATTTGGTTTGGTCTTGAAAAATATCGAAAATTGCTTAAGAAGGAGCTCAAAAATGATTCCCGAGGTTATTATCATAGAGCATTCAACTGGGCTTCGGCGATTCGCGTTCTAAGAATCCTCTGCTGAAGGGTCGAAAAGAAAGACAAGTTGATCTGCAATAGAGTTGAGGCATTGTGGCTCGTGAGAGCTATAAACGTGAAGGTCGAGGCTTGGAGCGAAAGGGCATGAAAAAGTATTTATCATGAACAAGTCGACCACGCCGTCAAATAGCTGGTACGCGGAGCGCCAGGGTTGAGGGACAAAAGTCGGGCCCGTGCGCCGGGTTCTAATTGGCGGAGCGGGTGGCCTAGTTGAGCGAGGCCAACCACTCAGAAAACGGAAGCCTCGACAGCAAAACACGTCTTACACAGAAAAGATCGTGCCTGGTAAATCGGGAGATCAGTCAAATGGTTGGATCTTGCCGAGATCGGAGTTTATTCCGCTCCTGCTGTCTTCCAACAAATTTTTTTTGCTCTGCTCTCCACAGACTACCTTAAAAGTACCTGCTTTTGAACGCCAACGTTTCGACGGGCTGAAAGCCTAACGACTCGTAACACTGGAGTTGGCCTCGGTATTGGTGCTCCTGGGGCATCTAAACTGACCTGTTTTGATAGTTAGGCAACTGCCACACCGGAGCGGTTTGAGACCGTTCCCTGTTCGCCTTAGTGTAGTAAGGAATTGGGCTCGTTTTGTTACCATCCTAATGTTCGCGAGCGAGCCCCGGTGCACCATCATGACTCCAGACAGATCGGTCAGAGTACACCGAGCATCCTCAGGGAATTGTCTAAGCTTAGCAATCGGAGACCGGGGGCGCGTATCTAAGCGTGTGGGGAGTGATTTGCACGCCCTAACAGACCGAGGAGGAGGGGAGCGGGTAGGGCAGTGCTGATCCTTCTGGGTGTGCTTTTTTAGTGTAGCCCTCCTTCTGTAGGGCGCGATGGGCCACAGCAAATTCCATGGAAGTTGGAGCGCAAATCCGGCAGTTTTCGGTGGACGGCAATCGCAAGCAGCGACAATCACTTTAACCTAACTGTGAGCCAGTGATAGATTTCCTTTGATTCCTTGCTCAATTCAAACCCTCCAAGCTGGTCCTATGCTGGTATATGGAAATTCACAATCAGCGAGCCGCATAAACTGCGAGACTTGAAAACTCCCGACATCCCGGTTAGGCAGTTTCCCGGGTCGGGCAGGTGGACCTTCTTTACAACGTCATCTTGTTCCCCAGCTTTCCGTGCTAAGCTGCCGTGAGCAAGCCACGAGACCTGCCTGCGTCAAGCCCTAGTGTGGCTCTTTGTGTGTGTGAACTTGAAGCGGCCCTAGCTGAGGTGGAACATGGTGCGTTCTTTTTCGATTTGTAACTTCAGGCCTGATCTGCTGAGCTTTATCTTACTGTCCACGTACAGCACGCAGTAAGTGTATTGTAATAGTGGCAATCATGGAAATGGACATGATATCTGTCAGGAGCAGACGCGCGTTGAGACCTGCGGTAGCGCCTCTGTGACCAGATAGCCTGAGATAGGCAACAGTGAGCACTGGGGATCAAGTGTTACCTGGTGTGTTGCTTCTGTTTGAGCGATTGCAAAGCCCCCTCTAACATATCAAGATGCTCAGGCTCTAGAACCACATGGCTTGGCCATCAGGCACAATGCTGTTTTCATGCTTAAATGCGGCTTTTTGTCTTCCGTTTGATACGTCCAAGTAAGCTGGACAGCAGTGTCCGCCAGTTTTTGAAACACGGTGCCACCGCAACCCCCTTGCATCGAAATTTTTTGGCTGTTGTTTTGGCCTTGGATATATCGATGACATGTCCAGACATCGGCCCTGTGACAAACCAGTTTGCTTCCTCTACACACAGCAGGGGAATTAGTCAGGGACAGAGTGTCCGTAAAACGGCCACGTTTGGACGTTATTAAAGCGCAGCTGGCTGACGAGAGAAAACACATCAGCTGTCAGCAGTGGCAAGAGCCCAATATTCCTCAATCGGTTTCGTGGCCTGGATGAGCACTGGTGCTTGGCAATTTCCGTCCACGGAACCCCCATCAGAGGGAGTTAACTTTCCGTCTGGTCTCACCTTGCGTCTCCGAGACCCAACATGAGGTGCCGACTAGGCGCAGCATTAGTGGGTACCAAATTCTGGGAGCTCCATGAGCATAATTTAGTACTGGACATAACATCCTATGAATGCAGTGCATGCATTCGTGTGTGCCTGGCAAATGCAAGCAAAGAGCTGTCTTCTTCCCCTGGTGCAACCTAATGATCTGGATGATTGGCCGACAGCATCTCGCCGGGAAGGGTGCGAGGATGGATGTCAAAGGACTGATTGGGTTGATTGAGGGGTTGAAATGCTGGGTTACCATTGGACAAACAGAGCAAGTATGGTGTACCGTGTATGTACTTACCTAGTAAGGTAGGAGGGGATCTGAGGCGCGCGTGTCTCTTGCTGAAGGCTGGAATCCCAAAACTTTTTTTCTTGTCATATCAATGGAAGCTGTGCTGTGGGTGGATGCCTTGCTCGAGCCAGCCAGACCAATTCCAAGGCGAGGAGTTCGCGAACTCGATGACGACCGCCGCAATTAATCGCCTGCTCCTCTTGCTGTGCAGCTCGCGATATCTGGGGAAGGCCCCATTCAATCCTCATTCCAAATTACCCATCTCGGCTTCAGAGAGTGAGTGAGGGGCACGGTTGGAAGGGTGGCATGCCCTGGTAGCTTTTCCAAGCTTGCGATGTGCTGCATGAACAAGGGCCCTTTCGGGAATCTTGTTCGGTCTTGACAGAGGAGGCGTCAATCTAGGACTCGGATCAGCAGCGCGCGCTATCTGTACCTGTTCAGTTTTTGAGCGTCTTGGCCGAAAGCCAGGGGAGCTCCGTGCAACGGACAAGTAACGTGGACAAAGAGCTATAGCCGGCTCCGGTGGCCGTTAGGGTTCGTCGAAAACGAGCATAGGTAGTCCGCTCTGCCGGTGCTCTTCTAGGGGCTTTTATGTTTTTCTTTTGTGGTCATTCCAAAAACCAAGGAGATGGATTAACTAGGTCGACCTTGGAATGCACGCCAGGAGAGGCGAGGTCGAGCCTTCCAGGCTCCATTGACTGAGGTGAGTGGGAGAGCACGCTAACAACGGACTGAGGGGTACGACTGTCCTTCCCAACTTGATAGTGTGACACGGTCGTTCCTGCCTTAGTTAGCGCTGGGCACCCTTTTCGTTATGTTGCTTTAGTGATCACAGTGTAAGGTCAAACCGCTGCTTCGCTGTATGTACAAGGGCCTTAACCTCGAGTTTGAGCGGGCATTCCATTTGGTAACCTCTCTGTGCATCTTCCCCGTATGTAAGTGGCCTTGACAAGGAAGCAACATACTCCACTTCCGCTTCACGGAGCCCCTCACACTACGGTCTTGTCATGGGGGTGAGTTGTCCAGATGGGGAACACGACAGGTGGGGTGATGCGCAGCGGATATCATCTATCACAATGTCCCGGCTTCATCGGAGCACACCAATTAGATCGAACATTGTGATTTATAGCTCGGAGCTGCTTTTCTGAAAATCGTGCTATTCATGCTCACCGTTCATAGGTATCTGGGCAATGAACCAGGCCAAAACTTCAATTGAGTCGGGCTAGATTCCGCCTCACAGAGAGTAAGCAAGAACTCCACGCTGCTTACATAGTAGGTAGGTGCGGATACGTTAGTTTGTGGAGGTCACAGAATGGCACCTAGTGTAAAACGACGCCTAGAACGGGGGAGGAAATATAAACCCGAATACATATGATAGAAGCAGAGGAAAGAAACAGCTGTTGTGGCCATGCTCTATGCCAAATGAAAAACGCCAACGAGAATTCTAACTACCTATCTACCTAGATGGCCCTCGGTCAAGATACGGCCTCTAAGTTACTGTAGCAAAGCTCGGCCAGAACACTGCCATAACAGGCTGCTCCACATCACAGGAGAAGCGCCCCATGACCATCATTTCTAGCTGCCGTGCCTGACCATTTCAACAACGAACCCCAATCTGCCATGTGAGCTCCATCCGTCCTGCAGTTTTGTGCAGGAGCAGTGTCCTGAGCCCTGCTGATGCCCCCAAGGTAATATTCACTTGTCTCCCCACCCCGGCCAGGCTCCGCACCGCGAATAATATCCGTCGCGAACAGCAAGGTACAGTTTACAAGAATGAGGGAGGGTGCGCTGAGAGCCGGTACATGTCAGGGTACTTCAAAGAGGCCGCTCCATGCCTTTGTGCACGGTGTACTCTCCGTACCGCCGACCTTCCACCAGGTTCTCGCACCGACAACACTCCCTCCTCTTCATTCATAGTAACAAAGTGTTGCCTCTGCTTGGCCCTTCCCACCATCGCACCAACCAACTCGGCTTCCGCCAGAAAGCGGCCAGCGGCGCTTGTCTCTCAAATCTCACTTCTAAATTATTTTTTGCTCGAGTTGTCTCGTCCCATTCATTCCACGCGGCCGCTCGGCCTCTTCTAACGATCGTCTCCAGCCCACTATTATTTCTTGGTCCTCTCCCTTCCTCACCCAACTCACCTCGACCAACCGCGAGTTTGCTCGTCTTGATTTGCTTCGCTTTAACGTCGGCATTATAATCTTGCCCTGAGCTCGACCAGCTGAACCGCTCACCACACAGACAAAACCCTGCTGGGCCAAAATTTATTATTTGCTATCATCCTCCCATAATCGCTGCGTTCGACTACCTACCTTGGATACTACACCGTCGGCGCGTCCAACACCAAACAACACCAAACAACAATCACGATTGCCATCTACGACCTATTGCTACTTGATATCCTTGCAATTCCCTGGTAGGGACAGGGAATTGAACTGCCAGAGCTGTGGAGCGACAATGGCCTCGTCCAAGGTAGATCTGGCAATATCAATGCCTGCTAGCTCGCTTCCCCATCGCAGGAACCCAGCAGTGCTGATCACGTCGTTTGCTCTCAGGAAATGCAGCAAACCTCGCGGCCGTTGACTCACCGACCCTCCATGTCTACCGGCTCTTCATCGGGCGTCCTTGCCGTCAGTCGGCAGTCACATTCGCGCACGAACTCGCATTCGGTCCCCGTCGGATCCCTCAATGCCACGCATCGCGTCACAAGGCGGAAGAGCATGACAAACACCGGTGCCAACATTGCAGCGGTAGCGGCAGCACTTCAGGAAGCTAGCGACAAGGCAATGCCGCTCCCAATCGCGACTGGCGCTCGGCGACACACAATGTCGAAGAACGGTCTGTCGCGGTCTGCGATTGTTGGCAGCCTTCCGTCGCCGCCCGCTAGTCTGCCTACTCAGAAGTTTGTAAGGACGGAAGAGATGGGCAGCACGCAGGGTACAAGTGCCATTGATGACGAGCTCATTGAGATGTCGGGTGACGAAGGGGATTCCGCATTCCAGAAAGCGCGCGTTAGGAGAGCGAGCGATGGGCAGCCGCTCGTCAAGGATGGCAGAAAGATCAATCGCCCGGAACTTCGCTGTGAGAAGTGTGGGAAGGGATACAAGCATAGCAGTTGCTTGACCAAGCATTTGTTTGTGCCCATTTTCCTTTCCTGCCCTCTTCCAACACATGTTCCTTGTCCGGAGCCGAACGCCCCATACTGGTCGCCGAATCCCAGGCCGTGCGGTTTGTAGAGCGTGTGTTGACTTGTTTTTATCCATCAGGTGGGAGCACACTCCCGAATGGTCCTATACATCTAAGCTCCTCATTTCCAAACACCAACAGGTGCAGCTCCTGGAGGCAGCCTCAGTTCTGGTGGCTATGAACAACGGCGTTAGCAGCACTCCTCCGGAGTCGGCGCGAGACGCCAGCAGCGACCGAGACTCTGCCTCTCCTGCAGAGTCTGGCTACTCTGACCAGGCGGATCGGAGTTCTGCAGATACCACTCCACCACCACAACCAGATGCTATCCATACCGGCAACCCACCTTATCGGGGATTCTCAAAAAGATACAGCAGTGGCAGCGGCTTTTCCCGGTCCTACCAGTCCGCGCCGTCGGCAGGCTCATTCGCCGGAAGCGTCCCCAATGCCTCGAGCCTTGGCGCCCATTTCCGCCAGTTGAGCCAGGACCAGCGACCCACATCATCGGGTAAGAATGCCACTGGCCAAGATGATCGGGATCTGGCCGCAGCGGTAGAGCTGCTTAGCTGCAGCTTTGGGAGCACTCCGGGATCTCGGACTGTCCATCTCTCTGCCGATGTGCCTCCAGTCCCACCTCTTCCCGCACAATACCTCGATCAGGCGGTCCTGACGGGTACGAGCTTTATCAATAGCTTTCCTAGCAGGGCTCCTGAGAGCTTTACCCGTGGCGAGGTGCGCAGAGGTAGGGAGGATGTCAAGATGGAGGAAAGCGGCGAGAGCGTCATGGACGATGACGATGAAGATATGCGATCTCGTGCTCGAAGCGACGAGGATGACGACGGTGTCTTCGGGAGAATGGAAGAATGAGATCTCGACGTCGTTTGGGCCTATCCGAGTGGGCTCCAAGAGAGATACGTATGTTGTGATGACAAGGATCTATGATGTCGACGAACGATGGTTGTTTCTTTTGTATACGTATAATAAATCATGTAAAGGAGGTCGCTCCGCCGACGACACTTAGCACCGAAGAGTGGGGAGTACTGGCTCAGTCAACTCCACGAGGTTAAAGTAAGGGTCGTGTGCGAGCGTTGAGCGAATACCTCGACATATTAGCGAGCCAGTGGATATGACAAGGCGAAATGATCACGCCGTTTTACCAACCTTGACACTTATTTGGTGTGAGCTGATGTGAGCCGAGCCAGAGCCCACGATGTAAGACACAACTTGACGATAAACTCCTGATCTGTAACTTCTCGTGATTATCCGGTTATTGGGGTCGAGAAAAGGAATATATTGCGGGAGATGAACAGTCGACAGTATTGAGCCCGCTTGGATGATGCCATTCTGAGATCGAAAATAGATCGAGATTGGCTTAGGAAAAGGGCGACTTACATCGATGACCGTGCATTCTAGGTCCATTTCCGGTAATCCGCTTGCGAAAGAGCCTGGCAGCCGATGGGAAACCACGCTGTCCCTCGCGTACCTTTCACTTACGTGTACTTTGATGATTAAACGAAAACAATAACGTTCCCTTGTACCTGACAGTTTGTGCAACAGGCGACAAAGGTAGACGGCCAACTTCCCAGTTCCCCAGGACAGCGATTAAGTGGGGGAGTTGAATCCGGGGACAGTGAACTGACTGGCGGCAGTGCGCTAGCGTCTATTCGCCAAGGTGTGTAAGGTAACGAAGGTTCGCGCTGAGGCCCGATAAGACGTCACCGATCTCCACCGCGAAGCTCTGCCTCCCACTCTTTCTTTCTCACACACTGCTTAGCTGTCTGTATGCGCATTCGCGAGCTCCCATACGATTCAAACGGACCGTGCAACTGCCCAGTACGAGCTAGGTAGCTGCTGTTTCAAAGAAATCGGAGGGAGAATTCCCCGGACCTTATTTGGTCTTATCTTTCGAGAAGTTCAAGACGCCAAGCTTCAGCCCAACGCGCGGGCAACAATAACGTCACAGTAGCGGGGTCTCGTCGCGCGCGTTCCAAGACCGCATATCATCAATCGCCTTTATTTTTACTCTTAAATCCGATAACTCGCGCGATGCGACGAAGTAAACAAGCGCAAGCGGCGGTGGCGGAGGCGTTCAGCAGCGCGGTTGACGATGGCGTCGCTGCAACCAAAGAACTCGCAACTACCGGCGTCGCACAGGTGAGCGCCAAAGCCTCCTCGCTGGCGAAACATGAGACCGCAACCAGAAGCGTTGCATCGCGGCTGCCCGAGCCTATACGCTTCGCCCTAGTTGTGGTCCTGAGCTTCACCTTATCCGCCTTGGCCCAATCGTTCCTGGGCGAGTGGACTGGAGGAGAATTGGCAACCATCGCGAGACAGCCTGAGTCGAGGACAGAGGTGGCTGTCTTGACTGCTTGGAGAATGTACGTCTTATCCCCCCTTCCCGTCTTGCCCATCGCCCTCCTTGCCCGGTTATGCACACCGTAGGGCTGAGAAGGCTGTCACATTTCGGTCACATCAGCGCGGCTGAACTAAACTCACCGGCATGGCAGACTCGAGCTTGCGTTGGGTTGGTTCGGTAACTACGACGGTTATGATCTGGCGGCGTTGACACTGTTGTCGCATGGCCCTGGTGTAAGTTGGACCCACCACCCGATTCCACCCATCCATCCATATTGCTTGTCCTACGTAGCCGCATTATTTCAGGGGTGTAGTGTCCGTGGGATTTCCTCATGCACCTCTGCTGCACAATATATTATGATGGCGCAGCAAGCAGCCTTACTGATCCGCGCTTGACACAGGCCTACCTCACATCCGAGTTCTATGGGATTCGTGCCCTAACCGCGGCTGCGTATCTGGGTGTGGACGCTCTATCGGCGTTTATCCCCTTCGTCCTCCTGCGTCAGCTTTCAGGCGCGCACTCAGCCGCACGCGGTGTCCCAAACCGGGAGATCGTGCTCGACAAGACCTTGGAAGCGCTCACCGCAATATTGTCGGGCTTAATCTATAGTGTGGTGCTGTTCCTGGCGTGCCGGACTTACCTCCCAACCGTCTTGGTGGTCTACTTTAATGGTATCCCGACGGTTCAGCCTGCCGTTGAAACCGTGCCTCTCGGCCTCGACAGAATACCGACACATATACTCAGCCTGCTGTTCGGACTCGCAGCCCGAGCCTTCATATTTACGCCCCTCGTAACGACGCCCCATACTCTAGAGGACGACGAGGTTGGTGAGTTCGATCCGGTTAGCGCCACCTTCGGGCAGACGCTTTACTGGAATCTGTGGGGATACACAACGCAGACCAAGGTTGCCATCCTGAGAACGGCGGTGGTCATGTTCGTCACCGCGGTCAGCACGTACCTGCAATGTGCGATGATGATCAACGGCGTAGAATCATACGGCGCGGTTATGTACGCCGCAATTTGGGTCGTGGCTGCAATGGTGACCGGACTGTCGTTGAGATATGTGGGGAGCGTTTGAGTCGGCCACGGTGTCGTGTTACATCGTGTTCGAGGAGGATTCAGACGATCGGTTGAGCAAGCGCGGTGCGCGCCTTATTGACATCATAATTGGTTGGGATGCAGAAGAGAGTCAAAAACTAGGCACACCGCAAGTTGCAGGTTGCAGGTTGCAGGTTGCAGGTTGCAGGTTGCAGGTATCCAGAAACATTCACCGACCTGGGTCCCGGAACATCCAGGATCCGATGCCTACAATGACAGGCGTCCCCACTTCGATTCGTTTTCTCGCGCCCTTAGTCGGCTTCGGGTTGTGGTTTTAGTGATCAACGGTGGTGCAACTGCAAGTATATGTGGGTCGTCTCGTTAGTTGTTGTGCTGGGAGCCTTACCTGGAAACGGCTATTTCCCAAACCGATCATGTTTGCTTGTTTGGGAGCCCAAAACAGGGAGAAACCCCAAGCCAAGGACCAGCTGAATATCCCCGAGCAGCAGCGTAAGGCTTTCCAGAGCAATAAAGGGAATGGTGCGCGCTAATAGAACAATTTAACCCGAAGATGAGACGATCTGATGAAACATTCCTGCGGACCCAGATGGGCAAAAAAATGTCGCGCGTTTACTCCAGATGAAAACCGACTTCAGGCTGTTCAGCCCTGCTGCGCCTTATTTTTAGCGCCAGCTTCCACGGCTAGCGGGCGAATGATAGGGCGACAGTCGGCGCCATGTTTTGGTGTCGGGTCCGGTCGCCGTTGACGCACATTTGCTACCACCGCACCGAGACGGCTGGGCGGCCTCCTCGTTGTGGGGATTGACATCTGGAAGTTCGCGGTAAACCATCGGCATCGGCCACTTTTTGCGATGCTGCACGCTATCGTAACGGCTGCTGCAGCCGACTTTTGCTCTCGTGAAACGGTGAAGAAAAGACCTGGCGTCTGTCTACGCCTCGTCTCGACCGCCCAATCAGCGTGCACTCCAAGACCCTCTATCATCCCCACGCTTAATGTTATCTAACGCTT
This sequence comes from Diplogelasinospora grovesii, assembly GCA_033297225.1. Taxonomy (NCBI): domain Eukaryota; kingdom Fungi; phylum Ascomycota; class Sordariomycetes; order Sordariales; family Diplogelasinosporaceae; genus Diplogelasinospora; species Diplogelasinospora grovesii. The sequence goes on from MU853758.1 coordinate 299,033, forward strand.
ACCCTTGCTGCAGCTGGCAACGCTTATCGACAACGCTACCAGTCTGCTTGCCTTCAGCACGGCTCCATAGCTCTTACTCCCTCTCGTCCACCATACCCATATTGGCAAAAAGAGGCTGGAAATCTCCCTTGCTTGCCTCCGGGATGGTCTTGCAAAGGGAGATGAGGGGGGTCAGAGATGGGGCACAGGGACTTCACAGGTGAATATTGGCCAAGCTGGCAAGGCTGTGAAGCACGTACGATAACGCCATGGCTGTCACCTGCTGGCTTGTGTGTTGCCCACGACTAGAAAGAGAAGAGTAATTAATGGAAATTGTATTGGACTCATCTTCAGGTCGAGTTCGGGCGCGCGCCCGTCGTTCGGCGCTCAGATGAGGTGCCACCTGGTAGGGCCAGTGCTCACAGGACAGGCAGACTCATACTCAGTCTAGCCTAGGACAGGTCACAGTCACCGGCGGTAGGGTATTGTACTGGACAATGAAACCTTCACTCCAGTCGGGCTATTGTTGCGGCTCGAGGTTGCAGCATTCGCCTCTCTTACTTTCTATATACCTCAGGTTTCGAAGGGTTGCTCCGATGTTGATGGGGATAAATATCCTCAACCCCGCTCACAGACAGCGTTTGGAGGTCATCTAGCATAACAATCACACGACGCAGAGCTTCCAATATCAAGCCAGTCTCGAACGCACAAGAACAGCAAGCTGCCGGTCCTTAGCTGCAACCGCTGTTGCCAAGGAGACTGAAGAAAGCGTCTAGTCCAGTCTGTCATGAAAAAGGGCAAAGGCAAGGACAAGCAGACATCGAACACTTCAGGATCATCATCCGCTCCTTCAGCATCTCTACCGGCCACATCGACAGCAGAAGCAGCCGACTCGCCCGCCATGATGTACGAGTACGAACAGATCATGACCTTTGATCAGTCCCCCGCCGGCTCCTCCTCGGCCTCACAGCAGCAGCAGGGAGCGTCCGTCAAGAAGAAGAAGAGCATCAAGTCGGATGACCCGATAAACCTAAGAGGACCCATGCAGGTTGATGGTTCTGTCAAGTCCATGGGCGCCATCACCTTTACGGGAGACTTTGCCGTACGAGACCGCATCGAGGCGTACGGGGACATTGGGATCAATGGGAACTTGACCTGCAGGTGCGTTTACCCAACACAGGCACGATAACAACATCGCACAGGCACTGACGTTGAACGGACAGCAACAAACTCAAGTCCTTCGGCAACGTCAACATCAGCGGCAGCGCCATGTGTACGGACAAGGTCAAGATCTTTGGCAAGCTGACAGTAAACGGCACGTTTGAGGTGGCAAATGAAATCGAAGTCTGGGGCGCTGTCACGATCAACGGATACCTGTAGGCAACCCCCTTTTTACTCATTCGTATCTCGTATTGTCCAGGCACCACTTAGCGAATGAGTAAACTAACAGGCAACAGCAAATGCAAGACTTTAACGGCTTACGCATCCCTCACCACAGTCGGTGATCAATCGTGGTACGAAGTCGAAGAAAGCGAGACGGTGCACGGTGCGAAATTGATTCAGCGGATCAATTATGAGGGTTAGGAAGTAGCTGGGCCTTCGACGCTCACTTGACCAACAATCACACTCGAGGGTCCGCTGTCGGAATTCTCTCGGATTTTTTTTCTCTTTCCCTTTTCCTGTTCCTTTCTCTTTCTCTTTATTACTCTCCTTAAGTGTGACGGCGCCGGTGGTTACGCTCCAACACGCTCATGAATAATGCATCGGCATGGTTATCGGGGGCCTTTTTTGTGGTTTTTTTTTCACTTTCACCATTTCGACGGTCGTCAATATCATAATGCATGCTAGGGATGAATTTTGTATCCTATTTCCTTTTACTCGTCCTCTCCCTCATTAGAATAGTAGTGTTTGCAGACGGCGGTCACTTGTTTTATGGGTCATGACGGCATAGACGGGTTTTCCTTACTACGATTACGAACAAATGTCTCGGAGGGGCGCTATTTTGTCACGTTTTAGATAGATTGTTGGTAGCATCGACCGTTAGGCTGATAGAGATGGACTTGATTACCGTTCTCAAACATGCTGAGCCTCGAGCGAACCATAGCACTGGTTGCAGTGAATGCCTGCCTGCAGATCATGTCGGCACTCTAACTGCACCAATGCTTCATCTTCGCTGGACACACTTGTGGAAAAAACAGCAGCGATGCCATCGACTTCACGCTGAACCACTGACAAATCCGACTGACAATCAGTTTGAAACCTATCCTGTTCCGCTCAGCTCAGATCTCTTCACTTCTCTTATAGAGCTGCATGTGATTGTGGAGCCTACATTCACCTTACTGTGTAATGGAATGAACCGCAAGTAAGATATGCGCCTATCCGATGTGGTATTAAAATGGGTCTCCCGCTAAGCGTCGCGCGTCGGGCATACCCAATCAACGAACCGCCGCATTCACCACACGAACCAGCACAGACCCATCAATCACAGGCACGACAACATCAGGCACACGAACCGGACCCGTCTGACAGCGTCCATCATGGTCATCTAGCATCGCCCGACGCTGACATACAGCTCCAGCGCGGCTTACCTTCCACACGCCCTCGTTCTGAACAGAAAGTGAGCGACGACGCGAGCCGCGGCGACGAAAAGATGGCGACAGCAGTGGCAGCACCACCGGCTGAGGATGGTGAGGCTCAGCGGCCCGTCGCCCACTTCGACGAGCCCCTCTCGCCCCATCAGATGCCGGACTTGAGCGACGAGGCCATCCAGAAATCGCTCGAGTCTCTGGCTGACAACAAAGTGAATGCGCTAGTGACTTCACTGGACACACTGCGCGCCAACGACCCCGACGCGCAGGCAACCGTGACCGACTTTCTCGACTTCACCGAATACCTGCCGGCCGACATGATGCGCTCCCTTACTTTGATTGGCAAGCTCGACCAGACATACATCGACTCCTCTGTGCAAGTACACGATCTCACGACGCAATGGGGTCAGCTCCCCAACCTGGCCCCCGAGGAGAAGCGCGACGTTGGCCCTACACAGCTGCGCGCGCAAATCTCGCAGCATCTGCAGCAGGCTGTCAGCTCGCGCATATACTCGCATGCTGAGGCGGTGCGCATGTCGGAGAACCTGAACCGCCACTACCACCGCGCAAAGACCATCCTCGCGAAGCTGCAGACGATGCTCGAGAACTACCCCCCTCCCGAAGAACAGAAGAGCCCGGCGGCAACTGCGAAATCGCCTCAGATGTCGCGCGCATCGATCTCGGCCCCCAAGGCTGCGTTGCGTCTGGATGGGCAGAAGGGGCAAAGTGTGCGCAGGCGGCGCGTCCCCAGGATAACGGTTCCGGGCGAGGTCTTGGCGCCCTACGAGCTCAACTACGAGGCGTTTAGCGATGAGAGCGACATCAGCTCGTCGTCGTCGTCAGACGAGGAAGAGATGGAAGATGCGGACGCGCAGAAGCCGATTGGTCGGATTAGGCTGACACCGAATCCGCAGGGCCGCATCAAGGTGATGAAGAGTTCGAGACCCCCCAAGTCTGACAAGCCGAGAGCACCTCGAGTTAGGAGCTCGGCATGGCCGGCAGCACCGAATCCGGGGATCTCTACGAGTCTGGCGTTGGCCCAGCTGAAGCCGCCGCCGGAGAACCCCGTGATTGGTAGCGAGGATGCGCCGTGGGGCCAGCTTACGGATTACGAGCTGGCCAAGCTACGGAAACGCATGAAGAAGAACGCCGCATGGACACCCAGCGATACGATGGTGGCCAGGGAGCTCAGTCTCCTCGGGCGCGGCATCGAGGCCTTCAAGGCGGCCAAGCAAAAGGCGGAAGAGGAGGGCAAAGTGTTTGAAGGCAAACTACCTACGCCAATCGCCGATCCCGAGACGGGAGAGCAGCGGATGCCGCTGGGTTCTCTTCCCTTGGATGCACTGGCATCAGACGAGAAGAATCTGAGTAACAGAGGGATGAAGCTCAACGAAGCCAAGAAGCTCAAGCGTGAGTTATTGGCCAAAATGGCTGCCGAGGAAGCAGAGGAGTCTGCGAGGAGGTTTTCCGCATTTGCTAGGGTTTTGATGATGGACGGCTCCTCCCAGCCCCTCCAGCCTCCTCAGCAGCAGCAGCCCACTCCAGTTCAGGATCAACAGACGGCTAAGGCAGGCAGGACAAAAGCCCCCAAGAAGCGCAAGAGAGAGTCGGTGGCCGAAGCCGAAGCCGAGCAGCCCGAGCTGTCGGAGGGTCAGGCCACCACTACTGCTCAGCGGCCGCAGTTCAAGCGCACCAAGACCGAGACTCCAGTCCCGCCGCCGAGCTTCCCTACGAGCACCTCGCAAGTGACTGCGCCGACGCCAGCAGCGAGTCAGACACAACCGGCCGTCCTCCACTCCACTACTCCCATCCCGCTACCGCAACAAGGTCAAGATCAGTCAATTACCGCCAAGGCAACCGGGTCAGTTGTCTCGGCCACGTCCCCTCCCCCGAACCCTAATACGGTTCCCACTACGACCGCGACCACTCCTCCTGCTACCACGACAATAGTACCCGTAAAACCACCAGGCGAACAAGCGCCGCAGCCCAAATCCATAACCCCTATCCCGCCACCCGTCAGGGAGACTCGAAAGACCCAGGCAGCTCGCCAGCAAGGACAGCAGCAGGTGAAGAAGGAGGAGACAACTCCTACTCAGGCTCTAACGATAACCACCAACAAGACGGCATCTCGCGCAGCGACACCGGTACCACCGCCGCTAACTCCTCAACCGCCGCCAGAGCCCGTCCCTGAAGTGAAGCCAGAGCCGGCTGTTGCGCCTGCGCCTGCGCCTGCACCAGCTCCAGCTCCAGCTCCAGCAGTAGTAACACCAACTCCCGCACCTGCAGCTCCTGTGACGCGCCGCCCTGCATCTAGAGGAAAGCCACCGAGGGCAGTAAGCCAGGAACCCCAGCAGCCGCAGCTACCACCACTGTCATTGGCAGCAGACCGTCCGCGACGGGCAAGCACTGCGCGTAACACGCCAGCGCCAGCGGAAAAGTCTGACCCGGTTGCCCCACCAACAAATGCACCGACACGACCAACTAGCAAACGCGCTAAACGCCCTGTGCCAGGGGTGGTCAGTAGGACGATAAGTGGTGGCAACAGCGCCGTCGGTAGGCGGGAGAAGGCTACCAAGAAGAAGGTCAAAGAAAAGGGTGGCACGAAACCGGCTGCAGCTGCTAAGAACAGCAAGCCTAACGAAGAAAGGGAGCAAGAGGTCGAGGTGGATGCGGATGGCAACGTGATTGACCCTGACGAGCCGAGGTATTGTCTCTGCAACAGGGTCAGCTTCGGGATGATGATCCAGTGTGATAATGTCGATGTAAGTCTCCGAACCGCAGGAAGGAATATGAAGTGTACAGGAGCTAACAGAGGACAGAACTGCAAACAGGAATGGTTCCACCTCGAGTGCGTCGGCCTCGAAGAGATACCCGCAAGGACGACAAAGTGGTACTGCCCCGAGTGCAGGGTCCTGTTGAATATCGGAGAGAAGGGGGAGGTTAGTGCCCGTGGTGTTAAAGCCTGACGAATGTTGTGAAGGGGGTGAGCAGATGTGTGTGCGGGTGGGTGGGTGTAAGATGCCTTTGGAGTTTGGGACAGTTCAAGGTTTCTGGTTGTGCTTGGCATGGTATAAACGGGAGAAGGGAGTTTTATCTGGCAGTTCTGTAGGATTTTCATTTGAGCTAGTGATTTTTGCTAGCAGTTAGTCGGTCGCTTTTTTGGGGGCTCGTTATAGGTTTCCAGCCAGTTTTACTTTACCATCGGTCGGCTGGCTAAGATGGCTGTGACTGGCTTAGGTTATTTGGGTCTATGTATAGGGTAGTTTTTACTTCTTGCCAACTACATGTATCATCAAAGTTATAGCTAAGTATTTCGGTTATTTATGGGGGGGGGGCAGCACAAAATTGGACCTCTTTCCCAGAACTTGCGTTGCAACCGTTCCTGCCTGGAGGAAATCCTTCAACTAGTAATTGATAACCCCTGCGCAACCTTTCCAAAATATTATATGTCTGACGAAGCGATTGTCGTTTTCAACTACAAAATCTATCGGTACTAAGTAGTGTGTCATACCCGAGCTCCGAGGGAACCTTTACCCATGGCACCCGGGAATTAACGTTTGTCAACAACTCAGTGACGTCCAACTCCCCCACCACCATACATACATGCACAACTCGATACCTTTGTTCTTCTTCTTTCTTCTTCTTCTCGTTGTTGAACCCCATCATCTTCTGTTCACGGAAACCGTAAATCTGCCTGCAGTTCTCGGTTATCTGAGAGTTTTGAACACAGCAAAGTCAAGATGACCGCCACCCCCTCGGAAACCAGTAGCAGTAGTTACACCCCGCTCTCAGGCTATCCCACCTCTACCCAGCTGCTCGACGACTCTGTCAAGTCGTTTTTCCGGGAATTCTATGCTGTATCTGATACACCTGGGAGCATCGACGCGTGGGTCGACTTCTTTGGAGATGCGGATAATGCGACGACGACGACGACGTGCGTCGTGGGGAATGACGTTGCCCACGGCAAAGATGGTCTGCCACCCATCCCTCTTAATTTACATCCCTCCCTCTCCTGAATTTACACACAACTCTTGGGATACAGATGATATTAATGAAATGGAACATAGAGTTGAGAAAACTGAGAGAGAAGATGTGGGTGAAGGTGTCGGCACGAAAACACACCCTTTCCAGAATATTCCCGGCAACCAACTTCACCACCACCACCACCACCTCCTCTGAGTCTGATGAATGTGAGGTGATGTTGCTTGGATCTGTCGTCTACAAACTTAAACCTACACCCACACCCACACCCACACCCACCGGCGGGACAGAAGAGGAATTGACAAAGACGGTTGACTGGGTTGCCCACGCTCATATCAGACGCAGTGGTCATAAGGAGGGTGAGGGCAGGCGGTGGAGATTTGTGTATTATCGCGTCTACCTCCAGACCTGAAACTGACCCTTAACAACTCGGAAATAGCAGATTCACGGTTACACAGGCACATATAGAGGCAGAGGTAGAAATCATTGAGTCGAGGTAACCTAGACGATAGATATATAGCCAATAGAAATAAACACATATGAAAATAAAACATGAAAAAAACATAACAAAGGAGAAGGCAAATGGGAATACGCTACTCCAACCAATCCAGACCAAACCCAACACGTCAAATGGACAAACTCAATCCATTCCCAAGGAAGCTCAAATGGCTAGAACCACACACACACACACACACGCACACAACTCGTTTGAGGTGTCTCCCACTCAACTGACTGACCATCATCGCTCATCATGCATCAACATTGTCTCCCAGCTTTAAATCGTTTTTTTTAAAAAAAAGCCCGGCTGAGAACCAGATATCTCCCTAGACATAAAACGAAAAGTGGCACTATACTAACTGGGAAAAAAAGAGAAAAACTTTTGGCTAGTGCATCAGACGAAGCTAAAGCTAAGCGATAGGGGGAAGAACAGGGTAAAGCGGCCTCTCGTTCCCGCTCCTGCGCTGGTGTTGTTCCTCGCGGCTCTTGTTCTTTTCGGAATCGAGCACCATGGGGTCGATCCGGCTGGTATCCGCGGGCTCGTCATCATAATCCCGTCTGTCTAACCGCACACGGATGGCATTCCTCAGCATCTCGATGACGCGCATGTGCTGCAGCCAGTCGTCATACGTCTCGGCCTCGCCGCCGCCGCTGCTCTCCGAGTCCTCGTGCGAGGAGGAAGTGGGCGAGCTGACCGATGCCGGCGACAACGCAGACTCGGTGGCCCGCGGCGTCGTCGCCATCTCGGTGTTGTCGCTGCCTCGTCTGCCACCGCTAGCACTCTGCAACACACCGCCCGACAACCTCCGCTCGTTGTGGGTAAAGTTGGATCCCAGACCCGAAGTGGACGGGTAAGGGAGACCGGGTCCCCGGGGCGGGAGGTTAGGGTACGACACCGTCGTCGAGGTCGAGCTGTGGCGTGACGAGGGGGACATGCCTGACATTGACGATGATGCGCTGGGAGAGTGGCCAGAGGTGTACGACATGGAGCTAGAGGGGGGCGTGATGGCCGGAGTGCTGCTGGTCGAGTGATGAGAGACAGCGCTGAGGGGAGAGGCGGCCTGGTGCGCGGCCGAGACGGCAGCGGCGTAGGAAGGATCGTGGTGGACGTGCGGGCGGTGGGCGCCATACGCGCCGTGGGGCGACTGGTGACGCATGTCGACCTGGTGAGCGTAGGGAGAAGAGTTGGGCGAGCCCGTGTTCTCGTAGACGGTGGCCTGCATCTGCTCCAGGATCTGGTCGATCTGCTGGAGGTCGTCCTTGGTGCGCAGATTGGGCATGGGCGGGAGGTAGTAGTGCTGGTGCAGGGGGCCGTGGGAAGCAGCGCCGCCGATGGCGCCGAGAGTGTGCGGGGCCTGGGGCATGTACTCGGCCGCGAGACCACCGTTCTGGATACCCAGGGAAGCGTGGATGGGCATGAGCGAGCGGCCGACCTGCGCGTACGAGGTCGGGTCCACGGCGCGGCGCTTGACGCTGCCAAAGAACTCGTTCAGGTCCTCAAAGTTGCGCTTGCGGGCCTCAAACGAAGCTGCCGCCTGGTGGTGTCCCATCGAGTCGCGGAAGCCCATGGGCTGGGGGTAGTACAACGGCTGGTGGTAGGCTTGCGGCGGGGGGTGCTGGTGATAGTAGCTAGGCTGCCCGTTTTGATGCGGCTGCCCATAGGCGCCCGGGTTAGTCCCACGCATCTGGCCATTGTGATTATAGAAGCTTGAGGGAGCTAAATGGGAGGCAGATTAGCCTCAGAGGACTTGAGGAGGCGTAAGGTCCGCAAGAGATAGACTTCAGTAACATACCTTTGGCAGCGTGACCACGGTAAGCAGCACTCAGACCCCCGGTCTGGTCCTGGGGCGAGCGGCCGACAAGGACCGAGTCATCGGCGTGCGTCTTCACATGCTTCTTTAGATCCTGAGGGCGCTTGAAAGACTTGCCGCAGAAGTCGCACTTATGCGGCTTCAGCGGGACGTGGACACGAATGTGCGACGTGATGTGGTCGCGCTTAACCGTCGTTGTGCGGCACGCATTCCACTGGCACGTAAGGTTCAAGTTGTTGGTACTCTTGCGACCAACATGTTTTTCGCAAATGTGCTCCTAGAGTTGAAAGTTAGCATAACTGATGAAAAGTGATGGTATGTGCGCGAACCACTATGCAAAACCGCCGGAAACCGTTGGGGAAAAACGGGCAAATCCGTCACGCCTCACACCAACTCTAAAAATGAAAGGGTCTTTCTTACATAGAGAATCTCAGCGGTGCTGAACCGTTCATTGCACTCAGACCAGCGGCACACTAGACTCTCATCTTGACTAGCACCGCTTGACGATGAGCTTGTGGCCGGTGTAGCAGCCGTGGCCGGTGTAGCAGCCGGAGCCGGGGTGGCCCCATTGGGTGTTGTGTTGTTAGACGACCCTGATGACTGGGCGCTAGTGGTGCTGTTGTCTTGCGTAGTGGTACTACTGTTGTCTTGCGTAGTGGTGCTGCTGTTGTCTTGCGTCGACGACATCGTGTGTAAATGTGTGTTTGCTCCCGGCGCCGGTACGCTTGCAGCCAAAAAAGGGTCAAGGTGAGCAGCCCCACCTAGGTGAAAGGGTAAGGTGTGCTGTGCAGAGGCAATGGCTCCCAACTAAAAAGCGATTGACGTCTGGCACAAAAGCCTTGGCCAAAAGTTACCAACAACCACACAACCAAGACAGCGATAGAGAATGCTGAAGGGTTTAAATCTTGGCCCAGTAGTCTTGATGGGAAAAGAAAGCGATGAAAACGCTTTGGAACAGCGGGCCATGATGAACTTTATTACGCTCCTGTCGAGCGTTTTATTCTTGGCGATACCTGGGCGGAATGGGAAAGTGCTTGGCGAGACTTCACTTGGCGTCGTCTTGGCAGTCTTGGCGTGTCGGGGCCAGAGCCTGCCAAGCCCACTTCATTGGTTGGACATGGAAGCGTTGGTCCGGGCAGCGTACCATCTGTTTATCAAGTACTGACTCGTTCGCTATTCACTGTACAAATGTAAAAAGTGGTGTGAAAAAGAATAGAGCCGGCCACTAACACCCATCCCCCAAAGTTTGGTGACTAATTGTTAACGGGTAGTGCTACTTTTTTTCACACCACTTTAAGATGTGCCAGGAAATGTTTAGCTGCCCTTAACAGCGCTACCAAATCTCCAACGCATGCCAAGACAATGCCAAGGGCTTGGCAACCAGCCTTCGCCGTCCACTCCACTCGCCGTCGTTCGTTTTTGGAGCGTTTGCCCTCGCCCGTCATACGCCGCGGAGGCACACTTCTTTTTTCGTGTTTTCACTCCGCTCAATAATTCCCTTTATTTGACCGACTCTGTTCTTGACTAATTTTTTCGCATTCATCTGTCTCCTGATCTGATTTCTCTGTGCTCGTCCCTCCTACAGGGTTTTGCATCGTACGTGCAGGCTCTCGATCACTGACAGCTTGGCAGCATTGCGATATGCCAAGAGCTGAGCTTCTGCGTGCCAATTGCATGCCAAGTGCTTGGCTCTTCTCCTCAAGGGTGGCTGTGCTCGAACCAAGCTCGTGGTAATCTTGCGTGATGGTAGAGCGTTATCGAGCGTTATTAGGGAGTACGTTGATTACAGTTTGCGGAGTACGGGGTCACCAAACGCCTACTCGGTACAGTGTGCACGTGTGTAACCGCCGCGGACTGTCTGCTTATTAGTATTCCAACCCAGATCGGTTATCGTGCGAGTCAGAAAGACGGTTACTTTACTGCTATTTGCGGCAAGCTAAATTCACTGCCACTGTTAAACGTCTCGTATACTAGTAGATACTTTACTAAAGTTCATCCCGTTGACAACAGGTTCTTAATAATCTAGATAATTACGCACGTGCTCCATCAGTACCAGATGATAATCATTTTAGCCTCTCACATCACCGTCTTCCGCACCGTCGTTGGCTGTGCTCTTGGCTCATTCTTGGCGATTGCGCTGGGATCTGGCAGCGCCCCAAGAACGCCGAGAATATCCAAGAACTCCAAGAATTGCCCAGCTTCTCCAAAACTTGCAAACCTTAGCGTTTTCCCCTTCCAACACCTCCGTTCTTGGCCTTCTCTTGTCTTCACGTGTTTCTCCTTCTGGTTTCTCTTGTCATTCCTATCCCTTCTGTTCAGTGCTGTCCAAGACTTTCCCTCGGCGCTCTATCCAAGAATTCCCGCTTTATCCAAGAAATTCCGACGTCGGAAATGCTTGGCTCTGACGACGCAATTGGAGACTTAGTCAGCTTCACCGTGCACAGAACCATGGTGATAGTTAGTACAATCCGAGGAAAGGAGCTCGAGGGATAGAAGGTAAAATTGTGAAGGTTGCTGGAGCGAGGCTAAGAACATGGACATCAACGCCACACAAACGCCTGCAAATGGTTGCCGTGGCTAATCAGATTTCCTGAGCACTACCAGTGTCAAGCAATTAATTGGCTGTTTACTCCTATAGTGAGTCGAAAAGGGGGCGATAACATAGCCAAATAGTGGCCAAGAGGACCCGACCAGGCGAGCTCGATCGATCATGTCTCTTACCATCACTCGGTTGCGCAACCTCTCCAGCCATCCCGTCCATCACCATCTTGTTAAAGCCATGGAGCTGGTGTCTCGGGGGTTTGCATTGCTCCTATACTTACCGCATGAGACAGCCAAACTAGACAATTGCAGAGGAACAGACTGACAGAAACGCCAATGAGAGTGAGAGTAAACGCAGAACTTAACTTCAATACTCGCAGGTCTCCGGCGATTTTCCACATTGCTCACGACATAGATACGCTGTCGGTAGCTGGGCGTGACACAATCGAAGTCATATTTCCACTGCAGTCGGAAGGAGCGTAACTTTCCACTTTGACCATATAAATCTCTTTCTCAATAGGCATTGTGGGCGGCGTTACATCAAAGTCTTGCAAGATGAAGTACCAACTCGTTACCGACTAGAGCACTTCAAAATGCATCATTCCAGATCGGAACACTACTTGTATGCTCGTTGATAACTGCAGATATAGGGAAGAAGCCTCCCGACGCCGTGAGAACTGGGCAGGTACGACTGACACTGTACATAACCAGATAAAACGTACATAACCAGATAAAACGTACATAACCAGATAAAACGTACATAACCAGATAAAACGTACATAACCAGATAAAACGTACATATCAGTGAGATGGTCCATTTCTCCCAGGCAATCTTGAGCTCACATCCTTTGCCGGGCGCTTCTTCGTCTTCCAGCACCGTCTCGTCAAAATTCAGCCACTGACGAGCATTGGAGGGCGCCCCCTCCACCACGTCGGTTGCCTGTTCGGGCGATTGGCCGAAGCCGACCGCATGCGAATATCGGGCATCAACGAGAGCGAGACACGTCTTTTCGGGAACGCCTAGGCTCAGCCTCCAATGACTCCAATGATTAAGTGCGCGCGGGGAATGGCCAGACGATGGCTTTCTACCGCAATCATTCACGCATCAATTCGAGATGTGCCATCGACCTATCCGGCGATGATGCGTGTTCGTTGACTCGATCTGTGATACGGTCCAGTGTTAATTAGCTCGTTCTCCAGTCGGCAGAGCCTCGCCTGGCCGCTTTTCAGCTGCGTCTCTTGGTTCCCACGCTTGACAAGGCTGCGGCCATTTTCTCTCTTGAACAAGTCTCACTTTCGTCCATCCGCCTTCAATTTAAAACCACGTCACAATCAAAACCGTTCTGAAACCCTGTCGTAGGTCTCACTTAATCAGAGATCGGGTTATGGATCCGTTGAGCGCCCTGTCGTTAGCTGCAGCAGTTGTCCAGTTTGTGGACTACGGCAGTCGCCTGTTGAGAGACACGATAGAGATATACGGGAATCTGGACGGTCAGAGTGCAGCAAGAACCAAATTATCGAAAACTGCTCAGGAACTACGGTCCCTGAGTAACGAGGTTGAATCGAGATCGGCTCAGGCTGGATTGCCGTCTGCCTCAAGCTCTGAAGAGGTCTTTATTGGCCTTTGTATCGAATGCCGGGCCATTAGCGAAGAACTGCAAGCAAGCATCTCGACTGTCGAGGTGCAAATCTCCAGCAAACCACGGCGTGCTATCAGGTCATTCCTTGCTGCACTGAAAGAAAGATGGCCGGACGGAAGGATTGAGGCGCTACGCTCACGCCTCAACGAGGTTCAGGAGCGTATGAAAATGGCCGTCTTGGTTTTCTTGCGGTAAGATGCCCTGCTGATTAGAGATCAACATACAATAGGTACTAATGTTGTGTTTTCAGGGGAGAGGCTAAGCAACGTGGTCAAGAGATGGCTCTGTTCGCAGAACAGCAGGTGGACATGATGAAAACCCTTGACCGGATTGATAAAAACACGCGCGACTTCAGCCGGAGCGTGCTGCACCTTATCAAGGCTCCGAATTCCGATACAAGACATCTCTTGACAAGAATCATCACACTAGACTGGCTGCCTCCTGAAAACCCGGCTACCGAGCCTTCAATTACGGATCCGCGCGCAGAGTCGAAGACCGAATTTCTCTTGAGGAATTTGGAGTTTCGGGGCATCGATGACCGTGGGGAGGCCATAATGCCCGCCCACATCCGCACATTCCAATGGGTATTCCAAGAGCCACAGCTCGATGATACTGGCGTTCCTCTCTGGTCCAGCTTTTCTCGGTGGCTGAAAGGAGAGACACAAGATATATACTGGATTACGGGAAAGCCTGGAGCTGGCAAGTCGACATTGATGAGGTATGTTTCTGAACAAGCTGAGACGAGAGCCCGTTTGCAAGAATGGGGTGGTCCAACATGTGTCATGTTGGGCTTTTATTTTTGGCACGCTGGGAGTCAGTTGCAGAAGTCACAAGAAGGCCTTTTCCGGACGTTACTCCATCAAGCCTTCGAGGCGCTGCCACACTTGGTTCTAAAAGTCCTCAAGGCCCGCTGGACAATGCTCAATGTCTTTGGCGACGATTCTCAGTTGCCTGACTGGCAGCTCAAGGAATTGCTGACAGCATTTTGGACACTCGTCAAAGCAGCAAAAGATGAGAAAATCAAGCTGGCGCTCATGCTTGACGGCTTGGACGAATTCGAAGGCGACCATCAGCGGCTTGTTGACCTGATCAACAAACTCAGTGTCGACTCCCACGTGAAAATCTGCGTAAGCAGTCGACCATGGAACGTTTTCCGCGATAGCTTCACACGCAGCCCCAGTTTGTGTGTCGAACGACTTACCAGGAAGGACGTGGAACATTAAGTCCGAGATCGTTTCGGAACAAGCACAGGCTTCCGCGAACTTCAAGCTCTCCACCCGCAAACTGCGGCAACACTCATTTCTGGTATTTCAGACAAAGCTGAGGGCGTGTTTCTTTGGGTACGAGTCGTTGTTGACGAGCTTCTGCGGGGGCTGAGTGAGGGGGATAGCTTTGCAGATCTGCAGAAAACCTTGGATGATCTACCTGCCGATATCTCTCAGTTGTTTGGGACTATCTGGGAGAGGCTAAACCCGCAATACCACGAGGAGGCATCTCAGTACTTCATGATGAAGATCGCGGCCTCTGAACGCGATCAAGCACTTGAAGCAGTACCTCTGTGGTTCTCGGACAAGGCCTACACGCTGCATACTAGCGCTGATGAAGTCAGATCTATGGATTTGAACGACATACGGCTGGCCATGACGAGGAAACTGGACGGCCGGACAAAGGGCCTGCTTGAAGTCCAAGGCTATCAAGTCGAGTACTTGCATCGCACCGTCGAAGATTGGATTCTCGAGTCCCAGGAGCAGTTCAAAGCAAAATGTGATTCCGATTTCGATCCTTGTCTTGCGCTGCTGAAGGGGCTTACGATTCAATTGATCGGTGAGGATCCCAAGGCAGATAGGCCGTTTAATTCGCTACTTTACCCCCTAACATGGGCTACTTGCGTGGGGCCTCATGAGGGTAACATGCCTTCCTTTGTCGAGATACTTGACAAGATGGATGCAGAGCTGACACGTTTGGGTCTCTCGAGAGGGTACCTTGGGCACTGGTCAGACTATATAATCACCAAGGACATATTCGGCATCTTCAACGTATGTCCGGGGACAGATTTCTTGGGGTACATGACCCACCTTTGCATCAGCCGTTACGTTAAGGCCAAGATTCTCGCGAATCCAGGATTAATACTCAGGCACCCAAACCCCCGGTCGATACAGCTCACAGAGCTTCTCTTTTCGAGCTGGTTCGATGGAACCGTCATCGCCCCGCGGTGGATGACCGACGACATGCAAACATTGATATCCTCAAAGAAGGTCATTGAAAAGTGGGCAGAGAGATTAGACCTTCTTAAGTTCTTGATTGATCAGGGAGCGGATACGGCAGATCTCAAGGGTTGGCTGAAGCTAAGTGAAAAGGAATTCCAGCGGAGCTGTGATGGTCCAGAATATCATGATGCATTCTCGCAGCGGGGTCTAAAGTATGAGTCAAGGTCTGAACTTTTGAGGATAGTTAGGCGTTACGAGGCCCAGCGTAGGTTGAAAAGGGCGAGGGGCTTTTTGAAGAAGCTGACCCGACTATGAGCTCACATTGGGTCCCGGTAACTATACAGTAATGGATACTCCTTTCTCTGTTGGCTTCGAGACGTGACTGTTTCCAGAGTGCCGGTTAGTTTCTCCTGCAGAAATTCCACCGGCTCTCGGATTATGCGAGGGAATTGGCTTGGGACACTATCTACGGGTCTGTTCTTATGATGGTGCTATGTTACCAGTGACTGTAAATACGAATTGCGGGACAGTCACGTGCTGAGACTGGGAGGTTTGAGAGAACGGCCCCAATGTGTTGAACAACCTAGAGAATTAACAGCGACGCTGCAATTGTATTTGATGGGAACTCCCTGAACTTGAGTTCCAGCTTTTTATTCCGCGTGAATTGATCCAATGCCTCCAGATCGCGGGAGGGTCGACTAAATCTCTTGGCACGACCACGATACCCTGCAGCGCCTTCGCATCAGCCTCTTTTCACGTCATTGGTTGCCGTATCCTCTCTTGACTACCTATAGCCTATACCCAAGTACACTAGATATCTCAGCGCGCTCTAGCTGCGCGTGCCACTGCATTTCAGTGTTATTGACTCTCACATTTGCGGACCTCGGGCGTTTTCTGCGTTTTCTGCGTTTTCTGCGGTCGGTGGTGCCGTCACGATGGGGGACCGCCCCGAGCCCGGCCTGATCAAGTGGTCACCCAACGCCGCTCACGATTCGTTTCTGCACATCAACCTGCAGCATCGGATCCTGCAGCTGTACCAGCCTACCGGCCGTGCGCGGCGGGGGAGGTTTGACTTTGCAAAGGTGGCGAAGCACGACGACTTCCCGCCGCTGACGACCTATGACTGGTCGCCCTCCATGCCCGGCCTCGTCGCCGTGGGCACCTCGACCGGCGTGGTCAACCTGCTGCGGGTGGACGACGGCTCGAACGCGTACCTGGAGCTCGGGCTCAAGATGTCGCGGACGTGCCAGGCGGTGGCCTTCAACATGAGCGGCAAGCTGGCCGTGGCGCTCGACCGCGTCAGGAGCGACAACTGCCTCTACATCTGGGACGTCAACCGGCTGTCGTCCTCCATGATGTCCGCGGCGTCGCTGGCGGATGGCGCCGTCTCCAAGGGTTTCCCGTCTGACATGGAGCCCTTTACCGAACCTGCGGACCGCCGGGAGCCGAGCGTGTCGGTGTCCAGCGTCAGGTTCTTCGAGGACAACCCCAACATCCTGGTCGCGGGGATCAAGGGCCAGGGCCTGCGCATACACGACCTGCGAGAGCAGGGCCACCATGGGTCTGCCATCCACTTCCCGACCAAGTGCTGCAACAACCTCGCCATCGACTATGCCGACCCAAACTACTTTGCCTCGTCGGCGCTGGACCAGCCGGGGATCATGGTGTGGGATCGCCGGTGTACGCAGCGTCAGGACGCCTCCAGCGCGTATCTCGAAGCCGTGGACCGGGATAACCTGCCGTGGGGCGGCGCGCTCCGGCTCGATCGGGCGATGCAGATGGAGGCTGACCCGGCATTGATGGACAGCAAGAACTCCCTCATCCGGTCGCTCCGATTCAGTCGGGATCACAGGGGCATGCTCGCGGTGCTCTCGCGGACTGGTCAGCTTCGGGTACTGTCGACAAAACATGAATACGTTGAGCCGGATGCCACGCTTGAGGGCAGCCCAGAGCTATTAGAGGTCAGGAGGTCATGTGAGGTTGATCCGCACTACGCCGAGTCGGGGCGCAAGAACGACAAGATTGTGTCGTTCGACTGGGTCACCCTGGGCTCACCGGTCCTGCAGCCGAGGATGCTGGTGCTCCGAGCTAACGGCGCTTTTGAGGTTCTGGAGAAGCCGTCTTTCACCTCGGAGTATCCGTTCAAGCTCATCCCTTGGCAACCTCCCCATCGCGGCTTAGAAGGTAAGTCCTTGCTATCATATTCCGCGTGTAGCCGGTCTAACTGTGTAACAGAGGGAGGCGCCTACCACGCGGCGATGGAGTTTGAGCCATCGCAGTCATCAGATATTCTAGCTCCGCTTTTGACGGAGACCGCCTTGTCCGACATAGCGCTCTTCGGGCAGGACAAGGCCAATGTTAAGCTGCTCGCCGATAAGGCGCTACATTCGAGTGCCTCTGATGACCTTGTGGCTGATATAGACCAAAATACGGATCTTCCAAGATCATTCCTGGAAGCAACCTCGATTGCCGAGAAATTGGCGGCATTGAGAAGCGCCTCGGAAGAAATGGACTCTGGGGCCGACAACTCGGCATATTCACATCTGGGGACCGAGCTGGCGTCACAGCGGGAGCGTCACGAGAAGCTGCTATCTCAGACCAGGCTCAGAGGCCACTTCCCCAGAGAGGCGCAAGCCGTGCTGGACCATACCATGCTCCTTCGTGCGAAGGAGAACTACCTCTTCAACTATAGAAAGAACCAGCAGATAGTAGCTGACGACCCGTGGCTTCGGGACATTTGGGGATGGGTTGCCGGTTAGTTCTTGGACCCCCCCCACATTAACACACGGAAGAAAGCAAAGTTTACTAACATGCCACCAGGCGCAGAGGAAGCAGCTTCAGATGGCGGCATGATGTCGCATCCTCTGGACGTGGGCTATCTAGGGGTCTACACGATATGGTCCAACAACTTGGGTACGCATCCCCCCCTCTTTCCATCTTTATCTCTCAATTTCAGCTGACTAACGTCATGTAACAGGGAGCAAGCCCCATGCAAGGTTATCAGACAACGCAGCCCCACCAGACGAAAGCGGCTGGGAACGCTGCCTGAACGCGATCAGCAAGAAGCTAGGCATTTCCAAGTTCGACAGCACCGAGACGAAGCGCCCACACCACCGCGAGCTGTGCCTGGAAATCTGCAACTGGGGGCGGCCCTCGGACCCGGACTTTGACGACGGCCGCTCTTCCATCTCGAGTTTGAGGAGGAGAGACTCGACGTGGCATACCATGACGGCCGCTCACGCCTTGTTTCGGGGCGAGACCAAGGAGGCCGTGCAGATATTGATGAAGGCCAGCTCTGAGCACCCAGAGCTTTTATTTGTCGGCTTCGCCCTGCAGTTTTCCGGCAGGGACGAGAACAGCGCGCCGAAAGAACCTCTAAACTTTGACGCCCGGGTAGCCTCCAAGACCGACCCGTACCTCTTGGCTATCTCAACGTTCATCCTGACAGGGGACTGGACGGAAATTGCCAACCAGCGCTCCCTCCCTCTACGCGACCGCACATACGTGGCGGTGCGCAATTTCTCAGACGACAAACTTACCTCGTGGCTAGAGAGGGAAGTGGGTGTTGCTATCGAGACGGGCGATATCGAGGGTATCGTGCTCACGGGGATCAGCGATTCGCTGGTGGATATCCTGGCACGATACGTGATGAAGTTTAACGACTTCCAGACGGCGACGCTGTTACTGTCGATCTGTTCGCCGCGGTTCATCGACGACGTGAGAGCGCGGGCATTCCGCAGCGCATACAGGGCGTATCTGCAGAGACATCATGCTTTTTTCCTCAGGGCGAAGTTCGATGTGGAGTCTACGAAAAGGAGCAAGCATAGGGGCAGGCCAACGCTACCGCCACCTCAGAGACAGATCGCGCTCAGGTGTGTGTACTGTGATGCGGAGACTACACTCGCAAACATGCCCGGGGGGCATGCAGGGGTAGGGCCGGGCAGTTCGCCGTTGGCTGCGGGACCACAACAACAACAGCAGCAGCAGCAACAAAGAGGTGGGGGGGGTGGAGCGGGTGTTGGGGGTGTTGAGCAACAGACAGTTATTGGAGGGGGAAACCCGTTTACCGAGAAAATGGTGGCGGGGGGTATATCCTGTCCGAACTGTAAACGGCATCTGCCACGCTGCGTGGTTTGTTTGGAGATTGTGGGGATGCCGAGAAACAGTCAGACCCAGAACGATAGAAGGGGCAGCGGGGGATGGGGGGATCAAGGGAGAGGTAAACTTGCAGCGAGCAGGTTTCCGACGTTTTGTCTCAAGTGCAACCACGTCCTGCATCTGGACCATGCCCGGCAGTGGTTTGCACGGCATCAGGAGTGCCCCGTGCCGGAGTGCAGGTGTAAGTGTAATTTTAGGGCGAATCCGGAGCTGAACTATCACTGAGTGTACTGGGTGGGTGGTGGTGATGGTGTGGATGGGGGGTAAAGGGGGGAAAGAGAAAAGGGAAAAGGGGAGGACAGGGGCGGGGAGAAGGAGGATAATGTATGTATCACTAGTGTCACTTATAGGAGTTGCAAAATATTGGTGGTTTACCCCAATCTGTCCCCTTTACGGAGTGAATCGATTGGTAGAGGCGTCAGATAGTAATCCCAACCTGAAGCTATAGCTTCTCTCAGTTGGAACCATAGTTAGGCCCTATATGTGCTCTCACTAGAGGGCAAAAAAAGGAGATGATCCAAGTAAAAATAAAGACATGAATGAGAGTGAAAGGACGCAAAAGGCAAAAACATACAGCACCTGGGATTCGCTGGTCGTCACCGACCCAACTACTAGTCAGGCGATTGGCGGCTTATCTATGGGAGAGCGGACGGGATCCCGAGTTTTCCACCATCTATGGCCGTATGTGCTCTCCTCCAGCTACCATTCAGCTTATATATGCATCCAATGCTGGTTGTTGGATGTTGACGTAGGAGCGAATACATCGTACCCTAACCCTGTAGCCGTTCCAACGGAACGGTACGGCAGTCGTGCATCAGCCTTATCGCTCACGCTACGAATGACCGCCTAGGAATTTCCAAACATTATTTTTTTCTGCCGCTCTTTTTTTAGTTACCAACCGCCCCATACACTCAATCTGTGTACCTACCTAACCTCCCACACTTCAACCTCCAGCCCTCCAATTCACGATACCTAGGAAGCGAAAAGATGGGAGTTAAACGATCACACGCCGAGTCTAGCGGCGGTAACGACGGCGCTGCTGCCGCTGGTGCGCCGAAACGGTTCAAAGGGCGAAAACACCCCCATCACCAACACAAGAAACACCAAACCGACCCAAACGAAGACAGCATGACCAGCATAAAAAAACGAGCGCGCGCGATTGAGCGGACACTCGCCAAAAAGACGACCGACGACGCCGAGGGTGGTAAACCCCTTCCCGCAAATGTGCAGAGAGACCTTGAGAGGGAATTGGCGGCGCACCGACAACGGATAGCAGAGCACGCGGAGAAACAGGCACGGAGTAGGATGATCAGCAAGTACCATATGGTTCGGTTCTTTGGTACGCTCCCCCTTTTCTCCCGTTCCCCTCCCTTTGGTTGTACTTCTGTGTGGTTCTAATATCTTGTGTGTTTGTGTAGAGCGCAAAAAGGCCATGCGTCTCGCCAAACAACTCCAAAAACAGTTAACATCCGCGGCCGACCCTCAAGAGGTAGAGAGGTTAAAGGCCGACCTGCACATCGCAGAGGTGGATATCGATTACGCGCGGTACTTCCCGTTTATGGAGAAGTACGTTGCTCTCTATGGAAACGCTTCCGCCGAAAAGAAGGAGAAGGTAGCCCAGAAGAAGGGGAAACAGACCGACGAGGAGAAGGAACAGGAGGAGGCGGAGAAAAAGGCTGCTGCGCAACTTGCCCTGCACAGTGAGAGACCGCCCCTCTGGAAACTGGTGGAGAAGACTAGAGAGGAGGGGACGGAGGCGCTCGAAAAACTGCAGAACAGACGGCTGGACAAGGACGGGAAAGAGCTGCCGCCGATAAAATGGGTCAACAAGGCGGGGCCAAAACACAATGTGAAGGGGAGCATCAAGCCGGTAAAGGGAGCGGGTCCGCAGGCTTCAAGTGCGAATAACATACCCCTTGGGAAGACGAGGGTTATTACAAGGGCTGAGAGGAGGGAGGTGCAAGAAGAGGAGGAGGATGGAGGCTTCTTTGAGGAGGATTAAACCAAGTATACATGTGGTGTAAGCGGTTTAGATATGATACCCATAATGATCTTCGACAACCTGGAAACAATTAGACAGTGTTTTGAGTTATGAAGTGGTACAACAGTTTGAGTGTGTGTGTGGTCATTCCTGTCTTATATGGATATACCCCATCATAACTTTTTCCGATAAATTTTACTTTGAGGGACAAATGGCTGCATTTGGTAATGGTTGTTGTGATGTGATAGGTCTTAGTGTCAACGGCCGCAGCCAGCGCCCAATTTATTGCCCCGCCTCCACCAAGGCCACCTACTTTCCAGCTCTCACAGACTACGTAACCGAAAAACTGATATGAACTGATCCAACCCTACCATCATAAGTGCTTTCAGACTCTTGAACACGTTTATATATATATATGTCATCGCTATCTTGTAATATTAAAGATGGAAATGGACATGGACATGGACATGGACACAAACACAGCCACCAGCAACAACCCTACTAAACGCTGCTCTTCACCATCACCTGCACCTTCACAAACACCGTCGTCACAACCAAAAGACAGTGGCCACCAGCTAGTAGACTTTACACGAGTGAAAGAATGGATCACACTGCACGAAATGTACCAGTCTACTACAGGGAAACCAGCCCCCCTGACAGGACCGCAACGGGCAGCTCTCACGCAACTCCTCAAGACCTTGACTATACCCCCCTCGCCGGCAAAGCCAACAGAACCAGACGTCGGGGATCGGGACTGGGTTAGTTTGTTGCACCGTAAGCCCTCCTTACTCCCTTCTTTTTTTCCTTTGCTATATTCCATCCCGTCTTCCCTATTTCTGGGCCGTTCTTGAGTTCTGCTTGGGTTCTGCTTGGGTTTCTTTGCGTCCCCATTTTATATGATTACCCTCTTCTCCCCCCTTTCCCCCTGTTTTGGTTGGGCTTTCTTTTTCGGATCCTTTCTCCCGTCCCCATTTTTTTTTGGTTAGTCTTAGTGCTCATGAGGGCATACAGGATTCCGAGACGCGACAAAATCCATCACCGTCACCTTTCTCGACTCTGAATCGCCCCCTGGTACAAAACGCTGGGTCTGTACATGCACCATCACCGGCCTGCCCCCTTCTAGTGTTTCTCCCCCCTCGGGTGATGAAGAACCGAGGTCGTCGGTCGAGATGGTCTTCCCGGAGAAGCAGCAGCAGCAGCAGCCATCTTTTGCCAGGAAGAAAGACGCCAAGCAGTACGCTGCCAAGTGCTGCGTCGAGTGGCTGCAGGAGCATGACTACATGCCGTGGGATGTTGAGAATGTAGTCTTCAAGAAGCAGAAATCACAACCACCCCAACCACCGAAACAGCAGCCCAAACAAACGCAACAACCAAGGCAGGATGATGCGAGGGTGGGGATCATGGAAGGGGATGACGATGGAGGGGTAAATATAGACGATGACAGCGTGCCAGCCACCAGAAAGGTGGTTGAAATGTGCACACGATTACGGTTCTGCTGTCCGAGATACGAATTCACCCCCTCTAAAGTTGGGACGGAACTAGGGGCCGGGGAGGAGGTGTATGACGGGTATGCGGATTTCGGGGTGGACAAGGTCCGTATACCAGACTCCGTGGGCCGGGTGAGCGGAATCCCGGGCAAGAGCCTTGCAAGACAGAGAATCGCAGAAGCCGTGCTGGAGTACCTGACAATCGTGGACAAGGAGAGAAAGGCTGCTATTGAGGCTGTGTTGGGTGATAATAATCCGCAGAACTAACCCTTGACAAGAAAATGGGGAGGGGTGAGGCGGGGGGGGGGGGGGATGGGAGGAAGCGGTTGGTTGGTTGGCGGGCACACGACGAAACCGTTTAGATAAATGTCTATTTGTTGGATGAAGTACTGTCCTGGGTAAGGTTGAGAATAGCGTTGGAGCTCTCATCTTGGAAAGCGTTTATTTTTCCTGGTCAATGAAAACATCCCAGTAGTCACAAATATGCAGATTCTTCTGACTGTCTCTTCTTATTTATGAGCACACAGCGATCAAAACATAACTGTATAGTACTACACCGGGTCAAGTCTAGCACCCACCTCTAGGAGTATGAATTGATATGGCTGTCTAACCGCTCGTATATCAATCAGTTGTTTATGCCCCCCCTGCCTCTTCCTCTCCCACCCCTACTTCCCCCTCTATGGCCCCCTCCACGACCACCACCAGACCTACCCTTCCCCTGCGGTACCCTAATCTGAATCCCCTCGGGTAGATCAGCCACCTTTTCCCCGTCCTTCATCAGCACCCCGACGTTCTGCTTCCTGCCGGTGACCAACTTGAAGTATTTAATCGGCACAATACCGTCAGTCCCACCTTCAGTAAGCACCACGCCGTTGTCACTGATCCACCACTTCATGCCTCCACCTTTACCGTCCCCTGTTTCCTCCCCTGCCCCAGAGTCTTTCATGCTGGCCTCAACATCCACATAAATCAACAGCTCCGCATCGCTCCTCATACCGGAAATCACATTCCCCTCCTTATCCTCCGGCAGTCCGGTGCTAAAGTGCACATGGTTTCGTCCCATCGGTCTGAGTCCGCCAGACTCCAGAATCTTGGGCCAGAACGCAAAGTACGTCCCGTGCACCACCGTGCCCGGCACCGCGACGGCACCCTCGGGCAGGGCGCCGTTATCTTGGTTGGGTAGTAGCAGTGCGAGGGGTTTTAACAGCGTGTCTGACGCCAACTTGATGGAATGCCCCTGGTTCGCGCGGATCAACCAATCTTTTGGATCGGTAGACGACTCGTCGTCGTCGTTGGCAGAGGGGCTTAACCTGAGTGCGAAGCGCTGCTTGTCCGAATCCTTCACGACGGAAAGAAGTTCGGGGAAGGTGGGGGATAGAGATTTTAGGGGGCCCCATTGCAGCTATATATACCCCCAACATTAGCACCGACTGAAGACGGATGGCATGGGGAGGGAGGGTGAGGGGGAGGGAATAGATATAATTAACGGGGGCAAAAAAAAAGAAGGAGGAGGGGGGGACTCACGACTCGGTCAAGAGGAGCATACCCCTCCCCATCAAGCGGGACGCCGGCGTCGTCAGCTTGATGACGCAAAAGGCGCGAAAGGGCACGGGAGATGTCTACCACCCTCCTCCGGCCAGCACCCCCGGGAGAAGAACCGCCGCCGCGTTGGAAGCGTTTACTACCCCTGCCCCCGCCCCGACTGGAATGACTACCGCGCTCTGCTACCGCTTCTTCCAGATGTGTCAGGTCGTCGTCTTCCATCATGATACGCCCTCGGATGAGAGGACTAATACGTTGACGAGTGGGTTTTGTGGATGAGAATAAACGGGTTAAGCTTGGTGGTTTGTGAGATTTTGCCGGCGGCTTTGATGGTTTTGATAGTGGCTTCAACGGTTTTGCTGAGTGCGACGATGATGAGCGACTGCTCAACAGAGAAAATCTGAATGTTGCAGTTGATGTGACTGCTCGATGCAGCAAATATCCGCTGTTGAGCATAAAGCTTGTAGAAGGTTGAGTTTGATTGAGATGTGACCTAGTGAAACTGGGCCGCTCGTTTGTATGCGTAGTGGAGATACAAAACCGTTGTGGTTATGACACTTTTTTTGTTACCTACCCGCGTGAGTGGGTGGGTATGTGCGCTGCCAGAGGCACAGTAATCCGGCCAGGTCGGCGTGAGTCACCTAAAATCCAGCTGCGAATTGCCCTTCGGATGGTCACAGCGAAGCATATAACTGCCCGAGGAAGCGAAACGTTTACTTTCGAACCAAAATCAATGATACAATTCGGCACCAGCATATATTGCATATCCTCTCTACAATCCATAGGTTTCTGCATACAACATGCTGTTCTGCCCCGCCTCCAATACACGCCAGCCAGTAACACTCCGCTGTAAACTTTTAAACGCTCTCAGACACACCCTATCTTGACGACAAAAAAAAAGGGGAAAAAAAACTGCCGACCTCGAATAGAACCCAAAAGAAAGCAAGATTAACAAACAATTCGCTGCCATTGCAGAAACAAGCAGAAACAAGAATCATATCCGTAAGGCATGGCGTTCAGGTATGACCATCCAAACATTCAGGTTTCGCGCTGATCGTGATGCAAGCGCCCCTTTTGCCCATGAATGAATGCCGTTCCGTGTGTCATTTTGTAGACCCCAAATGTACAATGGTCTCTTTCGCTACATCCCGTGGTGCTACACGCCTTAGTCGTGATAATGAAGCGGAACTCGTTATAATATCCCGTAACCAATGCAAGATATAACCTGTAGAAACGCCCCGCGCATGATAGAAAGCAAAATGGTCGAATGGTGATACATATCATGAACATGGTAGTCAGAAAAAAAGTCATAAGGGCATGATGTATCTGCTTGTGGCACCATCATCTATAGCCTCCTGTCTGCATATTTTGTGTAGAGGGTAGGCTGGGTATCGCACTGTCGCGAGTTCGCCGGCTGAGACTACCAGTCCGGTTGAGCATCGCGGTTTGGCTTAGCGAGAGCTGGCGTTGGCGCCTGTCATCATCCAGCTTCTCTGCCACGCTGTTGGGCTCGCCTCGGTCCTGCGTGGACCGGTCAAGGAATCGCCGCCCGCCCACGGTTGTCGTCGGCGGAGTCGAAGTAGCAGAGGGTGCTGCCAGTCGAGAATTAAGGGTGGAGGAAGGAACGACGAGTCGACGACGCGGGAGTGCCGAAGATCCAAGTGGGTTGTTATCCTGGGAAGAGTTTGGGGCTTGCTGCTGTTGTTGTGGCTGCTGCGAGCCGTAGTCGCGCGAGGCTGCCGCCCGCAACCCGTTGACTTCAGTTACGGCCCTTGACGGCGCTCGGAAGCGAGACTCGTCCTCCTCATCACCAATGCCCTTCCTGCTGCGCAAAAGCAGCGACGACTTGCGGCCGTTTGGATTCTCCTCTGGCTCTTCAGTCCCGGCTCTCCTTGTTCGTAGAAGCAACGACGACCTCCTCCCGGACTGCTCCTCTGGTTCTTCGGTGCCGGCTCGGCGAGTTCGAGCAAGCAAAAGAGACGACTTTCGTCCTGCAATTGGTCCATCCATCGGTGTTGACGGAGCAAGCGCATATCGGGGGCTGGGAAGAGGTGTTGCACTCAGCAGTATTGTCCTCCTCTGCTCCATACTCGTGGGAGCCCTGGGGCTTGTGGGAGCTCTCGATGACGACGTCTCCGCAAGAGTGCTCGGCCGCCTTTGACTCGACATACCTGTAAACTTGATGGTGGTCGGGCTCTGGACAGGTTCCTGTTCGCACGAAGCTAGTATAGTTGGGGGGGCTTTCGTCGGGCCCACTTCGTCAGCTAGGGCAATGCACAGTTCAGTCAGACTTCGGCAGATGCCCTCGGCCTTGCGTCGAAGCTGTCGATCCGTCACGGTACCACCGAGTCCGATCGTGCTGGCGCCGCTTGAGATTGGGCCGGGGTGCCCAGGAGCGCCCATCATGGAGGATAAGGCGAGCGCATCAGTCGCGGCAGCCTCGATGGCGCTGAACACTTCGGGGCTTATAAGACTCTTGGTCTTGGAGAGAGCAGATACCAGGATAGGCTGCTGTTGTGCCTCTTTCTGTGAAGACGTGGTACTGCTGGCATCTGCTGGGGTAGCAGTAGCGCTGTTTCCAGATCCACGTTTAGGCGATGCCGACATGGTGGTAGCATTGGTATTTGCGGTGGGTGGGCGTTCATCGGATGCTCTTGACATGGCCGCCCCCGAGGTAGACGGGATCTTACCTGTCAGTTCCAGCCGATGAATACGCGATTTTAGATCGTCCAGCTCGTCCCAGACAGTGGACGGCGCCGCTGTCGAGGTCGAAGACTCGGTTCCTTCAACCGCATGGTTGGTTTCAATGCTTTGAATAATAGGCTCTTGCGGTTTTGGAGCATCCACAAACTTAGGTACCAGCGGGGACGAGTTGTACGTCCGATTCTGTCCGAAAGCAATATGATTCGCGGTTCTATATTGGGTCACCCGAGAAGTCGACGGACCAGTATTGCTCTCTGTAATGGAATTTCCTCGCCTGCGCGCATGCTGTAAAGCAGAATCCAGAGTCGTGTCTTGGAAGGCTGTCTGTCGAGTAGTGATCGGAGATGGCTTCAATGGTGTCCTGAGCGATTGAGTGCGGCCAGGTTCTTCGGTAGCAACGGTGCTCGAGGCAGGCTGCTCTCTCGTAGTTGCACGATATGCTAGTTCCCTTGTCATTTGTTGCGCTGACTGATTGCTTGCCAGCTGACGACTCCTCGTAGTCTCGCGCTGATCCGAGAGGCGTCGTGTGATCTGTGGAGGTGATGTGGGATGGTAGGAAGGGACCGTAGATGAGAGAGGTCGACGGTGCGAAGCTCGGACGACACGCGACTAAGGTGCAAAGCGGTTAGTTCGAATTCTGCGAGTCCCAAGATACTTGGTTGTAGAGCAACAGAATGATAGGGTGTTATTGAGTATCGCGTTCAGAGGCAGAAAGAAATCCAGTCCAATGAAACAATGCTGTCTGTCTGTTGGGGCTGGGCCGAGATGAAACATGATCCAAACGGCCCGCACTAACAGCGCCTCAGGTACGGATTAGAACATAAAGATAACTTACAATCGCGCTCTGATCTTCGCCCGTCCCATTTTGTTCAGGTCCTCGATTAGAATCTTCGCGGGCGATTCTCATGAAGATGTCGGCCGTGTTGTCGTTATCGGGAGTCGCGTCCGCCGAGTCGGGAGGTGTAATATGAGAGAAAACATCGTCCCCCCTTCCCTCAAGCGCTCTCAATGCACGGTCTCGCACATTCGGATCTGTGATGTCCTCCCCGTACGAGTCGTCCGACACGCGCCTCGTGTGCATATCGAGGACAAGACTCTTACGAGACCCGGAAGATCGAAAGGCTCGAATGGGTGGGATAACGGCGCGTCCTCCTCCTGCTGCGCTGGAGATACTTGGCGGTCGGTACGAGACTGGAGGACGGGATTTCCTCTTCTCCTCTGTTTTGGTAGGCTCGATGGTCTTGGGCAACAACAATTCCCGCTGACCTTGTGCCCACTCCTTGGTCGAGTTTTCGGCGGGGTGCGACGATGTCTCGACGGCTTGTAATAGTCGGGTGGAGCTTAGCGTGGATGGAGAAAAGGTCAGAGTTTCAAGCCCGCTGGTGACACCAGAATCGGTTTGCCGCCGTTTGGCAACTGGGGCTACCGTGGATGACGATGGCTGTGTTTTGGTCGCATTCGAATTGCCCGCTGCGCTGGGTGAATCTGGAAATGATGCAGGACGCTTGGACCCAGCCGATGGGCTGTTGATGAGGAAGGATGCAGCGGTCGAAGGTGTTTGGTATGTCGAAGCCCGGTTCCGAGTAGGGCTCACTTGCTTTGCGGTTGATTTTGACCTTTGCAGTACGACCGCCGATTGTCGTGTTTCAGGTGAGCTGGGCTTCTTGGGAGAATTTTGGGCGTCGGTGTGGTGCTGGCGGTGGAGGCTTTCACTTGATGACACAATGCGTTGGCTTTCGTCCAGGCGACGGTCGGGGTGGTCGGCCGTGTTTTGCGCCGCGGCGGGTTGGGGCGACACGGGCGATGGGGGTATTTGCTGCAAGAGCGAAGGTAGCGCAATGGAGTCCTTTTTTAAGTCGGCAAATCGAAAAGCGGGTAGCTTGGACGAATTATGATTTTGTCGATGAACGTGCAGGACGCTGTTGTCATTGCTGTATGAATTGTTTGGGTTGTCCGCGTTGTTGCTGCCGACGCTGCTTTTGTTCTGCGAATGTGCGGTGGCCGTGCTGTAGGAAGCCGCTCGGTCACTGGGGACATCGCCCGCTTCTGACACGAAACCGGACGATGTCATGTTCTTCAGGGTTTGACCCAGCTGCCCGATTCAACTTTCGTATTCCAGGTTTACTAATGCCCTGACTGACTCTCTTCTTCTGACTCTCTGATCCCAACCTTCGAAATGGGGTATGTATTAGGTTTGCTGTGATATTAAAACATCAACCCGGAAAATCCATCAGCGACACCGCTTGATCCTTGCGTTGGCGACATAGAAACAGTGCGAGCGATCCCTGCTTTCCGTACCGAGCGCGACGACGATTACGACACGGGAGACGAAGCGGTAAACGTGTTAGAGTATTAATAAAGGGTATCCGACGTGCTGAGGAGTGAAGAGAAATAAAGACGGACTACGAGCGGTCGCGAGCTTGGAGGGAAGAGAGGTGAAGAGGGCGCTAGATAGACAACGAAGCAAAGGTTGGGTAAAAGAGGCGGACGGGGATGCTTGGGGATGATTGGATGGACGGCGGGACTCGGTAGCATCGACAACCCTTGACAGATCAAATATCAAAATGGCGCCAAACCAGCGGAGTGCCATGCACGTACAGACTACGGAAACAGGGGACCTTGGTACGCAAATGCAACCCTCGACGACCGGCTGCCGAAAAGTACCAGAAGTGAGCAAAGCGACGAGAGGGGTCGATGTGAAGTCGCTTTTTCAACCGCATCCGCATCTGCTTGATTCAATAGAATCCGTCCCTCTTTGGCCCGTCTGTGTGCAGACGCTAGTCGAACCCAAGATCAAAGCGGGAGTGCTGTCAACCGGCCTGGACTGTGCACCCTTGTCTGGTGCGACTTGTACGGAATACGTGCATATGTACATACAAAAGCTCTGTAACCATGGATTCGTCCATGGCAAAGCACAACACGTGCATAGTTACAGTTGCTATGTCTGCTTGCTTGTAAGTTATGTAGGTTTGTCCATTTTCACTACTGCCACTGCGAGGACGCAGACCGGCGGACGGGAGGAGAATGCACACGCAGTGAGGTAATCTGAGATTCGCTGATGGGGCGGTCTGTCTCTGAGACTCGAGGTCTCACTGGCCATGTCCTTTATCGACAAGTTTGGATGACGCGACGCGCATGCTTGCTCGTTCACGCTCTTGCACGTCCATGTCTGCCAGGATGAGCTTCTCCACGAAATGAAAGGGCACCGCAGAAAGCTTGGGCTCGATACGCAATGGGCAGGAGACAGTCCCGACTTGAGGTGGCCGTTGCAAAAAGTTGTCGAGCAGAACAGGGGAATGAGAGGAGGCTGGAAAGGGGGGACGGAACATCGCATCAACCGGGGGGTCAAATTGACAGGGGCGCGACGTCGAGGGGCACACAGCGCTGCGTGAGAACCTTGAATTGAGGCATTGGCGAATCAGTTGCTTCTTCCATTTGTTGCAGGAAAAGAAGAAAAGTGCATCAGTAGGCATGCGATCAGCGATTTCGTGCATCAGGTTTGCTGTGCTGTCATTACCTATCAGTGCATTTCTCCCCTCTTGTCTCTGCAAAGGTTGTCCATCCACGCTGCCACCAAAGATGGCCGGTCTCGTCTCGGCGAAGTGACCGAAAACTCGAGCAAGCCTCGATGATGCAGCAGACGCCACCTTCAGCCGAATCACGATATAGGCCCGGCGTCTGCCGCCGCAACGGTAATCTACTATAAGAGGTTAATAGCAATCGCAAGTTGTGTTAGCCGTTTCTTGCTGAGACCTCGCTGTGGAACGCTCCGAACTAGCAGACAAGTCTTAAGGCAAGGTAAGGTAGCATCTCGAAACTCTTTTCAACTGATTGTGGACCTGCAGCACAACAGGGGTCGCAGCCAAGATCTCCTTTTTCGAGACAAGCAGTCTCCTTGTACCGTGGGTCCGTGGTGGAGTTTTGTTTCCGTCCGAATGTGTCTTTTCCCCCTTCTCTTACCGGACGGCCGTTTGTGACAGCTCAGAAGCCTTCAGGTCCGTACTCCGGGCGTTTCTGCCTGAAGGAATCCTCAAAACGGAGATTGGCAAAACGCGGGCAGCTTCTATCTTGGGAAGTTCAAAATTATCTGAGTGAAGGGGAGTGTCACAGAGCCCCATTGTGCGTATCCAACTCCAGACAATAGAATGTTGTCGCTTTCGTGAAGTGTATGTGCTTAAAATCTTACGGTCTCTCGATCGCGCCATATTGCGGCTACCAATCTAGAGCCCTTGGGCAATCGAATTTACCTGCCAATGAAAAGTCGAGAGAGCTGTTCCGCAGTTACCATCAAAAGAAACGTGAATCTGCAAGCTTGCGGGATCTGGAACAAACTGCCTAACCCAGAGTCCGAAAACTCGGGGGCCCCCAAAAGCAAGACATGCAAAGTAGTTACTGCATCTGGCTTGACTTGCGGTGTGACCGCGTTGTCTCTTCATGTCTTGCGTTTTCTAAAATTGATGGAGGTGATTCCCGCAGGAGCTGCAGATAGGAGACCGGGCTTTGCATCCATGGCTGCAAAGTGGTGTGTTTGAGGTGGGCCCGCATGGAAAGCTTGAGGCAGTCCGCGATGCATGGAGGTCCTTGCACTAGACGCATTCAGCCATCAAACGACATTCAGAAGCAGGATAGGGTCTAAAGGTGAAAATGTAAGGACCATAAAAGAGAATTTCGAGTTCCTTTTGCCAGGTTCCTTTTGCCAGCAGTTATAGACCTGCATGGTCAACTTTAAAACAAATGGTCGTAGTAGTTGAGGCTGAATTGCTGCAGCTTAACGCGGGGTTTGGATGATACCTACTTAGAAGTGCACTTCTGATGACCGATTTTGGGTTATACCGTCCAAGCATTCTTTTCGCCGGTCACAAGGGGTGCGTAGTATTGAGGCGTAAGCCACGAGTTGCGCACGCGCAAAGATCTGCTGTTTCAGGAATTTACCTTTGCTTTTTGCTCTTTTCAAACATGCATCCGAGAAAAGGTCCTTGCGCGAGCGAGTGCAACGTACTACACATATGTACTCCGTAGAAGCCCGCGCTTTCTCTCCAAAGTCCTCGGATCCACTCACACCCGCCGATGCCGCGCCGATCGACCGGAAGAAAAGATGGAATGAGATGGCCCATCGGAGGGACCTGTAGTCAAGAGCGAGCTCAAAGACTCCAGAAGAAAAAGAACATCTGATAGAACTTACCAAGCAGACATAGTAAATATCGAATTTCAAGTAAGCGCCATCAGACATGCTCAGAGGAAACAGGGGGAAAACGGGTACTGCGCTCATGTGATCGTCTTCTCAATGCAGTTGAGCGAAGCTATCGCATCATCAAGTGTTGTTGCGCTGCTCAGTGTTGGCTATTTTATTG
The DNA here is from genome assembly GCA_033297225.1 of Diplogelasinospora grovesii. NCBI lineage: Eukaryota > Fungi > Ascomycota > Sordariomycetes > Sordariales > Diplogelasinosporaceae > Diplogelasinospora > Diplogelasinospora grovesii. The sequence goes on from MU853758.1 coordinate 331,500, forward strand.
CCTATTTCCCGCATAGATAAGGCTAGAATACCTGAGGCAGTCGTTGAGGGGGACCGGCCGGGCGAGACATAGAATTCAGTCGAGCAGCCGCGAAGCTAACAAGGCGGGAGGATCGGAACGGCCTGAAATAAGGTGTATAATAGAAACAGTAAGCGCGTTCGTCCGACCCGTTGCCTTAGTACGGAAAGCAGAGGCTTATTTCGAACAGTACCCATCGCCGGGAATCCCTTCTCGGCAACTCGCCCTGACCCGGGCGAGGTCCGACTTCGAGATCCGTACAGAAACCAAGATGCATGAATATTGCTCGGTTTGCAATCCACCGCATCATGGAACGCAGATATGATTGAGTGGGGCAACGAATCCATACTGCCACATGGCCAACGTGGATGACCTCTCATAAGTTCTATAGGAGCGAAAGTGGGCAAGCGATGTGGATTCCAGACGATTTTTGCATTGGCAGACAGCAGCCAGGATTACTTTTCGCTTCGGACTGACATCATTCTCATTCTATTGCTGGGCCGCAGCGTTGTCCAGATGAAAGAATAGCATCCAATCCACCAAGAACACATCAGATGAAGGAAGAGGCGTGAGTTGGATGAGGAGCACAGAAAAAAACCCACGAGGTCTGCGCAGGAAGTTGGCGACTTTTGAGGCTCTGGCGCTTGGCAGTTTAGCAGTTTACGTGGTTGTGAGAGTGCACGAAGCGATGGTGTGCATTCGAGCGTGGAGCCCGCTCAACAACACACAAACCCCCCACATCACATCCGTCGTCCAATTATCATCGCGTATCCACAAATAAACTTGGCCATGTTTCAGATCTACTAGGGCCAAATTGGACCAGTCCGTTTCCATCTGTAAGATGATTTTGTGCGCGGAGAGCGCAGTTTCGCATACCTTTTACAGACACCACGGATACTGTACACTGTTTTGGATTCTGAGCAGTTGTACGAAGCACACGTATCTCAATGTTTGTGCTCATTCGATCCACATCACATCGAAGCAAAATGGACACTGGCAACATCGCCGTCTCAGTTTGACGAGTTAATAGACTCGTGACCAGGTTGCCCCATCAATCTCTTTCTGCTCTGTGACTGAACGGGTCAGTCTGAACAACCGGTCTCCAGGACAACTCATCAAGTTCTCTCATCTCCAACGGCTTCATACGGCGCAGATGACTTTGCATCCCGTCTTACCTTGCCGTACTGTCAAACCAAAGCAAGCTCGCGTAAGCTAAATAAAGTATTTTGACTGTATCGTTGCAGTGGTGATACCTTTGGGTCGCTGGAGTAGGCCGGCCCGAACTCCACGGCTTCCTTCAGAACCGCCTACTTGGGTAAGTTGAGAGTGGTTACGGCATCGTCCTTCGAGCCGTGCGGCACAGTGCTCACCGCCAAACGCCTGCACAGCTAGTGTAGATTGGGATGCTGGGATAGTCCTCCTCGCCCAAAACGGGATGACCAGGGCAACCTGTGCAAGTTGCCAATATTCTGAAGGATGCGCTATAAGGCGGCCATCACACTGCGGCTCCAGGGCAAAGGACCGCAGCTGTCGGCCATGATTCGACTAAGCGGCTACAGAACGTTTCGAGATTCAATAGTGGAAGTAAATCCGTCTTCAGGGAACAAAAATTGGCAATTGAGAGACTGATCCCGCCTCTTTAAGCGCCCGTTCAGACGAGACAGGCAGTCCTGGAGCGGGTGGTTGGTGTTCGACTCGAACAGTTCGAGGCATCCCAGCCCAAGTGCTCGACCTCAGTTACCTTAGCCACCGCAAACAGGCCCGGGGATAAAGAAAGAACAGCTAAATAAAAGCCCCCAGGAGGCCGGGACGGCCAAGTAGGGAGGGCAACCGTCGCTACCAACACGACAAATCTTGAGACTCCAGGGACACATATGTGCCCAAAAGAAATAAAATTGTGAAGTTAAAAGTGGACATGCGTCTCAAACTCTCAATATCTCATCTCGTTTTCGAGCCTTGAGCGGCTGCGACTGCACCTAACCACTGCAAAGAACAGAAAGCATGAGACAATAAGGCACCTCCGCAGAAACTCGGGGATGGAGGCGACCAAGGAGCAAAAAGCCTGAGGGCGTCCATTCTTGGTCTAGCCAGGCCGCGGTCGATTGGCGAACTGATAATCAAACCGCAGACTCGGACCAATCAGCGCTCCTGCCAATTTGGCTCCCACCGTCGCACCTTCTATTAATAGCCGGCATGGTCTGAAGCAACCAAGTCGACAAGGCAGCTAGCCGCCGGCCTTCTTACTGGCAGCGGAGGCCTTCTGCTGTCGAATTCAATTGGCCCAGACTGCTCCAGGACGGCCCACAACCCAACCAGCGCCCTGCAAGAAGCCAACAAGAGAAGAAGCCAGCCAGAAGTCGAGAAATGCTCAAGAGGGCATGCATCTGTGAACTGTGGTTCCCACTCCCGATCTCCCTCTCCCCCATGCCGTGCCCTGGATTCAGGTCGCGTTCAATTCCTCCTGCACAAGCGGACCCAGTGACCGCCAGCAAGCCCTTGTCCAGCGTTTCTTTTCTGGTTCTCGGCCACAGCGTCTGCGCCTGCGCCCGCAGCCTTCTTTCCTAGTTCCAATTCCCCCCGCCTCTCCCTTCGCTCACAGCGCCTCCGCTCACTGCCACCGGCCAGTCCCCGTCTTTCAATTCGCACAATCCTTGCCTCCCCGGCCAGCCAATTCCTGCCCAGTGTTCTTCCGTCTCTTCTGCAACCATTATTTCTTTTCTTCCCAATTCCTTTTCTACCAAATCGCAAGGGGACCGAACATCGAAGGCCAGGCGGCGCACATATACCGAGATTCTAGCCAGGGACTCGGTCATTCAGACAAAGGGACCCCGCCGGCTACCTCGCCGTCTATCCTGACTCGAAGACGACGATAGCAGCGCCGTGTGATCGATCTCGCCCTGTCCTTTCCCTTGGATACCGGCGACACCACAGCGATCCAGTCCGACCATGTATTGACGTCCGAAGCTGCTTTGCTTTACGCCGCCGCCCTTGACTCCTTCGTCCCTTCTCATTTCCTGTTTCCGCCCCGTCTAGCTGTGCCTCTGTGTTCCCGCACATCCTCAGTGTTTGGCCCCCGACTTCGACTACGGGAGCATAAAGAGCGATCGCGGGGAACGACCACCCTCAATTTGCTAAGCCGTCGCAATCGCACCGTTTCACCACTTTTGCCCAGGACTTCGCTGTTTGGTTCTCACGCGACCTGTCTTGCAGGACGGGCTTTGGTTTCAGAGGCGAGGAAGGATTCAGCAGCGCTGCCCTCGTCTGGTTTGGAGCACATCTTGACTTCGTTCGGCGCATCCATCCATTCATTCAGCAATTGTTCTGTTCTTGGAAACTACTCCCTTGGGTAGTGTTTTGGACGAGACCGCGCATTAGCCCTTGAGCACTTACAACTTAGTAGGCCGGGTGGTAGTTGTGCGACGCGCATAGCGTGAAAGAGAAGGTTATTTGGGTTCTGTTTGGGAGAGGGAGAAACACACAGCCACCGTGGTTCTTTGTGGCGCCGAATATGCCTTCTGCCACGGTTCGACGATTGTATGAGGATCAAATACCCTCATTTATGTCAGTATACGATCTTGACAGCGATATCTTGGACCAGTCGGGAGTCGTCACGCTGGTCGACCCCAAGTCGATGGAGATGGAGGCCCCTAAACTCCACGGGATATCACAGCCTCAGTTGCGGCCCAGCAACACTGCACCCACAGATCCTGCCCATAAGCACAACGACAGCACTTCAACACAGAACACAGAGTCGGCCGACTCTTCTCCGACGACCACAGTCTCATGCACAGATTCTTCGGATCTGACAGACCCTTCCCCGTCCTCTTCACCGGACTCACCAGTGAACTTGCTCCCACTCTCGTCTTTTGCTCCCACACCCTTTGCGGGCCTATCCGGCATGGCGTCTCTTAGCGTTTCTGATTCGGGCCCGAGTCTTGCGAGGCCCATGACATCGCCAGCACCTCGGCGAGCCAAGAATATGAAGGGACTTTCAATTCAGCCGCCATTCAACTCGCTCTCTTCGTCATTGGTCTCGGAGCCTTCATCGCCATCCTTCATCAAGCCGACGATTCCCGGAATGAAGCGGAAACCGAGCCAGCTCAGTCTGAAGACGAATTCGTCAGACCTCGTTTTGCGCCCAACGCTCGAAGTCCCCAGCTCGCCCTCGGTTGCACCCATCCTACAGCGTCGTGCTCTGAAGCATTCGACGTCTTCGCCTCACATGCTTTCAGGGCTGAAGTCAGCCACTTTCGGCCCCGTGGGTGGCATGACAATACCAACGGTACTAGAGCGAAACGAATCAGGACTCTCGGAATTCTTCCGTCCTTCGCGTCCTGCACCTCCACCTCCTGTCGGGCTTAAGTCCGCCATTGCGGAAGAGGAGTCCCCAATCAAAGCGCAGGTTGCAAATCCAGCCTCCTTCGACTACGACCCATATCACGAGGTCGAGAACAACGAGGATCAGAAAACGCCCGGGTACCCCGACGGACCCATCTGCATTTACAACGATAACGTCTATCTTTATCTTGAGCCGACAGCGGAGGAAGCAGCTCGGTTCGATTTGGTCATTAATGTAGCTCGCGAGGTTAGGAATCCCTTTGAGCCCTATGCAAAGAATGGGCAGCAAGCTTTGGAAGACAAGAAGCCTGCCGATTTGTCACCCATACCAGACACAGCTGTTACAACAGCCAGCTTCGCTACGGCTTTTGAGTTTTTGCCCGATGAGCCTGCAGCAGAGACACCGACGACTCCCAAAGCTCAGTCGTTTAAAGAGCCGGAGTACATTCACATGCCGTGGGATCACCATACGGATATTGGTGGGGATTTGATGAGGCTCTGCGAGAAGATAGATCGGACGACCAAAGAAGGAAAGAAGGTTCTAGTTCACTGTCAGCAGGGCGCCAGCCGATCGGCCAGTCTGATCATTGCGTACGGCATGTATCAGAACCCTGAATTGAGCGTCAATGATGCCTATCACGCAGCGCAGGCAAAGAGCAGGTGGATCAGTCCCAACATGCGACTAATGTACTGCCTACAAGATTTCCAGAAGGAGATGTCGAAGAAGAAGCTCCCCAATTCAGGACTCAAAGTGCGGACGGGAAGGAGTCCGACAAAACACAGGATGACACTATCGGCGGACAACATCGATCTCTCCCCCCCCACCAAAGAGCCGCTGACCGCACCGCTACCGAGAGAAGATGCAGCGGCCAATGCCACTGGCCCGGAGATAAGTCCTAGCCGGGCACGGGGAATGTCTACACCAAATAGAGGAGAGCCGATTTCACCAGGCCCGTCATCGGCGCCTTCTAGCTTTTCGTGGACAGAAAAGGAGGATGAAACAGACCCGGGGAAGTATGGGCGCTTCAACCTCGACTCGATGGTTCAGTCGTCTCAGAATTCGCCACCGCCATCGCAAACGTCGCAAAGCTCGCAATCCGATTTTGGGTTCACATCTATTGGCGCACCGCCAAAACGAGCACCATCTCCCGGGCTTGTCCCGGTGTCAATATCGCGGCCAGCCATGTCACCTGGATTTGCGCCGTCTGGGTTTGGATCATTCCCGACGCTATCGAACCCGCCTCCGTCTCCTGGATTTAAGCCACCTCCATCTCCTGGATTCGGTGCGCATAGGTTCGGTGGTGATCCGCAGTCCGTGGGCGGCTTTGGCTTTTTGCCTCTTAGCTTGGGGGCGCCTACGGCCAAGCTTAACAATGTCAGCAAAGAAGCTGCTGCTCCGGAACGACATATTACTGTCTTGCGGGATTTCTCGGATCATGCTGCATTGATGTCACCGCGGGCCGAAACGATGACGAGCAATCCTCTGCACGACGCCTTTGACAAGTATCCGACGGGAATGCAGTTCGTTGAAGTACCGCCAACGCCGAGCGAGGGTCTCTTCTCGCCAAGGGAAAGCATGTTCCCTCGCGATCCATTCTTCCCATTCGGTCGTCCATTACAAAACATGGATCCGCGTAGTCCTCCGACCAAGGGAGAGACACCAATAGTGAGGTCAATCGACGAGGTATTATAACACACCTGGACCTCTTTTGTACCTATCGCCAATTATGCGTTTTGCACATTTCATCGCGGGTAGGCATAGAAAAACCGGACGCAAATTGCCGGCGTTTTTATGATATATTTGGCTGCGGGGCGGCATATTTTTATCTTACCTATGGTTTACGGAAGACCATCTACAACGAACCCAAGTGGTTAAAATCTACTTCACTACACTCCCTCTGTTCATTCTTAACCTACCTTCATATCTACACCAACCCGATTTTCGCGTTTTCTTTTGTCAATATGCGTTGTGTGTGGCGAACCGGCGCGTATCGGTTCCCTAGGAAAATCTTGCCTTTCGTTTTTTTTTTTTTTTTGCTTTCTTCATTTTTTTTATAAATGAAATGTGTAATCTAGATGGAATATTATTGACAGAGGGGGCCAGGAGGAATCAAGTCAATTGGGACACGGGAGGCTAAAGAATTACTTCTTGGAAATTGCTCTTACTTATTGGAGACACCACCAACCAAGAAAGGGAGCAGGAGTAGGAAGGAGTTGGAGTTGGAGTCTCTTTTTTTTTCCAGTTTTTTTTGCAAAGGCGGCCTGTCGTATAACCATCACAACAACAATCATAACTATCACGATACGAATTTACATACCTCTACCTTACCTTAACCTGAGTACGTGGGATTGAGTGAATGTACGTGATAACGGGCAGGGAAATGTACTCACGGGTACCGAGCAATTGAATGCAACATTCCCCCTATCCACCTGTGTAAGCGGTTCTTCATTCATGTCAGTACACACCCTCGGAGACATCATAACAGAAACGAAATCACAGAATACACGCTCAAAAAATGACAAGCATGGAAAGCGTGGGAATACAACCAGCTTCAAATGTCTATGAGATGATATCCCGTGGCTAGTTCTATATTCATGTCAACCAAGCAACTCACTATATTACAATAAACCCCCTCCATTTGTTCCCCCTTTTCGTTCGTATGTACATCACTAACGCCTTGGTTTGTTACAGCTCCTTTTTCTTCTCCCCCTTTTCTTTATTATTCTTAGCTGTAGCCGCCTGCAGTTTGGCAGCCTCCTTGGCCATTTTCTCCCTTCTCGCAATCCCGGCTTCCACACCAATCCCTCCAAACACCAGTCCCACGCCTAACCACTGCATGTTGCTTAGCCTGTGGCCGAAAGCAACGACTGACAGTATCATGGTGCACATCTTTCTCGTAACCGTCACGGTCACCAACAACACCGAGCTGAAGGTCGACAGGGTGTGGAAGATGAACACCTGTCCGATGCACCCGCAGAGTGCAAATCCTAGTACATCCCTCCACACGGTTGGGTGTCTCGCCAAGAATGCCAGCGCACTTTCCAACTCCCCTGCGTTACCCGTAACATCCATACCGAACCATTCCCCCAAAGGTGTGTGAACCAACCATGGGCTCAATAGTAGGTATCCACCCGTGATGAGCGATCCGAGGAGGTTGTTGGCAGCCATCATCTGCGGTCCCGTGTAGGGTTGAAACGTGGTGAAAATGTAGTCCTGCGTGCTGTTGGTGAGACCGTCAAACAGCAAATTAACCCCCAACAACAATAACCCCCAAGCGGTCTGGCCGCTGTGCGTGCTTGGCTTGTTGAGTTTCTTTGAGCCCGAGTGCAGCGTAAATACCGCGACACCGGCGGTGACAGCCGCCACGACGAGATATTTATATAACGGATACCGCTTCCGAAAAAGGGTGATGTGTAAAAACATGACCGGAAGTAACTTGCAAGACTTTGCGAGGATGTAGGTGATGTAATCGATATGCGCGAGCGCCGCGTAGCCGAACGGGGCTGCCAGGGCGTTCGTAAACGCGACGAGAACCAACGGACCGACCATCTCCTTTCGGGGGATCATGCTGGGCGCTGTCTGCCCGCGGGGTGTGGTAGCGTAGATGAACAACTGGCCAGCGAGACCGGCAAAGAGCGATTGGATCGTCAACAAAAAGACGGGGAATTTAAACTTTTCGGTGATGGTGCTGCTGCCGTCGCCGTCCAGGGAGGTGGAGGTGGAGGTGTATGTCGTTGTCGTGAGCTTCTCTTGCAAATATGCCCATGTCAAACTACAACCAAAACACACAGATTATTAGCCTTACTCAACCCACGATATCAAACACCACGGGAGGTAGAAAGGGAAAGAGGCGGGGGAGGTCTTACAAAGAGACATAAATACCAGCGACGTCAATCACCAACGTCGCGAGGCCAGCTTCCTTCTTCTTCTTCCTCCCCTTCACCGCTGTATCTGTATTCCCCGCGCTCTTCCCAGTTCCCGTCGTCGTCATCTCCTCGACTTCTCGTTCAGCAGCAGTGCCTTTTTCCCGTAGCGCACCATTTATCTTGTCGCCGTCAAGAATTCCGTTCGGTACAGCTGCACCAGCCATTTCCAACTGACTGCCCTGCGGTGTTGTGCGATCACGATCTTGCTTCGAAAAGTACTCCGACGAAGTCGAGGTCTGCCGCCGGATGGGCGTCGCTTGTTTCGAGCGGGCCATTATTCCAACGCCCTATATCCGCGCGCAAACGCAAATTGAAACAATTTACTCAAACCCAAAAACAGGAGTTTGTATTAGAAGGGGGAGAAATAAAAAAGGTCAACTAAACGAGTGACAGTGACAGTGACAGTGACAATGACAGAAACTCAATCCTGCGTTGTAAAGGAGTAGTGAGTGCGGTGGTGGTAACATGTTAATCACCAGCTCGCTCGCGCGTCGCAAATCGAATACGGTATATCGAATCGCATTGGATTGGACAGGGTGGCTTTTCGGAAACGCGGCCACTAAAAAAGTTCACGGCAGGCACAGCCGCACAGGCACACACCTGAGACCCCTAAAAATAATTGCTAACCTTAATCAGAACCCAGAAAGCGCGGGGGGGATACCCCACCTAATCGACGCTAGGTTTAGCACTCCCGCTGATAAGATACAGTCTGTGGGGTAGTTATTAGCCCCGTGAGCCCCTGAAGGTCTTGAACTCGCCTTACACAGGGCAGTAGGTACCGACACCTTGACTGACAAGCCAAACAATTTCCTTCAACGGGCTATCCTAACGTAACTGCTTATAGTTTAATAGCTGTTTTAAACGTAAATCAGCACCTCAATCTGGAAAAAGAGCTGCTTTATGCCTTGGTCAATTTCCTAGTACGGAAGATGTGTGTGTTCTAGCACGTCGGGTGAGGGCCTTGGAAAGTCGACGCGCGTAAATCAGCCCGCTTCGCTGTACAACCTTTTTCTGAGTGAATAAGGCATGTACATACACGCGCACATCGACCTCATCATGTTTACCGCCACTCGAAGATATTAATTAACTTTGGAGCACCTGCGATTGATTGCCCCATGGCTCTGTTTCGTCTCTCGTCGTTCTCTTGGATTGCCCTCCTTGTTCTTCTTTACGAAATCGAAGAGCAGATTCAATTCCCCAGCACGATCCGACTGCTGGAGAATTCCGTTTGCCAGAGGCACTATGCCTCGATTCCCGGGTTCTCCGGTGTGATACCTGTGGACGAATCTCTGTGCAAGATCGGCACGATTCAACATCACTTAGCCTCGGTGAGAGGCTGGTATAGCGTTAGCAGCACTCTACCGAGTAAGCAAATCACTCGATCGTAGCTTCTCAAGTCCAGGCCAGCATTGGTGACACATCAGCAGTGCTCGTGCTCGGGCCGTCCTATGGACGATTGGCCGACGGCGTCGGGCGACGTCCAATCCTCGGAATAGTCACCATTGGCATGATCCTAGGTCTGGCATGGATATACACTGTTTGTAGGGCTGCCCCCGCTCGCTTCCTTTTCTATCGGGGGGAAGAGAGTTAAATGTATTCCGAATATAATCTAGGCGCCTGCTGGGCTTCTTTCCCAACCGAGTGGGTGTGGTTGATCGTCTTGCCACGACTCATCGGGGGCGGGCCTTTCATGGCCATCACCCTCCATGCCACTATGGCGGCTGACCTTTGCAATGACGATACCAGGTGAGAGAGAAACACACAAACATCAGCCAGATAAACTTTTTTGGTCCGTCTGATATTAACTAACCCCCGGGACCCAGGAGCCAAACACTATACCGCCTATTCTGCTTCAAGCTAGCGGTCGAGCTCGCCTTGCCCCAGCTCGCGTCAATATTACTGCAGCACTCGCTTTGGCTACCATACATGCTGTGTGGATTAGCGTTGCTCGCGACGTTGCCCATTATCAAGGCTCTGCCAGAAACACTTTCTAGGACCGCCGAGCCGGTGGACTGGAAGCGTATAGGGAAGCCTCTAGATTTGGCAGTTTTCCACCGATACAAGGACCTTGTCGCCAGCAGCAAAGGCGTGTGGCTTGGTCTCATTGTGACGTTCATTGTCCAGATGAGGTACAACGTCGTCCAAATCCTGCCGCCTTATGTATCTGTCCGGTTTGGCTGGAGTATCTCCGAGGCTAGTTTCCTTTCTTCTTTATTTTTTTTTTTTTTTTGCTCGCCATTAGAGCCAGCCGCTTACAGAACCTTCAGACAGCAAAGCTACTTTCTATCATACCAGGTGTCAGCCTCGTTATCTACTTGGTGCTCCCACACCTGACCGACGCCCTTCACGCCCGCCACTTCTCGATAGCGTGGGTCAATCTAAGAGTCTTGTGTCTGAGTTGCTTGGCCCTCCTTGTCGGAGTCGCCATCATATCCATCTTGCCAGGCATTGTCTGGTTGATGGTTGGTAAGAAAGCAACTTTTTTTTTTTTTTTGCGCCGCTTGGCTGTATTAGTCGACCGACTAGTCATTAATAACAGCATCTTGTCTCAGGAATCATTATTTTCTCGGCTGGCTTCAACGTTCGGGCCCCGATGCTCGCTGTCCTGGCGTTTTATATCGATACCGGGAAAGACACGGCCCAACTTTACACCTTTATGTCTGTCACCGAGGCGCTGGCTCATGTTGTCGGCAGCCCCGTGCTGGAAGCCATCTGGGGTGCGGCGGTGGAACTAGGCCCACCCTGGCTTATATTGCAATACCTTGTGGTGGATGTGAGTAGTTAATACACCATCCTTTAAAAATACAACATTCTCATCGTGGGTGTAGGGACTCCTCCTTGTGGCAGCTGTGCTCTCCTTTCTTCTCCCGACCGGCACTCAAACCGCCCGAACAATTTCCGCGGACGACCCCGACCCAGAGTCGGAGGGTCTCATACAGGGCAATGACGATGTGGAAGGCCTGATAACAGCAATTGCTGAATGATGGTTTTTTTGGCTTGACTAATAAAAGTTGAACGCGCCAAGTGGTTCATGGTCTGCTGGGGTTTCAGACGGCAGAGTCTGTAAAGTTAGCCGTCGCCACACCAGACGTTCGAATTAGGGAGAGAGGGAGAGAGAGCATTTACTTGGCGGGCAAATTTGTCGGCGGTGCCGCGAGGATATAATACCAGACTAACACACTCTATGCTCTGCCGAGGTGGGCAATTCCGCGGAGGATTTGGTAGCTGAAATGCAGCATGTGCACAAACTGGGGGGTTAGCGGATTAGCCCTTGGGTGGTTCACTCGTCTGAGAAAATGCGTCATCATTAGGTGAAGCGCCCAACAGCAACATACCCCGTGCGGTCCCGCCGCTCGTTTTTGAGTCAAAGGCCTTGAATAGTAAGATCTCGTGTGGGTTATGTCCGCTCAGGTAGTGCCACCGATGATCCTCGTGGAAGAAGACATTGTAAGTTTCCGAGACTTGATGAGGGTACACATTGTCAGATGCTATCAGATCTCGCGAGTAATCGACGCTCGTAGAGTCAAGGACGGCGAGGGGCCAATCAAAGAGCGGCCCGTGTAATGGCCTCCAGGCACTGATGAAAAGGAGCTGTCATCAGTACAATACCATAATTACAGGCTGGCGATTGGGAGGGAAAGATGGCTTCTGGGATCAATGCATCTCTCACCTGATTAACTGCCATCGACGATCTTGGAGAGCAGGGTCCAGCAGATTTCGGCGACGCGCAACATAGTTGGCAGTTGCTCTGGCGTAATCTGGTGTGAAATCTATACGGTAATTAGACATATCAGCAAAAAAACTCCTAATGTCACAGACGCTTCTGAACTTGTGTGTACCGGCATGTACACCCTGGACAGGCTGGGCGATGTTGGGGTCGGTGCCTCGTGCTAATTTAGGGAACTGGCTGTCACGCCTCCGAAACTGAAGAACGGTTGTCAATCTCAATAATCCTTTATGCAGATTCCGATAGAGAGGAGTTCCATCGCTCACCCGGAAGGCAAACGTGATGACGGTTTCCGCCCCAAGTCGTTCCCGCAGAAATGGTTCCATCTTGGGCGCCACTCGACTCGTTACTAGGTCAGAGTCCTGATACTGGTCAGGCGTAAGGGCGTTGAGGAGAGCAGCCCCTCGCGCCTCGTTGGCTTCAGCGACCTCGAAACCTTCTCGGTCTAGAGAGAAGCAGCGTTTCCCTTCTCGAATGTCGTGGACTTTTACGTTGTGATAGGGCTGGGAGACCTCGTTCGTATGTTGTCGTCCAGGTATTCCGCCCGCTGGGATATTGATGTGGAAGGGCTTCACTGTCCGGTACTCTTCAAGCGGGCTGAGGTAGTGAAATGTTGCTAGAGTCGAGGAAAATCGGGGGCTGTTCGAGTTCCGGGTCAAGCTCAGGCCCATTGCCTAGCACGAAACGATGAGCAAGGTACCTTTGGTGTCTTGATCAGACAAGATTGATGACATACCCGAGACAAATGTACGAGGCGAAAGGCTGGTAACATCTTGGTTGAAGAATTACTTTACACACACTCTTTTTCCTCTCCTCTCTTTCTCTCTGTGTCTGTGTGTGCAGAGTAGACAATGGAGGAAACGCGAATGGTAGAGGCGACGTGGAGGGACTGCAATAAAAAATCTATCTACCTACCTGCACCTGACAGAGGACGGATGGCCCGAATTAGTTGATAGGTAATAACTGCAACGCACGGCAGACTTGCCGTACCAGCAGTGGCGCTACAGGTCTGCGTGTAGATGTATATACATGTAGGTCGGGTGGGGCAGGCGGGGTCTGTATCGAACATGCAGTTAGGCAGACAAAGGATACACAGCTGGTGCCCAGCGATTTCTTTGGCAGAAGCGCATTACCTACATCAATACCTTACGTCCGCGCATCATGATGAAAATGGTCGCGACTTCAGTCAGCGGAGCCGTCATATCTGGAGGACCTCCTCTCCGTACACAGGGAGGAGTCCTGCCTACTGTCATACTTGGGGCCGGGATACTTGGCCTGTCCACAGCGTACCACCTCGCGCTCGCCGCCAATGAGAGCAGCAGTGTCGGACACTCTCGGCACGGTGGTGATGTGAACATCGTCGTGGCAGACCCGGCTTCAGCCATCTGCAGCGGAGCCTCTGGACAGTGTGAGGGCGCACTGGGTCTATTCGGCTTCCCGAAAGAAATCACTCCGCTAGCCGAGCTTTCCTACAGATTGTATGCACGGCTTGCTGAAGAGAAGGATGGAAGGCGTCAATTTGGATATTCGCCCATGATTCTCCACGCCATCTTCTCCGGGAAATACGACCCAGCCAACCCTCGGCTACCGTTTCCAGTCAAGCGACAGGAGGACTTGTCCGATCTCCCTTGCTGGCTCAAGGTGCAGTCTTCCTGGGCGGCAGGCTTGATGGGTGATGAGTCTGTTGCGGCAAGAGTGTGAGCTCTTCTCGAACTGATGCCCTCATCAGGCTTGTCACATTGACTAAAAAGCGTACAAGGGACCCGCTCAGATTCTGCAGTTTCCTCCACGAAGAATGCACGAAGCTCGGCGTCCGGTTTCTTCTCAACTCCGAGCCGGTTCGCGTTCACAGAGCTGATGACGAGTCTGTCGGCGGCCTATCTGCCATTGAGATCGAAATGCACAGCCCTGACGAGTCCGTTCGCGTACCTTGCCGCAATTTGGTCATCTCCGCGGGTTCTTGGTCCGCCAAGGTGTTCTCCTCGCTCTTCCCGTCAGCAAAGGTGGAGATACATATGGCCGACCAGCAGAATGTCCAGAATTGGCTGCGATTCAGCAAACCCCTTGCGAGCAGCGATGAGGCCTCCGATCTGGGCGCATGCCAGCAAGTATGGCTAAGCCCACTGGGTGACAATGTCGATCTTCACATGTCCTCATTTGAGGATGGGGACTTGTACGCGGCGGGAGCAATTGAGCAGGGCAACATGGAATCGCTACCACCCCTCCCTGATTTGGTTCTGCCATCACCAGAAGAGGTTGAGAAACTCAAGGGCCTCGTCTCCCAGTACGTCGAGCTTGGACCCGAGGGACAAGGTCGAGAACTGGTTGGAAGCGGTCGGGCATACATGCCTGGCACCTCCCATGGCAAACCTATCATGACGAAAGTCCCGTGGAATATCCTCTTCCCTGACAGCGAAGAAGGATTGCAGGACAAAGACCCTGATGGCGGGGTTTTTATGAACTTCGGCCATGATCTGGACGGATTCACGCTCGGGCTCGGATCCGGTAAGGTAATGGCAGAGTTGATTCTCGGAAGACAACCCTCGGTCAATCTATCACCTTTCGGACTACCAGGTTTGAAGGCATGAGGGCAGAGCATAGGAGGCAGATGGAGGCATACGATATTTAACACAGATTGACATTCTTCTGGAAGAAAACACTACTCATCAGAGAGAGCGTACAGCAGGCAGACCCAGTGTCAGGCGCCTAGGCAGACGGGCGAAACTGAGCCATATCACATTCATGTACCAACAAGCTCATCTGGCAATGCCCCGGCGTTCAGAACTCGGTCAAGTGAGTCGTCGACCCCCTGCGTGCGATGCCGGATTGATTCTTCAACACCCACTCCCTCCATGGCTTCTCTTCTGCTTTGCTGGGGTCAAACTTCCACCCAAGCCAAGGCATGTCCTGGATCTGCTGTTCGCTGTAATTCTCTGCCTTCGGGGGCCAGAATGCGCGCCAGGGCTGTTCCTTGGCTGCAGTGCTGGTCGTGCTCATACTCATGGAGCGACCCGCCTTGGCTCTTCAAACTCGTATGTTAGTGGCTTCTTTACCTTGCCTCACGGTCTATGACTTACGCGTTGAGCACCGCGGCGGTTCTTAGAGACATCCTGAAGTGATCTTGTAGCCTTTCTATTGTCGTTGAAAACAGCTTGCGTTGGGATCTCGCTGGCGGGGTGCAACTCATCGATTGCGGTTCACAGATGTTCGGGAATCAATGCTGAAGGCCTCCAAGAGCGTGCGTCTTCTTTATTGCCAATCAGGATGGCTGACGCTATTATCGCCTGGACCTTGAGCGACCACATCTATCGCGTGTTCATGCAACCCCCAAACAAAACGTCATCAGCACTTTGTGGTGCAGCTCAGAATATGTCGGCAGTAGCGCTGGCCGTTCTTATTGGCACTTCTGGTAACACAACCCCCTCACCAACATGCAGTTATCGGCGGAATATGGTGTGGTAATCTACTCTCTCTGGACACTATGGCCCTATCATGTTCGCCCGTGCCCTGCCTCCCCACCCTCGTCGATATCGTCGCCGTCACTAACAGTGGAAGAGTTAAAGAGACGTCGTTCCACCCGCAGAACAACAACATGCGCAGCAAGCTGGAGGAGACGTGGGCATCGCGTGCGGCCTTCAAGCAGCAGAGTCTCGGTCGAGCGAGGCCGTGTTGCAGGCTGGCAAGTGCTATTACAAGCTCTGAGACGCGCAATTCTCTAGCTGCTGCAGCAGACTACTGCCAGCCTTGTCTCATCAAAGTGCACAATTGGCAACCCACAGGCAAACCAACAACACATCAGGGCGGGCGACAGGCAACCGACAAGGCAGCCAATAGGCAACCGACACATCAGGTAGGTGACAGGCGACCGGCAGGCAATGCGCATGTCATGTTGAGACTCCTACTCGAAAATATTTGTGCTGCCCTGTATTACGTGATTACCCAAGTCTGTAAACTCTAGTCTCTGGTACCACTGAAGTCAGCCTTGCCCTTGCACGTCTTCGTTCCAGGCGTCCGCTGTTGTCGAGAGTAATAATAGCCGAGTCGATAAGCTACTAGA
This sequence comes from Diplogelasinospora grovesii, assembly GCA_033297225.1. Taxonomy (NCBI): domain Eukaryota; kingdom Fungi; phylum Ascomycota; class Sordariomycetes; order Sordariales; family Diplogelasinosporaceae; genus Diplogelasinospora; species Diplogelasinospora grovesii. The sequence continues at coordinate 347,567 of MU853758.1, forward strand.
ACTGAAGTTACATATCCGTAGCTTTGCAAAACGATGGTATAATTATATGTGTGCCCACGCTTTGGTGCCTGCGGTCGAAAAGGCTCGCGATATCCGCAATGTCTGTTCATCCTCCCGTCCAGCCGAGGTACCCAGTCCTAAGACGTTTGTTCTTCTCCTCCCGCGGACAGAACAAGCGCAGGCAGAATGACGAGCCGCCTTTACAGCTGTCTGGACAAGACCCGAGCGTGTGGGAAGCTTCGTTGTATGAGTACATGTCGCAGCTCAATGAGAAAGATAGGCAATATGTCCTGAGAATTGGGCTGTCTCCGGACCTCAATGGGGAGGCGATGAACCAGTATTCGCGGTCCCTTACAGGGTCGTACTCTCAACGGCGTTCGACGAAGGTCTTGGCAGCAGTCCAGCCGATTGCGGCGGCTATCAAGTCTTTTGCACGGGTTATTGATGCCATGGTATCCTCCAATCCGCAAGTTGCCGGGCTCGTATGGGGATGTGCCCAACTACTTATCGAGGCAGGTGCTTTCTCTATATCACAGCGCATTCTTCTGGTGTTGTAGGCCCCCGAGTCTTGACATGCTGATGATATGGTCAGATGTGCATGAAACCGATCCAGATACATGAGAAGATCGTCGCAATGCTGGAAACTCTGTCCGTCTATCTTCCACTATTCGAAACATGGCGCCGACTCTTTCCCAAGGAATCGTTCACTGACCTGTCCAACCGCATGCGAATCACATGTGTGCGATTCGTCGCCTTTCTTGTTCAAGCAATCAAGTTTCTGCGAAGGAACACAGCATGTAAGTGACTATTATATTAGGCCCATGGATTCTGGATGACATCATAACTTGGTGAATGGCTAACCAGTTTTCAGCCAATATGCTTCTGTCTATTGTGTTACCGAGCCTTGAAACCAGATTCACAGACGCCGAGCAAGATATCAAACGCCAGACAGACCATCTAAGAATTCAGATTCAGACAGCCGAGGCCGAGTCAGCCCAAGCGAGACATCTGGTTATTCACGACATGCTGCGGACTGCAACAGGGAACATGGAACGGCAAAGAGCGAAACCGACCGTTACGTTGCCTTTCCGCTATATCCATCATTGCATCCGCAACCCAAAGTTCTTCGGAAGGGAAGCAGAGTTGACGGATCTCCACGCCAAACTGGCACCCGGGCGGGTAGACCACCCGGACAGCAGCACCGAGCTCTGTAGTGTTGTCCTTTACGGGATGGGCGGGCTTGGGAAGTCTTCCATCGCGATCGAGTACATGTACCGGTATTTCGACACATACGACGTCATCATCTGGATGTTTGCCGACAAGCAAGACAAACTGGAGGCGCAGTTTGTCCAGCTGGCCAGATTCCTCGGCTTGATTGTGGACGACGGCCGGACGGATAAGGCCCACGAGGATGTTCTGCATTGGATCGCGAACTGCGGTCAGTGTGGTCTCATATATACTTAATACTACCTTGGGGCATTTGCTAATGTTTTGTTTTTTTCCCCCTTTTTCCAGATGTCAATTGGCTTTTTGTGCTGGACAATGCGGATGACATGTCCATACTGGCACCATTCTGGCCAGCTGCGAAGCACGGCGCCATGATTATCACAAGCAGAAATCCGCATTATACCGGTCAAGGGTCCTTTGCAACAGCGGGAATCGCGATACGAAGTTTTGGGGTCCAAGAAGGGGCACAATTCCTCTTGCGTGGCCTCGCCATCGACGATGACCCTACGGATTCCGACAAGGAAGCTGCGACGACCATCTCGGGGCTTTTTGACGGGCTCCCGCTGAGTCTCCGGCAGGCGTCGTGCTTCATGAAGAGCAAGGGCTGCCTCCCCCGGGCGTACTTGGACGTGTGGGCCCAGAGAAGAGACGCGCTGGAGCGGACGCCGATACCCGGCTACACCAAGACCATGGCGGATGTCTGGGAGATGTCGATGGGCACCCTGAGCCAGGACGCACTCGACGTTCTCGACTTGCTCACGGTGATGGACCCTGACGCAATCCCGACGGAACTGTTCAGGAAACATGGCCATCTGGCCACGTTCACGGGCGCTCTCGGTGACCCCCTGCGTTATCTCGACGCGGTCGAGGGTCTCGCCAACCAGTCCCTGGTTGAATCCAAGGACCTCGGGGACATCCTATCGCTGCATCGTTTCTTCCAAGACTCCACCTTCGACAAACTCAAGTCCCGTCCGGATAGGTGCTCTGAGGTATACCGGTCCGTCCTCTCCATGGTCAGCCGCGCCGTGCCGACCGATGATTATCTGTCCATGAAACATCTGGATGCTTGGCAGGTGGTCGAAATGTACATTCCGCACCTCGAACAGCTCCACAGGCGGGCCTTGCATGTCGACGTCATGCCGCCCGCCGCTTTGGACTTTCTGTTGTCTATATCAGGAAGGGTTGCTGGGTGAGAAGATCCCTGAGACCCCACCCCCACCCCCGTCGACGTCGTTTTGTTATTAACAAGTTTGTGGGAAGGTACTATCACGAAACGGGCCGGTACGCGTTGGGCGAGCACTTGCTCATACAAGCAGAGAATCTTGCTTCAGAGCATGCGGAGGAGGTAAGCGCAGAGATGCTTGCAAAGGTCTATTATTACCACGGCAGGATGTGCCAGGAGATGAATCAGCCGATCGGTGCCGTCGAGAACCTGGAAAAGGCCATAAGCCTGTGGGAATCGATAGAGGAGGCGCCCGACCTAGGCCCTGGCGAAGAGGCCTTTCCCGCTATCCTGTACGAGAACCTCGGAATGTCCTGCATCGGAGCGAGCAGGTTCGACGAGGCGAAGGACGCCCTGCAGAAAGCTATCGACCTTGCTCACCTGCCCGACGCACCTTCTCACCAGGTGCTCGGCGATTTCATGCAGTGTATGGCTGCCTGTCATCTTCACGAAGGCGATGTGGACGCGGCCGAGGACATGGGTCGCAGGGCCCTCCTGGAACGTTGCGGGGAGAACAACGAAAATCGAGGAGGAGCCTTGTACACCCTGGGAAACGTCTATCTGCGTCAGCGCAAATACGACGAAGCTCTCGAGCTCCACCAGGAGGTCTTGGAGTTGTATACCAAAGATCTCGGGAATATGCATCATTGGGTCGCGGATTCGTGTCATAAAGTTGGCTGTATTCTGGCAATTCCGGAGTTCGGACGTGGCGATTTGGCTCAAGCAGAGTAAGGACTTGAGAAGGCCCAGATTTTCTGTCCGAAGGAGCTAACTGTGATCGTTGAAGGGAGTTCCTCCGGAAGTCTTTGCACATATGGACAGCACCGAACGACAGTGGCAACGCGCACTCTGCACGCTCGATGGCACGAACAAAATGGAAACTGGCGAATGTGCTGAGACTGGCGGATCCAGAGTCACAAGAAGCGCAACAATTACACGCCGAAGCTCGCGAGGTTGTCATGGACCAGCTAGGACTGGACTTGGACGCTAGTGATACTGATGCCCAAGGAGAAATTGTTGACAACCTTGTCTGGTACTGGAGTAGATAGATAGGCGCAGAGAATCATCAAATAGTTTAACCTGATGATGTTGCAACGTTCGTGTCTACGATTTATTGACGTTGGAACACAACAAACCCCTGACTTTCCTGTCAATGGCTGTGCCGTAAGGGATAAGTGCAACACCATGTTCATAGAAATTGATCACATTAATCACAACTTAACACCGACACAGTGATCTATTTCACAATGCTCGTATATTCTCTGCTCTCGTCTACACCTACATGCCTGTCTAGTCATCTCTCATAAGATATCTTAATGGTTCGACAGGCGCTGCAGCAGGAGCGCTGAGGTGGAGAAGTAGTGTTCGGTCTGTCGTTTGAGCATCGGTCCGGATAAGAGAGGTAAGGAGATTGTTGAGCGCTCGCGTCGGTGGTGAGAGATGCCAGCCAAGTCCAGACGTCATGCGGCGGCGGATACGGTACAGGATGAGAGAAAGGATGGTCGAAGGATGTTGAAGTATATCGAAGGACGGTCGGAGGTGTGAGTAAATGAGGTGAGGGAAGACGTTCTGGTGTGTGGGTTATAGTGACCAATCTTGGCGGCAGAGGGGGCGTAACAGTGGAAGGGATGACGTGGTTAACGAGGAGCCGGCAGGACACGATCTGTGGGCCGAAGAACTCAGCTGGACAAGCCTGTATAGCTATGACAGCCCGGCAGCGAAGGGTCCGCCGGAAGCCCAAGCCGACATTATGGCCAGGTAGTGTAGAGTAGCCGGTCGGTCGCCGAACTAGAGGTGAGATAAGATAAGGGAGTGACACCGGTCCCGGAGCGAGCCCGGCGAAATGCTTTTTCGTAAGATAAGGAAATGTCGTTACATCGTTTCCCGCCCGTCAAAGAATAACTTGCGTGCCTTGCGGCAGTCAGATCTGGAAATGACCCGAACCTATGGGGCGCTGCCAAATCCGACCCAAATAAGAGCGCCCAGAGAACGTGGCTAGGCAATTAGTAAATAATCCCAACTCTGAGAACTCCAATGGTAACAAGATATACGGTGTTTTATTACAGCCTCGGACCATGGCGATCACTTCCGAGGCCCTACTCGGAAGGTTGAGATGCCTGCTGTTGGCGGCGCATCTTCTCAGCCTCGAGGTTCTCGTAAAGGAGAAAAAGTGCTGTCTCGTTCGCTTTCGCCGTGCCCATGATGGTAAACATCCTCTCGCCCGTCTCGTCATGCGGAGCCTGGTCATCAGGGTTAGCAGTTGAACAACGTGATTATTGGCTTTGTTCGATTCCCACCTTGGCGATTGAGATTCTTGCTCCCGAAGTCTTGCGAATTTCGCTGATTTTGGAGCCAGCACGGCCAATGATACAGCCAACCATGTCCGCGGGGATGCTGATGTTCTGCGTCTGGATTTCCTCCCCGTTTTCATCGTGTGTCGGGGGACCGCGCGAGGCAGCATCGGAATCAGAGCGACGAGTATATGGGCGCGGCCCACCGTTGCTGAAGTCGGCTCCGTTGCCGGTTCGCGTAACACGGGAGCCACCACCGTACGGAGCCCTGTCCTGCTGCACATAGCCGCCGCCGCCGCCACCGCCACTGCCCATCGCTGGTGCGCCTGGAGTCTGGGTACGAACGACGGGGTTGTAGAGAACGGTGCCGGTGCCGCGCTGCCAATCGTCGACCAGGCACTTGCAAATCTCCCACACCGCGCGCTGGATGCCCTCCGGGGTGCCTTGGACTTCGACCACCCGCTCGGTTGACTGCGGTAGCATCTCTTTCTGTGCCACCATGCGCACGCCCGACACGTCTTGAATGTGCTTGATTTTCAGGCCCGCCCGGCCAATGATGGTACCCATCTGGTTGTGAGAGATGAGGAGCTTGATAGCTACCGAGGCAGTCAGCATGTGCCCCACACAAATCTAGCGGCGGGCTGCACTGTACGGTGAGTTCCATTGCCCTGCACGATGCCACCCATGCCCATGGCAGGAGCACCCTCCAGCAAAGCTCGAGCGACAACAGCGTACGCTCTCGAAATGGCATCACAGCCGCCCGTGATGGTCAGAACACGATCGTGCACCCCTTGTACGACCTTGCTAACTCCGGCCTTGACACCTGTTTCGTCTCGCAAGTCAGCGACATTCTTGCCGCCCTTCCCAATGATCACACCGGCCTCCTTGGACGATACGATTGCTCTCAATGTCAGCTGCGTCTGAGCATACTCTTCATCGGTCTTAGGCGCTGGCTCTCCATCAGGACCAAGACGAGGCTCGTTGTCGTTTAGCTTGAGCTGGTCGATCGAGTCGCTCAGATCACCCCCATTGGGTGGGAGACTATCTTGAACTGAAGACATGTTGATGCCAGAAGATCTGTCAACGTCTGAGTAAATCGCAATGCGTCCACGTGAGCCGTCCCAGGGGCAATATAGCAACAAGTTTTGCAATGCTGTCGCGCGAGACGTCCGGCGAGTGTCAGTGTCCTCTGGGGGGCTTTCTCTGCACGTGAGAGTTAGCTGTGATGCAGGATAGCTTCAAGGTCCAGAACCCCGCTTAAAGCATGTGCAAAGAACAACTGCAGTGCTGATAACCGGAGATAAGCGTTCTGAAGCAGGCAGGCTCCTTCACTTGGAGTAATTGATACAAGAGAGCGCGACAAGCACGAGTACAGATGGAGAGATGGTGCGCGACAGTGAGCTCGCCCGCAGGCGGCGCTGGCGCTGGCGGGGCAGTCAGTCAGTATGCACATACCTTTTTGCAGAGAGCGGAGGATGGTGGTCAGGATGTGGGAGGCGGGGCCAATTGGTGGTGTGTGTTATCCTTTTGGCGTCTGCTGTGCCGAACGGCGGGGTTTCTGGATCGCCTGAGGAGCAGGGGAGATAAGGCGCCGCGCCGAAGGAGGAGGCAAATCCAGGGATTCGGAAGAGGTGAGAATGAGAGGGCACGGGATTGAGAATCCCGAGTCGCGCGGAAAGGTAGTCGGCGAGGGGGACAGCGTAATTCTAGGAAACAGGTATTTTGGGGGCTGAATCCACCACAGAAAGACCAAAAAAGAGAATTGAGAGAGAAGAGAAAACCGGGGAGAGAAGAGGGGTTGGCGGGTGATGGTGGGAAGTTTTTGGCGATGGAGACAAGAGAGGTCCAGAAGTTCTGTGAAAGAAAGAGCCAAACTTCAATACCAGTTCTGTCCAATTACGGTGCTGCTCAGAGCAAGTGCAAAAGCCAGTAGGCTGTTGCGGAGGAGCAAAAATGACCGTGTGAACATGGCCAGTGACAGGGAAGTCCCGGCAGGGTCCCAATCGAAGCAGATGCGCCTTGAGGTTACCATTACGACGCAGCAACTTCTGTTTGCAAGTGGGGTTTTGGCTTTTGGCGTGGAATCGCTCGAGCGAAAAGCGTCTTTGCAAATCCGATCGCGCTTCCCCCACGGTAAAGACTGGTGTCAGAAGTCGCTTGGAAGTTCTATCTACCTCTTCGAAGTTTCCCTCATGTCCAAGCGCCGTTGAGGTCCCACTCTATCACTTCTCGCACTGATGGTTTTTTTCCCATGGCCCCACTCAAGCTCTGAGCTCTCTCTTCCTCTGATGCTGACTGACTGCCTCGCTCTCCCCTCATTCGAGCCCCGTCAATGCATACCCCAACCTCACGATTTTCAAGGTGACAGAACTTGATAGTTGATCACACTTGCACTTGCAGACTCTGCTGTTGCGATACCGGGAAACAGCATACCGCGACTGTTGCGCACTGGGCGCAACTTCTGTTTTCTCGCCCAGCGCGCTTGCCTCCGGCGGTCCAAGGTTTGGGTAGCTCATCAAAGAACCATCCTCCCGTTTGAGCCCGCCTATCTTATCAAACTCTCCGCCCCCTGAGCTCACAATGTCACCAGCCTACGCCATTCGCATCTCACCTAAGCCTTCCCTCTCTGCCTCATCTTGGAACAAGATATCTCAGCCCTGTCCGATGCTCACTGTTGGCCTGGCTCGCCGCTCTTTCCGCTCTCTCCCGCCGGATGATGACGACAGAACCCAATTGCTTGACGTGGGGTTTGTCAAACGTCACTCACCGGCTCGGGGGCGTCTCCAAGCCCTCTTATCGGTGGGTGGTGGTCTTGCTGGTGAAGTTCCGGACAAGTGAAACTCAGACCGTTGGTTCCATTGAGCTCGCTTTCTTCTTCCCGCCGTCGTCTAATAGCCAATTCTGCACCTCTGGACATACATAACTACCGCTCTCGAGCCGTGGACTTTGCCCTCGTCATGAGCAAATCCTTGGTGCTTCAGACGGCGTGGAGGTTGTATCACCACCCACGTCCATTGATCGACGGACAGCTATTTGTGGTCAGATCTAGTGCTCTTCTGATCTGTGCAGGAGGGGTCACCCCATTCACCCATCACAGCGGATACGCGCATGCACCCGCTGACCATTAGCCTGACTGCCTCCTCTGAAGTGTAAGCAGTCTAGAAAATCATTTCTGGCCGCGTTTGTTTTGCATCCCACTCCTCAAACCAATCGCCTGTCACGAGGGCACATGGAACTAGACTATCCTAGCTGAAGAGCCGCACTTGACTGGCTACCCTCGGAGCGGAGGTTTCTCTAGATGATATCTCTGTCCGATCTTGCTTGCTGGTCTGGGAGCACAGGCAAGCCTCGAACCCCACCAAGGAGCAACGCACACTCCATATTTTCGCAAACCTGTGTAAGTCCCTTCAACCCACACTCGCTCTGCATATCCAAAGAACAGACATATGCTGTGCGACTCGATGCTGCGGCAAAGCTCGCAGCCGACCAGCGGGAAACAACCAAGATTTTTATATTGCTTGATTGAAATAGGACCGCAAAGTCGATGACCGGTGTGCAAATAATATCTAGCTGCAGACCAGTCCCGGTCAAGCCCGCCCGCCGCTATTACCGCTCGTGCAGGTTGTGTCATCGGCAAGCGACATCACCACCATCATCACCGGCTCACACTTCCTTACTTCCCTACTGGCTACCTGCCCAAATGGAAGACCGGTCACAGAACCCGCGAACGCCAAAACAATTTTAGCTAGTTATTGTCAAGACCCTTCCTTTCATTGTCGGGGCGGTAGTCCTTCTGATTTAACCCCCGGTCCAACCACACGGGCACCACCCCTTCCTCTTCGCTCCGCCGTTTCCATTCGGGGTTTTGTTTCGTCTGGGCTTTCCCTATCAGATCACTTTTCAACTGTCTCTATGCAGCTAAGTAATTCGATTGGTCCATCCAAAGACTTGTTCAAGTGGGGTTCTTTGTACCGTCTATCCTCCCCATGCGGCCCACGAGGGCACGGGTTTTCCACTCTGCAGTAGCCGCTTCGCTTATGTAGGTGCTTTGAACGACGGAGTGGGGTTCGTTTCTTGTTCTTTTTCCATTCATGATCAGATTCAAGGATACATACAGTAATACTCCCTTAGGATGCAGAGACTTCACAAAGCTTGCGTGTCGCCGTAGCTTTTCTGTGTGTCAGTAGAGTGCCATTGAAGAATGCGCCTCAGGCCGAAAACAAACCTACTGCCGCCAAGATGTGATAATGGATTTGAAATTGCTGGGAATAGAAAAGACCCATGACGCTGCTGTACATGGATCGTTCAGAGCCTCTCTCTCTCTCTCTCTCTCTCTCTCTCTCATGCCTAATAGCCGTTGAACAATGCTACCTTACATAGTATTAGTACTACTATATATGGCCCGAATTGGCTTCATTCATGACACAACGAACTTGCCTGCCCTCCAGACGCAAAAGCCCCCCCCCCTCCTTGCACTTCCCAAGATAACTTAACCACCTTTTACTTCAAAGATGACTATGTAATGAGATGCTACTCAGTTACCAGTAATCAAAGACGTAATTAACCGCTTTTCTCAAGAACTAGCGAGCAAGCAACAAATCCCAACAAATAAAATTCCTTGTATATGTAATAATTGGCAGGGAGCAGATTTATGTGAAAGGTGCATTCCAATACTGTGTTATCTTTGCCGAACATATATCTCTATGATACGTACGACTAAGGCTGGTCATCCCAGGGCACACGCAGAACTACCTTACCGATAGAGATATCAACGTGCTCGGATGTCCGATCCATGTTCAAGTAATCGGCAGGGTTTCGAGCAAGCTGTTCAACATTCACCAGCTGCCCACTCTCGATAAGGTAGGAGGCAATGAGCTACGTGATAACATACTCAGCTTGAAGAAGAACTTCTGAGTGAACCTACCTGGGTGTAAACAAGTACGATGCTCGAGGTAATGATGATTCTGCTTTGAGAAAGTGTCTGTCAATTTGACCATCTCGCTGAAAAGTTACAAAAGACATCCATATACCCAATGTAATAGCTCCCCATCGCCCCGTGCACTTAATACCTTATACCTGACATGTAAATAAGTATGATCGATCTAGTGTAATATGTGTCAACATGACGCCTCAAGAGGAGGAAAGACGACCAAAGACGCCGCCATGAGATAGTAGCCAAAGATAGGCTTAAATGCTCCTCTCCGTCCCGCGGCAAAGGAGTCTTGCCGCCCCTGACTCCTGAAATAGTCCAACCCAGGATGCCCAATCTATCCAGTTCAAAGCGTCTAAGAAGGGGCAATGAGAAAACTCCGACACGCCGGCCATAATACCATGTAAAGCGGGGTCAAATATCCCAAGACGCCCAATATACCACTTCCTGTCTGCAACATCTCCCAATGTGAATGCTCCCCATATAAAAATCCCGTTACTATTCCAGATCCATCATTGACATACATCAATCATCCATATCACATCTAACAGGGGCTTCACATAACCGTGCAAGCTGCGGTTCTTGCTCTTCTCCTGCCAGGGACGACACCAGCAGTGATGCCGCCCTCCTCCTCATCCGCATGCGCTTGTTGCGCCTCGCGTGCTCTCCTTCTCCTCCTCCGGCCATGAGCACCCGCAATACCAGCTTCCTCGTTTGCCTGCATGTAGTCAGCCCATTTCCGCTCTAAGCGACTAGCAGCCGAGAACTCCCCACGAAGCACGCGCTTCGTGTGCTCATCAACCGTCATCTGCCACCCATAGAAACATTTGAGGGCGATGATCTCGGTAGGGAACGTCGGGGCTCCGTTAACTCTGCCGTTGGCAGTGGCACGCCGAGGTCTCTTCACCTCGGCATTCCTGCTTAGAACCTCACGGACACCAGTCCACGTTACGTTTTGACAATCGTAAACAACCAGGCTCAGACCAATTGCCGGGGTGGAGGGACGACCTGCGCCTAGACCAGCGCGTTCGCGCACCATAGTGGCAGCCTCGGCAAGCACGAGGTCACTGATGCGCGTGTTGTCCATGAAGACACTGCGCAGACGAGTGCACTTGCGCATGACCGGGAGCATGCCTGTATCGCCCAGGCTCTCACAATAGCTGATGCTGAGGTGCTCAAGGTTGGGTGCACAAGGTGCTTTAGCAAGGTGTTCCGAAAGAAGTGTATTCGTCAAGTCGGCCAGGTCCTCAAGCTCAAGGTGGGTAAGCCGAGGAGTCGATGCCAATATCGGCTCCAGCGCTGCGTCCGTCAAGCCGGTAACACCGGTCAGCTGAAGCCCCTCTAGGTCAGGAAGAAGATGTCCCAAGGCTTGCACGCTGTGGGTGGTAAGCCTGGAGCACCGGGAGAGGTCGAGGTGGCGGAGCTTTCTCGGTGGGACGATAGGGCGGTCGGTAAGAATGTCAATCTCAGGGTTCAAACCGTGCATCATCATTCGTAGGGCGTTGTCGTTGAGGTCCTCACAGCCCGCCAGTGTAAGGCGCACTAGGTTGTTGGTTTTGAAGATGGCCTGCGCCACTTCGAGGTTGTCAAATCCCTTGATCTCCCGAGCCCGTACGTCCTTCAGCTTGGGGCAGCCCTCAACCACAGTCTTGATGCCGCGAGCGTCCATGTGTTTGCACCACGAGACGTTGAGCGTCTCTAACTGTGGGCAGGACTGAGCGATGATCTTGCAGGTGCTATTGCCGACCGCGGTCAAGCCCGTGAGGTTCAGATTGACAAGTTTAGCGTTGCTTTTCAGTAGGCTGTGCACCGTCGTCCGATGGAGATTCCGGCAGCCCTCCAATGTGGCATTGATCAGATTCTTGCATGCATCGACTACAACCTCTGCCCGTCTGTAATGCTCGACTTGCAGGCATCCCCTGAGATTGAGGTCCTTCACAAAAGGGCCAGCGGCCGAAATGATCTTGGCAAGCGAGTCGGCTGGGATCTCCTGATAGAACTCAGAAGCATCGAAACGTTCCCACAACTGCCCATCGAAGCACATGTTGTAAAACTCCTTGTTCGCGCGCGATGCTCGAACAAGCTCCTTAGGTTGAAGGAAAGAAAGCACATGTATCCTAATCTCGTGCGGCATGCTCGCCCACAAGTTGAACAGTGTCTTCTTCCTCTTGAGATCTGCTGGGAGAGCGATCGTGGTGGACGACGGGGTGATTGCATGTTCGACTTTTCGAACTGCCAACACAGACTCAATGCCATCGTGTTCTGGCGACTCAGAAATTGGGCTGCCTGGTATTGACGTGGGCGCGCTGGAGTAATAGTCTGCCGTTGACGCTTGGGAGAAGTAAGAGCCGGTAGCACTCGGCTGGCTGAATGGGGACGCGCTCGACGACGCTAGACTAACACACGATAAACTGCTCGGAAGGCGATACGGGCTGCTCGAAGCTCTAGGACGACCCAATTGAACCAATGTCGGCGAGGATGAAATGCGTTGAAGACCCCGAAGCAGTCGTTGCCGTCCGCCTCTCTTTGGCTGACCCTGCGTAGGGTTGCCGTCGACCTCGTTGTCAGTGAACACGCCGTCGGGGGTGCCGGAGCTTGGCGGCCCGCTCGCCAATGGACTGTAGGTCTCGATGTCGGCCATGATGACAGCTCGATTAGGAGCAGTAAGATTGAGCACAAAGCCAGGCGAGCAGAAGAGGATGACTGCTTAGGGAGGTATTTCAGCAATTCAACGAAGGAAAATAGCCAATGCCAGAATTGCGCTACTTCCTCCCCCTTCGCCGCAATCGCAGGGCGGTTGGGTGACCGGAACGGTGGGTGGCGTCGTTTGTCAAGTAACTAAAAGGTATTGTCGATAATGGTGGGGTGGGGATTCAGCCAGACCCCAACGACGGGTATGGGAAAGCTGAGCCAGAGCAGACAATGAATCTTCGACAACCTTCAAGGAGCCAAAAAAATAAAGTACGGCGAATACCCATCAGAAGAAAGACGAAACACGCGATCGAGTCAGTCGCCGACCCGTCAGTCTTGTGTCGTCTGTAGTGTGTAGTCCTGATGTTGCTAGCGGAGCACCCTTCCTTCAGACACTCGGGAACCCGGCGGCGCTGGTCGATCAAAGCGGGGACATTGGGTAAATCTTGCGTGTTGAGTGCGTGCTAGGTGCGCTGATGCCGCCGAGCTTGTTTGGCAGACTGCTGAAGACTTCTGAAGCCTTGGAATGGGAGGAATAGGTAAATCCGGATTCGAAGGTCATCCGAGTCTTGAATGCGCTGAGTTGTAGGAATACCTGATTGAGAGTCCACCGTCAGCGACTGCCCAATTTGGAAGTACTCGGGACACGGGCTTTACGGGACGGGATCGTGGAGCATACCTGGTTCCAAAACAAAGATAGCTTTATTCACTCATACCATGGAATCACCGGCGCTTCGAACAACAACAGCAAAACTTCACATCCATAATCTGGAATTCAAGAGAGGGGAGAGGGAGAAGGGGCTGAACAGCGAGAATAAGGGAAGCCGCAGCTGACATGAGCAGCGGCGGCCCTTTTAGATTTCTGGGCTCTTACACCTCCCCCAGAAAGGAAGGAACGACCTATGCATGGGAAGCTACATCCACAATTCCGCTGTCTCACGCTCCTTGCCTCCTTCTTATCGATAGGCTGGCCCAGCTGAGCAAAGTAGCGGGGAAAATAGGGGACTTTTTCGTGCTTGCAGCACACCCAATTCCCATACGCGGTGTATGGGTGTGGCTGCGGGGTCCAGAATTGAAAGGCGATGTCCAAGAGCTGGGAAAGTCGATAGGGAACGCTTTAGATGCGGGCCAAGCCAGGGCAGCCAGTCATCCCATACACATTCTAGAACATCGGTCTCACCTGCCCGAACCAACCTGGAAAGCAAGCTCAACAATTCTGCAGATGATCAAGCCTTCGTGGCACCGTTGGCACCGTTGGCCATCATCTGCTCAACTATTCATGACTTACATGTACACCCACAATTGGCTGCCGTCCCTGCGTCTCGCCTTTGAAGCCGAAAACACAGACATATACAACATCTCCCTTCAGGTTTCTTATCTGGAGTTTATGTATCTTGTGGCCATTCACTCACATGCCATGTTCAATAAGACTCACACGGGCATACACTCAAGACATGCTAACCCTTCACAGTATAGGCGTGGAAAACGGGCTCGCATGCAGATGCCTCCCCGCATGCGTGCACACGAGGGATTCCACATTTCTTTATCCCTCCTCCGCTCCCAGCTTTGTGGTTAGTTAATGCTAGTGCGTTTAAGTGTGAGGCGCGTAGCCGCGATCTTCACTAGTCGGTACCAGAAAAGGGATGAAATGGAGATGGACAAAGTTTTCCCGTCCTTCTATCGACGGGATGGAAGCGGAGGGGAATGGCGGCGCCTACCCCGAGGCCCTTTATCCTTGACCCCGGATATGCTAACATCCCCTCATCTGGTATCCTAGAACTGGTTGAGGATTACAGATGAAAGAGCTTATTGAGGGACGCTTGCATTGCTAAGACCCAACAGAATAGTGTCTCAGAGGGCGAGTGAATTGGTAAACCCATGTCGCCTGCGAAGGAGCCCAAGAAGAGGTGTTGGAACCACTTGCCCCTCTCCACCTGTCTACCCCACCATGCACTGCCCGTGATGAGGGGCATCGGGGATGTGAAAACCGAAGGGTTTACTATGTAAGGGTTCTTCGACAGTTGATTAGCGGTATGGAAGGCGGGATGCGTACATACAGGACCCTGCGTCCGGAAGCGTGCGCGAAGGGACAGCCCTTCAGGATGATCCCGTCCATTCGCGGTTGCAGAACTTGCATGCTTTACATGCGTGGTCGTCCAGCCAGCTGCTGGTGAAAGACCGTGCAGCGATTTGCAGCAGTTTCCAAGTTTGTGCCCTACCAGATGTTCAATGGTCATCTGTCAGGTTTGCAAAGGGTTGCAAAAGAGTGCGAATGACTGAATTCGGGGTGAGCGGTGAAGGGAATGATGCATAGCTTGGTGTTTGATAGTAGAGATCCGCTGACATGACTCGCTTCAAACGGCATTTAATGTTTCAGATACGAAGAATTGCATCCGACCCATTCGTATTCTGTGGAGGGGACAAGGCTGTGTGGCCGTGCGACCAGAGTTCCAGAATGTTTCTAAAGCGGGTTATCTGGTTGGCTGCGATGAGGACCTTAGACAACGGCCATCTCAGGTGTCTCTTTGTCGCCTTGCACATGCCGGCCGCGGGGGACATCTGACTCCAGTTCCGGCCGCCTTTGTGGATGACGCGGCTGCGGAAATGTCTTTCACCGTCGTGGATCCCCATGGATCTCCTTCCCCAGTATGACCGGGCCCGGGGGCGCACGATCCGGTCCGTGATCACGGTCGCTCTCCCTAATCAAATACATGTTCATTCAAGAACAACAGATTCTCCCCGGAGTCAGGCGGGCGAAGTAAAGAGAAGCCTTTCCGTCTCTTGTTATTCTATCAAAGAGTGAATCCTCTTGGTTACTCCGTAAATAGTATGCTTTCACAACCCGTAAAGACGGGACCGAGTCGCACTGGGCAAACCATGGCTGGAAGCACATCATGTCTTAGCAGCTCAGATAGGCCGTGAGCACGTGCTACCGTGGTCCAGGACACATGACCTGTATCACCCGACAGCCCAGCCCCCACGGGTTGGTTAGTCTCTCCTGACCGAGGCTGCCTCTTACGGATGATGACGGGTAGAAGTCGAGTCGACAAGAAATGCTGTTGGTGTCTAGTCAAGAAAACCAGAGAATTGTGTTGGAGATACTCGTAATATTAGTGTGGCATGAGAAGTCCGGCATGTTCTCTTTTCGTTTTGACTCCGGTTCCGTGCTTGTGGAACGCTCTTGATTAGGGTTCCGAGAGTGTAAAACGTGGGGCGGCAATATCTGGAGCTCTAGACTCTCGTCTTGATGATGATAAGAATGCGCGACACTGTAAGTTAATTGGTGAATAGGAAGGGTAGAAGAACTGAGATTTTTAGAGGCCCAGCAATCTGAAGACATAGCTGCGAATAATAGAAGTGATTATTGAAGGAAGACTGCAAATGCTGCATGATTACTTCGATATGTCGCCGTTCATAAACCTGCTGCAGGTCAATTAGATAGATGCCCAGCCCGTGGGTTATCCCCAAGGAATGGCTGCCCAAGGTTCATCTCATTCTGCCATGCGATGGAGAAGCAGAGTCCAGTGAGAGAGGAATTCAGGAAGGAACCCTTGAGTTGTTGATCTGAGCTAGGAAGTGGAAGATGCTCCGCATTCTTCAGAACCTAACTCACAGTGCGCTTCGCCACGTGTCAACTGTGTCGCTGGCTTGGGACTAAATAGTCTGGGGACAATAGCACTTCCGTTAGGCGAGCTCTTTCTTTACGTAACTGCGGTGCATGCCTATTGTCTTTATATGCATGATACTCAAACTTATATAGGCAATTGTAGCCTTCAAAGAGCCCAACATGTTCTTCGGATGTCAAGGAAACACAAAGAGCTTCAGGCGGGTCCTGGGGCAACCTATCCGCTGTGTCTGTGTCGGTCCGCCTCGGCGGGTCCCTTGGGCTGGGTTCCGTCCGTACTGTGCGTCAAACTGTCCTCCGTTGGTGACCAACCGCCCCCATTCTTGGAAGTTGGGCCCTTTCCCGCTAAACACGGCGAATTGGGCGAGTGACAGGCCGAATTTCTTTCCGGTGTCTAGGTGACCTGGACTGGAGACAGGTAGTTTTATTTCTCAGGTGGTTTTTGCAGTGTAATACTCGCAGCGTATAATCACAGAAATTGACATCTCGCGCCAATCCGGCAGTCACCGTGAGACAAAAAGTCAAGAGATCCTACCGGCACAGCCGAATCGCGAGACCTGCAGAAAGCGGCAAAGCCCACTACGGCGTGACGACGCCTGGCTACGTAGGTTGCATCGTGAGGAAAGCCTTGACGTCCATACTTTACCCTTAACTTGGGTCCCATACACTTGCACTCGCGCGAAGACGATCGATCTGCGAAACCCACGAACTCTCAAACATTCTGTCTCAGCTGCAAAGACGGCAGTGTCACTCGAACGGCCGTTTGCGCTTCCCGTCTCGCCGTCAGTGCTTAAATCCATTAATAGCACATACCTAGGCAGCCCGCCGCCAGCCACTTACTCTAGCACCGATCCTGCACCTTCACGACCCCGCCTATCCGTTGCCCAAAGACGCCCGCGACACGGCACAATACCATCCTAAGAGGCACAGCACGACTGGTAACTTGGCCTCTTATTGTTCGACTGGACCCTGCTTGTCTACAATTATGCTCCACGTATATGGTGGAGATTTGGAGAATGGTGGGTTGCCATGTTTCGACCGAGCTGCTTCTCTGACATATGACGCTCGCACATGATGCTCGCCCGTTTTCAAACAGTGCTGACGGTTTTATGTTGGGTATAGGCGCCGAACGAACTCGAGATGCAGAGGAACGAGGCCGAACTCCGATTCTTTCTCCGCCGCCCCTCTCCCTCCCAAAGAACAGAAGCACGGGAAATCTGGGAGTCACGGCAGACCACGCCGCCGACAAGGCTCGCTTACGCTTCTCGTTTGATGCTGGATCTGTCGCCGCGGCCACGGAATATGATACGATAACAAGGTTAGCTGCCCGCACAATGGCCTGGTGGTGGCCGTCTTAGGCCGTTACACGAGGCTCCGGTTGACAGGCCGCAGGGGCTGCCTGCCCTCCACGACATGACCGCCAGTGCTGACCTTCTGTCTTCTGTCTTTCTAGAAGTTCCATAATGACGGACCACGATCATGGCCTCGGCCTCTCTGGACTAAGACGCATACGACAGCAACACAACCCTATGCGCACTCCTACGCTTCCTACCTCTCCATCCAGCCGGACACCGTCCCTAGGAGCTTTAACACGATCATCCTCTCTCACCATGATGATGGAACCACACAGCCAGGCGTTAATATCTCCGGGGCCGAGCTCGCCTACGTTCACCGAAGACCTGTCCCGCTTCCCGTCCGAGTCGCTGCACTCCTTTTCCTTCGCGCATCAGTCGGAGGACTTCATACACAACCGGCAAAATGTCTTGAAGCGGTCGATCGAGTTCATGAAGGACCGCATGGGATGGTCGGCCGGATCTAATAGTGCCGCTATGGCAAGCGCGCAAGCAAGAGTGACAGGTGACGTCGATATGCAGAACATGCTGGATTTACTGGCAAAGGCACACCTGGTGGAAGCTGGAAACCTCCCAAATGGAGATCCCACCATGCTGTTAGGACCGTTGACCGGTCCGGCCGACGTCTCAGGGGAGAACCTTTTCGACAAAGAGTTTATACCAAGGACTTCAAGTCCCGCTGCGCTGGATGAGACTCCCTTGGCATCTCCCACAACCACACGACCCCCTGAGCAGGGATGGGGAAAGGAAAACACACAGGAAGAGTCGCAGGAAAACGATTCACGGCCGCAGCTCGCGCCCGGTGGGGGAGCCGAATCTGAGAGCTCATCACGAACAGCGTCCAATCAGAGTGGGACAACAGCAACTACCTCACCACCGGTTTCCAGACGTCCGACCACCCTCAAGCGGACCTTGACTGACACTGTTCATGTGTCGATGCAGCAAAAGCTAATGGACGCCATGGCTAAGCCGTTTATTCTGGGACAGCCCGGGCAACACGAGCAGATAGTGTCTCCCACCTCACAGTCCTTCTCATCTTCGCTACATGCACCTCCTGTGCTACCATCCTCCTCTGTACATGGCCATTCGACAAGATGGGTACCGGCGGCACAAGCTATTTTCACTACAGAATCGAAACCACCGTGGACGATAATGGCCGCCAACGATCTTGCTTGCTTGGTGTTTGGAGTCACGAAAGCCGAGGTTAGGAAGATGAGCATCTTGGAGGTGGTCCAGGACGAGAGGAGAGCTTGGTTAGAGCGGAAACTACGAAAGGGGTTCCCTGATGATTCTAGTGACAGTTCGGAGAGCGAGGTTCCCAGATCGCCCCCTCCAGTCATACAGGCATCGAGTCTACTCGGCTCGCGCGCCGGAGGGATAACTGCGAAACTGTTGAGCAAACCGCCCTCAAGATCGCAAACTCCGAAGAACGGAGGCAGGCGGCCAGCAACCGTGCACAGTGGCGACCTGAAACCGCCAAAGCCAGGACACTCGCATCACAGTAGCAATCAATCGAGGGGAGTGTTACTTTGTGGAGATGTGGTTCCCACAAAGAAGAAAAACGGTGCCACGGGCTCAGCGAGTTTGTGGGTGAAAGAAAAGCGGGTGGGGCTGATATGGGTCCTTGAAGAAATCCACGAAGACGTCGCCTTTGTGTCACTTGACGAGGACGGGACGGTCCTAAAACTTTCTGGCGCGGTCGGACCGATCTGGGGCAACGCTAACCTTGAGCCTGGCATCGATATTGGGAAGCTAGTGCCTCGCATCCCGCGCCAGGGAATCGACCCTCGATTTGGAGAGATTGACTATGCGCAGGTCACAAAACGCAAATACTTCACGTGCCGCAACTGCGACAGGGTGAACATCCCAGCTACGATCGAGCAGGTCAGGGGCGCAACGGAGCTGCGAGTCTCGAGCTTTCCCCACATTGCGGGTATCATCGTCGTCGATACCACAACCTTGACGATCAAAAGCTCAAATTCTGTCTTTTGCGGGGCACTTTTTGGTCACGAGAAGCCAGACGGCATGTCGATTAACAGTTTAGTGCCCGACTTTGACAAGATTCTCCGCATTCTCACTGATGAGGATGGCATCCGCCTCGTTGACGGCATCGTGGTACCCGAGCATAGCTTTAGAAAAGCCTCGGCGTTTCTAGCGTTGAAAGAGGGGCGGCCGGACGCTGCCACAAGCTTCCTGCGGCCGGAAGGTTTGCCAGCTAAACATCGCGACGGCTCCGAACTTAAAATCGATGTGCAGATGCGCGTGGTCAAGAGCGAAAAGCAGCCTATTGTGCCTGAGAGTGTCATTGTCGAGACTAGCGAAGACGATGAGTCAACATTCGGTGATTTTGGCGGAGACAAGGCGACCGGTTCGCAGGACAGAGTCATTATTCCGTCGTACTCAGAAATGGTATTTGCACTCTGGATAACGTATTCGAGGCATCTGCACGCTACACGAACGTTAGGCGGCGCTAAATCCCCAGGTATATCTGGCGAAGCTACCCCGTTGCACCAACCTTCTCCAGGCCAGACTCCCGCCCATACTCCCTTCGAAATCCAGTCTGACTCTGAAAACGAACCTACTCCGGTGAAGGAGGAGTCCACTACCTCTTTGCTGACCAGACAACTTAAGGAGGCTGCCCTGACCGCTGCGACGGCTGCTTCTAAACTGATTCCTACTTCTGTCACTTCCTCCCAAAAGACTTCGGCATCCGACGAAAAGATGGGGACCAAATCATTACAAGCTGCTGCTCCCTTGAAAGAAAAGCCCACCAACACCGAGCCATCACAACCACCACACAAGAAGACCATCGACGACTTCGTCATTCTTGAGGAAATGGGCCAGGGTGCATATGGGCAGGTCAAACTTGCACGGTATAAGAATAACGGCGAGAAATGCGTGCTCAAGTACGTGACGAAGCGGCGCATTCTCGTCGACACGTGGACGCGGGACCGGCGGTTAGGTACGGTTCCGCTAGAAATTCACGTCCTTGATTATTTGCGGAGGGACGGCTTCAAACATGCAAACATCGTCGAGATGGAGGACTTTTTCGAAGACGAAGTCAACTACTACATAGAGATGGTACCGCACGGTCTTCCCGGGATGGACCTCTTTGACTACATCGAGCTGCGGACCAACATGGACGAGGCCGAGTCTCGGAGTATTTTTGTGCAGGTCGCCCGGGCCATTCACCACCTGCACACAAAAGCGCTCGTGGTCCATCGCGACATTAAAGACGAAAACATAATCCTCGACGGAGAAGGCAACATCAAGCTGATTGATTTCGGGAGTGCGGCATATGTCAAGAGCGGACCCTTTGACGTGTTTGTGGGCACAATCGGTATGTTCTATCTCTTTTTTTTTCGTCTGAAACCAAATGGGTAAAAGTGTGGAGACTAACTGTGTGGCCAGATTACGCAGCGCCCGAGGTACTAGCAGGCAAGCCTTATGGAGGCAAAGAACAAGACGTCTGGGCGCTCGGCATCCTGCTATACACCATCATTTACAAGGAGAATCCCTTTTACAGCATCGACGAGATTATGGACAGGGACTTGAGAGTGCCCTACATCATTAGCGAGGAGAGCATTGACCTCATCCGCAAGATGTTGAATAGAGATGTGTCCCAGAGGCTGGACATCCAGCAGGTGGTGGCGCATCCTTGGTGTCAGATGCAGGTTTAATGCGGGGAGGGAGTCGGGAGTTAAAGCGAAGCGAAAAAGTATATGATGAGGATTCAGCGGGGGAAATGGATTCATATGGGAAACTTTATAGCTGGACTAGAGTCTAGAAGGAGAACGAGAGAGAGCGAGAGAGAGAGCGAGAGAGAGCCGGGACTGTAATGTGTCAATATGCATCATGAAGAAAACGTTACTTTCAGAGAACGAAAGACAAGACAGAGACAGAGACAGACAGAGCAGACACACGTTTGGCAAAAAAACATGGCAAAAAAAACATGGCAAAAAAAACATGGCAAAAAAAACATAGATGATACCCCCCTACCCTATAAAAAGGAACTGCTTTTCAGACATTAGACCGTTTTGCAAGCGTGGCTTGGGGACAGCATTGCATGGGCTTAGGAAAGGGGGTGATGATGCTGGGCGGGTATATATATAGGTATATATACCTATAGAGAAGGGCAAGGGGGGTTAGGGGGCGGAAACCAAGGAGATATATAGATGTCAATCGGATGGGAAAGGCCTTACTCGGATCACACAGCAATCGGACATAACGACAGTTTCAATCAAGGACAAGGAAATTAGGGAGAGGGAAGATTGGAAGGTGGATGGGGGGGCAATAGCATAATAGCATAGCATGATGGAGCGAATCATTTTTGCATTGGCAGGGTTTTTCTTTGGGTTTTTTGGGGGACTGGGCAGTTAGTTATATCTACATCTACATCACTACTAGACAGGGGCATAGCGATAGTATCATTTCATCATTTCCATAGAATACCTAGTCATTGTTCAAGAGATTGTGTCACTCACATTGGTTATCCGTACATAAGCTGGGAAGCGGATCGTATTTACCTACTTTTTTTATTTTTTATTATAACTTTGTGTACACTTACACTTACACTTAGACTGACACCAGCACATTTTGATAATTTGATATCGGAACCATGATCTGCACCTTAGTTAGAGAGAAAGACGCACGCAACGCAACACACGGAAAGTACAGTACAGTACAGCACAGTACAGTACAGTACAGCACAGTACAGTACAGTACAGTACCTTGGGGATTAGAAGTTGATGATGAAGCCGGGGGGGGAGGGGCTGTTATTTTACATTTATATCTATCTGTACTCGTGCATCATTATTATCTATTATTTCCGTGTGACGATTAAAAAACCTAATTAATACACATGTTCCCTTCAGTTACCCGCACCCGGCTGTATATATTGTGTAGCAAGGTGTCTCTTTTGCTTATGAGCAACTGTCATATAATTGCATACATGGTTGTGATGTCGAGCAGCAGCAAACAGCGACTCTCTCTATAAGATGCAAAAAAAAGGAAGAAGGAAAAAAAAAAAAACTTGAAATCCAGGGTATATTATTTATTCTCCAAATAGACCGACTATTAAAAGAGACTACTGCCACCACCTCGATTAGAAGACGAACTCTTGCTTGTATCTTTGCGACTGATAGGCTGTAAGCCAAATATCTCATCCGCAGACAGCTTCTTTTCTCCGTCTACGTCCCCGTCTGAGATCACCTCCCCAAACAGGAAAGCGTTCCGCTCCCGGCTGCTGTTGACGCTGTGTTTATTATGAGGCCCCTGACCTCGTTTCTTATGTGCAGCGTTGCTGCCAGATGGCGGGCTCGAAGGTAGTGAACGCGACGAGATGGACGACATGGTAGTATCTGGCTCTAGCATCCAGGCAAAGGACGATTGTGCTAATGTTGAGCGGGTTGGTATTGGACCTCTTGGCCGTTCTGCCTTTTGCTCTTTGGTCGGCCCGGTAACAGCATCTGGGGATGGTACTGGTACTGGGGGTGTCGGTTGCGATTGAAATGTAGCTGCTGACCCTGGGTCTGGACTGGCCTCAATTATCGCCGGTAAAGGCGTGATAGAACCAGATCCTGTACCTTTATTCAGGCTCGTTGCCGGGCTGTGTGCCGGAATGTCATCAGTGTCCATCTTATCCGCATCTTCACCAACGACTGGTTCAGACCCTGGTTTGCTGTCCTGTTCTGTTGGCGGAGGAGCAACGGCTCGATCGGAGGCTGGTGACGATGACAGTGTAGACCTCGCCTCTTCAACAGCCGAAGTCACGACCACCGGCGTGGTATCGAGTGCGACTGTCGGTGACATGTTTAGGTCTTTGTGGAAAGAGGGCGAGATAGAAAGGGCGGCCATCGCGGGTACGGGCAGGTCCTGGTGCTGTTCAGGGGGGAGAGGAACGGCAAGCGACGAGTCTTCCAAGTGCACCTTGACGAACTGAATCTTGGCAGCAGCAATCTCCACCATCTCCAGCTGCTTGTCCTTGTCCTCGCCTTCAAGCTTCGAAGCTGCCAGCAGCTTGAGACTATCGATTGTCTCGTCGAGCATCGTCGCCAATTGACGATTTCTCTGCTCCATCAGACGCAGGGCAGCTATCGATGAATCTGGCCGGTCGTCTTTGCGAGCGCCCTCTTGAAAGCCCTGCACGTTACGCCGGATCTCGCCCATGGCGTCCCGCATAGCTTGGTTGATGCCTAGCTTCTCTCCACGCTCTATGACGCCTTTTGCAGCTCCCTGGAGGAGTGCCTCGACACCGCCGGGCTGCTGTAAAAGCGCCCTCGCTGAGGCTGAAAGCGGCGACTTGGCCCCTAGAGTCCGGGGCCGTAAGCTTCCGAAACCCTGGAATGCCGGTGACGGAGCGCGGGAGCTTCTGGCGGAGGAAGACGATGCGGCCGGCGTTGGTGTCTTTCCGGTATATTTCTTTATTAACTTTGCGCCGCCAGCGGCTGTAGGGTGACCCCTCAGATATATGGCGTCATCAACGAATGTGTGAGGGCCATGCGGAGGCTCAGGAGACGGATACTTCAGGAGGAGCTGTAAAGCCACGGCGTAGTCTGCCTCAAGCACTGTGCACGGTTTGTTAGACCCTCCCAAGAAGCTTTAAAGGATCACATAGGTGCTCCTACAATTCCACCGCTGTCTGAGCATCATCGCAACACAGATCAGGTCGACAAGCTCGAGTTTTGGGTCCACAGCGAAGATGGTGTCCCAGAGAACCAGCAGCTGCTCAAACGGGAACTCTCTGCCGAAGAGAAGGCGGACCCATCGGCTATTGGTTGATTAGTTAGCAGTCGTGAGTACGAAACCGGACAGTTTGCCGACTCACATGAGGAATATCTGTGGCAGAACTTCTATGTCTTTCAGGTGGTTTGCGAGCTCCTGATCAATCTTCATGAGGGCAACCTCATGGATATACTTGCTCTTCTCCACGATAGCACTTTGCTCTTGAGGCACCGCTGACCCGGCAGTGGTGCCACCGACTTCATAGAAAGGCTTCGCGCGGCCCATAATGTGTGAAAACAGTGCGTATGCATCATGCTCGACGAACAAGGAGTCCAGCATTTCAACCATGGCGGGATCGACTGCGGCTTGCGTTGCTGCTTCACGCTCAATGGCATCTTGCGCCACGACGTAGACGATCGGAGCCAGCAGCTCGTGCATGCCTTGTCGATAGCCGCCAACGTCCGGGTTGAGCTTGCACCAGAGAAAAAGGATGTCGAGGATCATGGTTTGGATGTGCTCCTCGTGATAGAGGAGAGGCTCGTCCGGCAGCCTCTGGACATCCTGAAGGATCTCGGCTCGGATGAGCTCGTCTTTGCGCACGGCATCCCACGGCGAGTCAGGGTCGTCGGCGAGTGGGTCGAACGACAGTTCGGCCAGCAGCTCGGGATGCTTGATGTACCTCAAGTGCTGCTCGCGGAGAGCACCGTACGAGTTGCGAGCCTCGAGCAACGTGTGCGACCAGTTGTCACCAGCGACCGGCGCATCTTGGAACATCAGGAAGGCTTTCCAGCAGAGAGATCGACACCCTGAGAGACACAGGCTCTCGGGACCGTTGAGCTTCACAGCCCGCCGCAACTCAGCGATGCTGGAGCTGTGTCTTAGCGTCTCTTCCCATCTCGCCCTGACTCAGTTAGCGGACATTATCCTCAAAACTGACAAGAAGATAGAGTATTACGAAAGGTCTTACTTTGTTTCAGCCAAGGACCGCATCATGCTATGTTCTGTGTATCAAGGTATGACGTCGGTGCGGGGAGCTGAGATATTAGATGAGAAGCCGTCCGTATGCATTGGCGACGCAAAATGGTACTACTGCTATGTTTTAACTGAGAAGGTGGTCCATCTCATCGCGATAACACTCGCAGGGCCTTTGTCTCTTATAAGAGTTCTGGACCGGAGTTCCACAATGCGATAGACTTAACGCGTCGCGGAGTGGACTGAACCATGTCAACTAGGTACGTAATTGCAGCTTTAGGTGGGCGGGGCATTTAACGTTCCGCGAGGCCCAATCCCGCAGCCGGTAACCGGGATTTCCAGCACCCTTTGAACCCCCTGTTCTGGTGCCTGTCTCGTTGCAGCCGTCGCGCCTGCCATCCAATCCCCCGGATTCCCGTCAACCTCGAAACCCGCATTGGACCCAGACCGAAGCTTAGCGTAAGGACCCGAGAGGACTGGCCATCATCGCTCGCATAGATAAAGCTTGGAGCGGCCAGCGTGAGTCATTCAATTCTCCATTTCAGCCTCGATCGACTCTTCCGATTCTATGGAGCTGCGGCTCTGCCAGGGCATCTGCCGTTCAGGGACCCGACCCCTTGTTAGTGCGCCATGAGTCTCGCACTCCACGCCCCACGGCAGCTGAGCTTCTGCCGAAGACCTAACATTCCCGAGTCGCCTCACCGACGACAACCTTGCCAAATTGCGATGGATTCGAATCAGAGAGATTTCTGAAGCTGTCACAATGTCGGCCGACCTTTTCGCAGCCTTCGAGAACCCGCCTCAGAGCAGCGGCACGCAACAGAACCCGAGTCAATCCGGCGGCGGCCCGCAGCCCGACGATCCGTTTTCGTTTCTCACGTCGAGCTTCCCTGCTCCCAAGCCGCAGACCAGCCAGCAAACTTCGGCATGGCCAACTCTACAGCAGCCGACAACGGCAAGCCCGGCGAGCGCATGGCCAGCACCTCAGTTCCAATATAATGCTCAAAATGTGAGCGCACAAGCTCATAATGCGAGCGTGTGGGGGGA
Source organism: Diplogelasinospora grovesii (assembly GCA_033297225.1). NCBI lineage: Eukaryota > Fungi > Ascomycota > Sordariomycetes > Sordariales > Diplogelasinosporaceae > Diplogelasinospora > Diplogelasinospora grovesii. Next base: position 373,647 of record MU853758.1, read on the forward strand.
TCTCGCGGGCCTCGGTGCGACACAAAGCGGATCACCATTTGCAGTACAGAAGCCAGCAGAGGAGGAAGATGACGATTGGGGCGATTTCGAAGGGCCAGCGACTAGCACAAGGGCTCAGCAGCCCGTCCTTCCGTCCACTACGAATCTGTACAACCCCCCTGCTGTCTCTGCGACAACGACGCAACCGCCGGTACGAACGAGAGTCATACGAGCATCTACCCTCGACATGATGAACAACAGGCTTGTGGACATTGGAGGTACATCGTCGACTCAAGTACCAAGGCACGAAGCGCCGTCTTGGGGAGCGCCTACGAAGAAGGAACGCCCACAGAAGAAGCCTACAAACACCAACGCCGATGTCCTTTTTGATGCCGATGACTTCGACGGTCAGGATATTGCGGAAGAGGATGATGATGATTTTGGGGACTTTGAGGGCGGGACAACCGTCACGGTGGCCCCGAGAGCTGCGCCACCGAAGCCTGCACCTTCCTTGGATCTCTTGTCGTTGGACAGCATCAGTAGCAGCCCGGCACAGACAAAGAAACAGCCTCCTGGGTTGCTGCTATCCAGTCTAAGCCCGACCGACAATGCGCTACCTTACCCCCAAGCACCAAAATCCCCTTATGGGTCGTTTCAAAATCGGAAACCGGCTGCTATGAAGGAGCTCAAGGTCAAGACGCCCCTGGGAGAAGAGTTTCCGGTGGAGGTGAAGCAGCAATCGCCTTCTCCGGTAACAGCCTGGCCATCTGTCGAGCAACGTGATCCGGAGAGGGAAGAGTGGGCTGCGTTCGAGGATCTCCCAGATACGAAGCCGACGAGGAGCAAAGCTGCAAGCACGCAGAAGCCCACTGCGCAACAGACAGCTTCAGAGTGGGACTGGGGTAACGACTGGGATAGTGCAGCACAGGAAACCCAACCCAAGGCCACGGCCGCCGGGACGAACAGTCTACCGTCAGACGCAAGCGGTCCGCCTCCTACGAACGTGCCCCCGCCGTCTATCTTACTCTCCATCTTCCCTCAACTCCTCGATCTAGCAAACACCTCCCTCTTAAAGCCCATCAGTGCCCAGCCAGCATCCGTTCAGGACCGGGTGCTGTCAGATGAGGCTACCCTGATATTTCTCAGGTGCTATCTAACACTAGCCACGGTAGCTGCCCGCATAATCGCCGGCAGGAAGTTACGTTGGCATAGGGACAAGCTGCTGATGCAGAAAATGTCTATATCAGCAGCCGGCGGGAAGGGGGGGATGAAGCTCGCGGGCGTGGACAAGCAGCAATCTGCTCACGAGGACCGCGAGGCGGCTGAGGTGGTGGATGTGTGGAAGAAGCAGGTTGGCCGTCTACGGTCTGCCGTGGCGGCTGCCAACAGGGCGGCAAGCACGGACCTAAAGGTCCCTGAGCTAGCTGTCACTGTTGCTGTTCAGACGGCAAAGGGGGCACTGACAGCCCCTAAACCATGTGTGATTTGTGGGCTGAAGAGGGACGAGAGGATACCCAAGGTTGACTACCTAATGGAGGATAGTTTTGGCGAGTGGTGGGTTGAGTTTTGGGGCCATAGGGCGTGTAGAAACTTTTGGTTGGAGCATGAGGTTAAACTGCGATCTAGATAGATCTCACACATAATGAATGTAGATCGGGTGTGTACAGGAGATGTATGACGACCATAAGTGAGGTACTGACTGCGTTGTGTATCGTGGCTGTGCAGCATTTCCAAGATGATGAGGTGTTTGATGTTGGATTTCCTATTTTAGCACTCGCATTCAACGGCCACTTGTTATGCTAAATGGGGACTGCGGTTCTAAAAGTATAGTGTAATATTGCGCAATGTCGAGATCTGAGATCTTAAACAGTCTGCCACGGATCTGACGGGAGTCACGTGTTAGCCCTACGAATCTACGTTTGTGTGTGTTAGCTGTGGGGGACGGTGCCGAGGTTGCTGCTAAATTTGGGGTAGTTAGTTACCGCCTCCGCCGAAGATCTCGGCTGTCAAAATCGCGGAGGGGCCACCCACCGTTCGGTTGGCGGCGGGTTTCATGCCGAACCCGGTACTCGGAACTCCCGCAACGCAACTCTCCTTCAACCTCATCCTTTCACATGCCCTGATTCAAGCAAAAACCCAACCTTCTCTGCTCGCCTTGAGGGAAGGCCCAACGCACTTCAGTTTAGTCCATCAGTTACTAATTATTCTCCCCGTCTCATCCCTCACCGACAACCCCACCTTGACGACCTAACCAACGGCTTGAAGATCGGGCTGAAAACTGAGGTACGCTGAGACCATGGATCTGTTATGTGTAGATGTCAGGGCACTAGGGCTAAAGCCGTTCTAGTGTCCAGCTTGTCAAGAAAATCACTTTCTTAGATCTGCGGATCTCAGATCCCCAGACTCGTCAGCAACAAATTCACACGTGCCCGCCCCCCCACGAAGAAACGGTGTCAGGGTGAACGTTTAGACATGACGCTAGAAGTCATCTACGTAACGCGTCACGGCGTATGTACCTCCTTTCTTTCTTTCTTTCCTTCTCCCGGAATTGGCTCCGTTGCATGTGCCCATCCCTTCGGTGCCGCCCGTTCCAATGCCACCGCTACTGCTACCGTCTACTGGCGTGCCGGTCATTGAGCATGAGTGGGCAGTATACGCAGGTATATGCTGCGCCGCACACCATCCCAAACATCATCGTCACTGTCACCATCAACACACCAAATACAGAAACCGATGCTTCAGGTATCCCGGAATAGCGTACTGACTAGGCAGTATTATTAGTTCCGTTCAAACTGGCTAGTCGACCCCTCCGACGGGACGTACGCGTCCACCCTGCGCTCACCCACCGGGCTCCCCGCGGACCCGGCGTTGACGGCCCATGGGGTCGATCAGGCTCGTGAGCTCGGCCAGCGCCTCCTCACTGTTGTTCCCCGGGTAGAACGGGTCTACAGTAGTCCGTACTACCGGTGTCTACAGACCGTTGAACCGTACATGCGTTCCCAAACCCTGTCATTAGAAGAAAAGAAAGTACGGGCGGAGCATGGCATAGCAGAGTGGTACGGCTCAACCGGGGGCAAGTTCCAACACCCTGTACCCGCCCCCATCACCACTTTGGACAGCCTTTTCCGGGACATGCTCGACCTGAACTACCGTCCCGTGGTGGTACCGGATCGGCATGGAGAGAGCATCGATGAACTTCACAACAGAGTAGCGGTTGCGATGGAAAAGGTGATAGAGCAGTGCGACAGGGACGGGGTCAAGGCCATACTGCTGTGCACGCATGCCGCGGTGGTGATAGCGTTGGGGCGGGTGCTGACGGGCAACATGCCGGAGAACGTGGCCGAGGTGGATGACTTCCAGGCGTTTACGTGCGGGTTGAGTATATACCAACGCAGGGCGAACGAAGTGAGTAAATACCCCGTACATTACATGAAGTAGCCCCCGTCTGGCAATATACCCTCCGTACACACCCCAATCGGAGACGTATATGCCATTGCCGGACGAAGGGTTAAAGAAAAGACCGAAAAAAAAAAAGAAAAAAAAAGATGGCAAGGTCGAAGAGAAGCTGAAACAAAAAAAAAAAACATAGGCAAAAAGCAAGGGACGGACAAAAGCGGCTAGCTCAGCCACAAACGATGGTGGTGGTGATGATGCACGCACTGCCGATCACGCCCAGACTTTGTTGGAGACGGGCGCTGAGGCTGCCGGGACTGGAGCAGAATTGAGATGGAGAGGAGGAAAGGGGGTAAAAGGTGGCTGGGACTGCCAGCTGAACAGCGATTGTTCGCATCTTTCTGGTGGTGAGGAGAGGGGATGGTAAGTCCAACCTTGCAATGCTTTCTTTTGCTTTTTCCCCCCCCCAACCCCCCGCACCACCACCACCAAAACACCTTGTTATTAATTGGTGTGGATATCTGACAAAGGTGTGTGTGTGTGTGAACAGGCGCTTTTCTGGCGAGGAGGCATTCGACACCGACACCGATCGAAACAAGAGCATGTTGGATGATGCCGGGGTAGTACGATCGGGGACGGTTCAAGTTGTTGAGGGGAAGACGACGAAAGAGACGGGAGGGCCGAGACTGTAGATACCTACCTACCTACCTACCTACCTTAGCTGCCTCGTAATTAATACCTATGCAATGACATATATAGATAATCATTCATTTTAGGGGATCGATGATTACAGTCCTGTTCGGTAGAATTTCACACACACACGGGGGTAATAATTATAGGGTGTAATTATATCGTTGCAGCCTCGTATGAGTGTGAAATATTAGAATCACCACCAACAGCAACTTCTGCTCGTATCGTATCGGAATCTCAAGTCAAGTCGGCATCATACAAACGTTCGAACATCGGGCCGAGAGTAAGGCAAACTACAAAATTTAAACCCAAAAGTTCCCGAGTTGCCTGGCATCACAAAACAAAAACAGGCAACAACAACAAGTTGAGTGGGAATGGGAAGGAAGGTAGGCCAAAAAAAAAAAAAAAAAAACCTGCTCATATTCGTATTTTCGCTTGGTGAAACAACCACAACAACAAAACGTCTCTCTCTCCTCCGACATCGGTTTTTTTTTTCGTTAGGCGCAGCGTGTAATAGCACAATACAGTACAACACAACGTGTGAATGCGTCAGTCACACACACCGTTCTCTTCAGAGAAACATGGGGCGGCGACAACGCCAGATCCGTCCGGCAGTTTCACACACATGGCGGGCCGTCCATTTTGTGCAACTGTACAACGTGAAACAGAAAATCACTTGACTTTTGTGCAACTTTTCACTACTGTGTAAAAGGAGAATTATTCGGTCCTACCTTTTTTTTACGCCCGTTAAAGCCCGTGAATTTTGGTCGTGGATCGGGCCGGGTTGAGTCGAGTTGATGATGTTGGTTGTTGGTTTGGTTGCCTGCTGGCCGTTGTCGGGTTCGGTCTCTCTCTGTGTAAAGTGAGATGTAATTAGGGGGGAGGTAATTACGTAGCTTGGTGTGATAGCCTGATGTGGGAGAATTGAACAAGACTAAGGACCTGGATTTGAGAGGCCATCTGTTGGTTGAGGTTTGAGTTAGTATTGTTTTGAGTTGCTTGTGTTGGAAGTTGGTTGGTTTGAGATCTGTCCGGGCTGGTGGTGAAGCCAGATGGAGGTGTGCGTTAGTGGGAGTAAAAGTTCCGGCACCGAGTGTTCGACTAAACCTTCCAGAAGCATTCAGAATGTGATTAATCGCATTGTCATGACGAATAGTTGCGTTTTTCCAAGGACATAGCTTCCATTATCTTTACCAGAGATTTGCGTTTCCCAGGATAGTAGCTGTTTCGTTAGACCCAAACAGCAGCCGGTGCCGAAAGGTAGGGAGGTCCTACCTTGAAACTTTAAACACCTGCAGTAGCTGATGCAAGTAACGCGCCTCGCACTTCTCTAAGTGGCTGGTACACAATCATGTTGACGACGAAGAAACGTAATGCTCACATAGTCGAACCCGGGTTCTTTTCGCTCATCTGGTGTTTTTTTCGTATCGAGTTTATTCCCAGAGTGTGTTTGTGTCACAGCTAGTAACTGTGTGCAATGCTGGCTGGCAGATCGACACTGTATCGCATGCAGCTCGACGGGGTCCAGTGACAGGAGGTTGTATGTAAGTTCCTTCTTCGGAAGGTTTTCAACCCAATCATGGGTAACAGGGGGTTTCGATATCTCTGACCAATGAATACGCGAGCCGACTGCCCGTTATTAACAGCCATTGGATCCTTGTCCGTCTGCCGACTCCCGCTGCAGCAAAGTTCCCGACATGTTCACTGCTTAGTGTAGGCATGTAGGCTCATACGCCGAACTGGAACCGAAAATATTCTCTCGGTAACTGTACGCACGTACAAACAGTAGGTAGGGGCGAAGGCAAAACAACAATAAAGCAATGGGATTGCTGCCATGCCTCACTTATCGATAACGTTCTCAAACAACCGCCAGATCAGCTCTGGCAATTTCCCTATTCGGTAGGTAAGAAGACGGGAGGTGTTGCCACGGGCCGATTCGTAGCTGGAAACGCTCCCGACAAACGCGCTCATAACTCCATTGTTGTGGAAAATCAGGTCAGTTTTCAGGTTCAGGGTTTTCGAAGTAAAAGTTCCCGTGTTTTAAGGTTCCGGGTCAGGCACGCAAGAACCATAGCCGCGGATACGGGAGTCCTTGTCTGCCGCATCCATGAACGAACGACGGAAGGGAGGCAGACGCAAGACTGCGATCGGCCCTCATGACAAGGATTCGGATTGGCTCGTTGGCCAGGGATGGCCAACCTATCGACATCTTGGTTTGCTGTGAAGGGGAGGGGAGAACGCCAGATTGTTGCGAGGCGGGCGCTTGCTGCAGGTTACACAGCTGTAAGCACAGTGCGAGCTATACGTTCTGGGATGTGAAGGCTCAGGACGCACCATAACGTCAAGCCACCAAGCCCACCGAATTGTCGGTCCTATTCTGGGTGTAAGTACCTTGTCGCTTCCCAACTTTCTCATCGCACTCGCTTACATCACTGTTCTCTGTGGAGAAGCAAGAGCAAAACGTTCGACGTCTCCATTGTTGAATCACTGCGCGTTCACACTCATGTGCAAACAGCAGTAACGGCCGCAACGAATTCAACGATGTCAGTAGGCAAAGCTAAAATTGTGGCAGTGACCGCAAATAGCAACGAGATCGGATTACGATCTCCAAGAAGGTTTACCCGCCCTTAGTCAAGGCTGTCAGGCAATGCCAAAGGCAGCGGGGAGGAGATCTAGCGGATCTCTCCCATCGCTCTTGCCTTCGTCAGCACCCACATGGGTCGTCCGACGTGGGGCAAAAACACGCAGTCTACAGTCTGTACACTGCCTTTCGACAGCTCCATGTAATGACGGCTGTTTGATTATGTCAGGAGCCTGGTAGATGGAAGAAAGAAGAGGGCACCGTTCGCCGCGTGGAGCTACCAGCAGACCGACCTAGTGGTCGCGCGAAGTAATGCCCTTCTTTTTGGGCCCTTCTATTTACGCACACCTCCATCTGCTTTCACCACCAGGGACAGATCTCAAACCAACCAACTTCCAACACAAACAGATGGCCTCTCAAATTACCCCGATATGGCCGGAGCTTCCTTTTCTAACGGATCGGATATGGGCGTTGCCCTTCCGTTTCCGTCTCATGTTCAGATGGCCAGTACAGATACCTTTTCCTCCGCTCTCGGCCGGGCAGCTTTGGAGCTTCACATGGTGCAGTAGCTTTGACCTGACGGCAGGTCTGCGTGTACCTTTTCGGTGCCACACTGATCCTCACCAGGCGCGCACACACACTCTCTGTCTCTCACTGGCCCCCTTCTCGCTTTTTCTGACCTTAGCTTCTAGTGTTGATGGATGCAATTGGCTCACCAGCCTGCATACGCCATGCATGCATTTCTGAGACCTCTATGGCCATTTTGGTCATAGCTTCGACAAAGATGCGCTCTGAGAGGCTCCCCGTCTTGAACTACCCCTGTGTCCCTTGCTTCCCCATTTCCGCTATTGACTAGCCTCACCGTCTGCCTATTGTAGCTCTCCACACCAGTTAGCCTCGTTGGGACCCTCGTCCAGTATCACGACACTCATCGATAGTCGAGTTGACTAGCTTCGTCTTGAAGTACCGGGCAGGGCGCCGGGACGGCAGTACGTACTGCACCTACTTCGGTGTGATCTTGCCTCCACCCTCCCCTCCGCCACAAGCGAGAGGTCCAAGATAGATGCATGCCCATACGGCACCCGGGATCTGGCAGATGGCGTGTTGCATCTCTACTGCCACCCTACCTCCCTGCCCCTACCCGATCTCTTGCTTGCATATGACGAATCGTCGGGTGGCTGCCAACTACCACACGCAGGTGTGGGAGATCCCCATCAAAGCGAAGTCCAAGTCACACAAGTTACACCATGGCGGCACCGACTGCTCTATCAGCAATATGTTCTTCCGCAGTCTGGCCGGACTCGTCTGCTTCACCCCAGACGGCTCACTCTTCGCGTTGGCCAAGTGTGTATAAGAACCTTGGTCGATCCCCCCCAGCACCCTTCCGGTCTCCTTCACATCATCACCGACAACACTCCTCCCTACCTACGACTCTTCTGCGACCGGTTCCAAGACCTCTCGGTCGTCTTCACCAAAGTCATCATCGAGCCTATCTCATGCCCACCTACCTGTCGACCTAGTCTGACGACGCCGACTACTGGGTGTGTTTGATAGATCATCGTCACAGCCCATCTTAACTTTCAGCCCGCTGTTGACTCGTCTAGTCGGCATGAGAGCCCAAGGCGTCGATAACCACCACACCCCACAAAGGAACATGGAGTCTCTGTCCGTGGCCATGGCAGGAAGCAGGGTTGAGCAGCAGCCGTTCTTCTCCCCGCCGGCCAGCCCTGTCGACTACCACAACACTTTCGACTACAACAGCGACAACGAAAACAACTGGACAGCAACCAAGACCTGGTACAGCCAGAACGAAGAGGACGCTGCGGTGGCTCTCGCGGGGCTCGCAGGAGAGCATCGTCGATTCTCGTCGACTAGTGTTTCATCCCAACCGCACTACCGCCTCTCGTCTGCCCCACCGTCAGCTGAAGCACCCGAAGGATATGTTTGGAATCTCGTTCCGGCAGCGCAGGTTCGGCTACCACCCCTCCGCGAGCTCCTACCCGACTTCCCATCAACCCCGCAACACAGCCAGTACTCTAAACATCATAGTACCATTACTCCCGCCGCCTCTCGTAACTCGACACCAAAGCTCTTCATCTCTGATCCAGCATCCTCTAAATCCGGCTGGCAAATTACTCCTGCCTCTCCACCTTCCCAAGCTTACTCCTCGGCGCCGTCCTCGGGACATCCGACTCCCACCCACAGCTTGTCAAATAGCCCTCGTCCCATTCCACTTGCTGACCCCCATCCGTCTCATGCCGCTTCGGGTCTCTGCACGCCAGGTACTCCTCGACTCTATCAAGGGCCGTTCATAAGCCCCAATCCACTTCAACAGTGTCATCACCGACAGTTGGCTCCTCTAGCCCCCTCGACATGGATGTCTAATGCCGTGCCAGAACCCGAGTACTACAAGTTCTCGAGCCGAAGTCAGTCCCCTTACTCCTCTAACCCACAGTCACCTCGGCGAGCGAGCCCAGTGCGCACCTCGCCACACTCTTATTCGCATCGACAAGAACCCTACGCCCTCACGAACCGCCCACTCCTACCCAGAACCTCCTCCCCGCCCAACTCTCCGTCACCCAAGGCCAGCGACAGCGAGTCGGGCGCAGAGGGCGAGACGGATGAGGATACAAAACATGATGGCTCTGTCAAGGTTGAGTGTGGAGGTAGCCCACCGGGTGCGAAGAAGCACTGCAACAAGCCCTACACCTTTGAGCAAGAGATCTTTTTCATCTACCACAGGATCGACCTGGAAATGACCTGGACCGAAGTTCTCAGGCGGTTCATGGACAGATTTCCCGCGCGTGTGACAGGTGTTGTGAGGACGGTGGGGGGGCTGGAGTGTGCGTACTACCGCACAAACCTGCGGCTCCCGGCTACGGTCACCACGGCTGAGGGGGGTGAACATTACAGTTTGTTGATACTCCCTAGCAGACCGGGGGTAGATGGGTCTGGGAGCAATGGTCAGACAAAGCAGGATAATAATGAGAGGTTGAGTGAGAAGGCGTACCGGGGAGTCAGGTACATGACGACGGAGACCAAGTGCAGGGAGGCCAGGGTCAGTCTGATGGAACGCTGGCCGGAGGAGCTGGTTGATGAGAAGAATGATTGGGTGTTGCCACAGCATAGGGAGGAGGCGAAGCTTAAGGGTATGTCTTCTTTTTCTTTTTCCTTTCTTTCCCTCCCTCATTCCCCCTTCGTTTTCTATTCTTTTGCTGCGCCCCTTTGAATCTCTCTACACTCCTAAAAATAAAAAAAAATAAAAAGACGGGTTGGGAGAAGATGGGCTGACATTGTTGTTCGCGCAGCGGAGAAAAGACGACAGCAGAGAGAAGAGTGGATTGCGCGGAGGCAGGGCTGAGCGGCTGGCACTACTACTACCCTCCTCTCAGCAGTAGTCTCTTCAGGATTGATTGATTGATCTTGCCTGATTTTGATACTCAGGAACGACATACATACATCTTGGGATTTTTTTTTGTTTTTTTTTTCCATCTAATCGTTCCTGGTTCATCTTCAGTGATTCGTTTCATTTCATCTCATCTTTTTCTTGTGGTTTTGGTTGGTGTTTGTTTGTGTTGTTGTTCTTTTCGGTTTCCGGACATTGGTCGTCTGGGTGGAATTAATACTAGGGAGTTCAGAAAATGGCGTCGGTTTCTGTGCAAAGATCTCCCTGTCGACGACATTGTACCCCATCTTTTTTTGCTTCTTCTTCTTTATCTGCTACCATACATCTTTTCATCTTTCTTTTGTTTACTCCCCTTTCTTCTTCTTCTTTTTGTTGTTGTTGATATCCAGGTTTTTTTTGTATTTCTTTTCTCTTTTCGTCACACACCTCGCTTGAACACAAATCTTTACTACTACTCTCGAGTTATATCCATTCCATCCCACATATATTTAGAATGTTTTTTATCTTTCAACGTTTTCCGCGTTCTTCCTTTACACTTTTGATTCAGTCTTTTATTTGGGAGAAGGGTTGTTTTATAGAGGGAAGTGTTAATTTACCAAAAGATTGTGTCAACAGAATTTGCCATTGTGGTGTAACTACCTAGACAAAGAAGAGCGGGGAAGGAGGATATACCAGACTTGGGGTTTTATACAACACACTATAATAACACTACAGAGCATCGGAAGACAAAATTGAGAATGGATATGCATGGTTGGCTTATGCCCGTTACGGAGAGACACACGCATGCACGGTTCTTAGAATGCCAAAAATAACAGATGGCTCCCCATGTACCATGTCTATCACCGGGAACGATGCGATGGGGGACGGATCATCAGAGTTTGGGCTTCGCAGCCATATTGTAGTGTATTAGTAGCATCGATATTCAGACATGCTTCCTTCTCAATTCCTCCACATTCAAACTGTGGGAAGATCAATCCAATCAGGGTCCCGTCTGATGCCCCGGATACAGTAGTATGATGGCATTGGCATCAGAACAAGATCGATCATTCCTCATCTTCATCATCATCCCATTTGTCCCACTTATCCTCCTTCTCCGCCTTGTTTACAATCTGGAAACTCTCACCAAACTCTTCCAGATCTGTGCGGAACTGGTACGGATTGTGATCAAACTCGTCGTCCCAGTCGAGGTCCTCGTCTGGGTAATCTGCCGCGTAGTAGTTCTCGGCTGCAATTCGTCAGTCACGCCCTTCTCCATTAAGGCTGTGTGAACCTACCATTCTCGTCATCCTCATCCTCAAACAGCTCATCCTCACTGTCCCCCTCGTCGCCGTAGAAAAAGTCCACCCTATCTGGCTCCGTGTCGAACACGAGCAGACCAACCCTGTGAGGCTCCACAGCCTGTTCGTTCAACCGACTTGCCGGGACACGTTCGTATGTCTCTAGCACGTAGTCCCCGTCGTCATCTGTCATGGGCTCGTCTACGTCCATCATCCACGAATCGTCCTCATTCGTGATTGGTGTTGCCTTTTCTTGCTCCTTTTTGGCTGCGATTTCCGGGTGTCGCTCCGCAAACCGCTGTGCTGGCGCCTTGGGCTTGAATTTGGACTTCTTGGCCGGACTGGGACGCAACATATCACTCGCCGAGCTCTTGGCAGCTTCGTCCTCCTCCTCCATCCGGTCGAGATTGTTATTGATCTGACTGAGCGTGTAGGCGTCCATATCCATTGCGAGTTGCTCCATGTCGACGCCGTCGCGGTTGCGCAAAGACGGAGGAAGACTGGGCTTTGTTGGGGTTGATACATTCGAGCGATTATTGACACCCGGCCGTTTGAGTCTGTTTGGGGTTTGTGATGCCTGCTGTGCTACAGTGGCGTCTGTAATGATGACGTTCAGTGTTTCCTGCTGTGTTAATCTGGGCCCTTGAGGTTCCGCCAATGGCCCCTGAGCGACAGAGGCAGTTGACTGCTTCGGTTTCTTGACACCCCCACGCTCGACGAAAACAGCGGCGCTGCGCTTCTTGGGCGCTCCGGCAGCTAGTAGTGGCGAGGCGAGCCTCGAGAGGTGGAATCGGCGGATCTTCTCGTTCGCTGTGTCGCTCAGGGTGGAAGCTGAAAGAGGCGCTGGGGCAGCGGAGGTGGTTGTGGTGGAAGGTCTCGACGGCTGGCGGCGCAAGGCTTTGATCGGTCGGCCTTCGTCCCCCTCTTGAGTCGCCCGAATCTGAGGTATCGACGGTGCTGCGGTATTGCTGTTGCTGCTTTCTGCAGCAACCTGCTTGCGCTGGTATATCCAGTTCCCGTCACCGGCGAGGCTGCGATGGCGCTTGATTCCTTCGACCCCTGTTGGTTGTCGTCGTTAGCAAGCCAACGAGAAACTCCAGGGTGTGGCTATGTGCTACGCACGAAGAAAGTCCACAGGTCCATCCTCTGCGCCGCGCTTGCGCTTCACATGGATGGTTTCCGGCGGGACCGACATGGTGAAGGGTCGAGATGTGGTGGTTGCAATGTGAGTGTGAGTGTGAGATGAGATAAACGTTGCGCCGGTGACGATTGAAGTGCTGCAAGTTCGAAGCGACTAAAGACGGATGGAATACGGGATCTGATGAAAGTCGTCTTCTATCCAATCACCCACAGATTGTCACGTCGTACTGGTTGGAGTTTGCGATGTGGGTTGGGACCTTGGAGAAGCATGAGGCTCGTGAAACCTCGCGAGATGCCTGGGAATATTTTGTAGGAAGGTATCTTGAGCTGAACCCTTGTCAGCCGCCTTTAGCGGGGCTTCTCTCTAATGAGCAACAATTGCGTTGACAGATCTGGGGTAAGGGCGGTCGCAGCTGGCACAAATAATTTTGCCCTCGAAGGCCGCCTAATTTATGTCGATCCATCCCCGTAAACCTGGTTTCCTGGTTGGTAGCGCGCTTCTTCTGACAGGGGCTTATATCCATAGCTCCGGAATCTTCACGAATGCGTTTATTGCTTTACAATAAAAGTGAGAGAACAGCATTCAAAGCAAGGACGATCTAGAGCGAGAGATCACGTCCATGGTTAGGTTTACTGCCTTTTACACACGCCTCATGGGCCGTCTCACCGTTAAACTAAGATTGATAACGGATCTGAGGTCCCGTCATCCTGGTCGCATCTGAGCTCCCCACTACTGAAGCTAGAGTTTCCGTCCTGGGCACAAGCTGAACAGGCTTTGAGTCTCGACTGTGCATCCAAGATCCTCGTTGAATTACAACACAATAAAACTCTCACTGTAGATACATACAGAATAATAACGCTGCCCAAAACCTCAAACTCTTACCGCGTAACCTTGCAGGCTGGTGCTAGAAATAAGGCAATCATTCGTCGCAAACTTGATGCTGGGGTCTTGGAGCTAAAATAGCATGTGAACTTGCCTGGCCCCAACAACGGCAACGGTGGGACTGCGGGTCATTGTGGCTGAAGCTATCTGAATCTGGCATTCCATGACTTCACAAGTATATTTTGAGAAAGTTGTCAATTGCTGCTTGCGAGACAGATTGAATTGGAAGTGTGTTGACCCTTCAAATAAAAGGCATTCTATTTTCTCGGCGCATTACATGGCGGCCGCCCGGGCTTCGGAACACCAACAAGCAGCGCCCGTGGCTTGAGCTGATCTGCTGCTGCTGCTCCTGACAGGCATTCTGACCAACAGAATGCGGGGAGTCGCTGACGCTTATGCGCTTACGTGCCTTCCAAGTGCCAATTGATCATGCCCCTGAAGGCTCTGAAGCTCAGAACGCCCGAAAAGGAAGCGCAAAAGCACACAGTAGCCTCAGCTTGCAATGTACGTAAATCTGGGGTCTTATGATGGAAGGCGCGGCCAGCTTCAATGGAATGCTTGTCCAGTTGGCGGGGCTAAAGGATAGCGGCCGACGGGGAAGGAATGAGTGTTCGACCTCCTTCCGTCATTCCACCGGACCTTTACTTCCATCTTTGCAGCATGCTGTCGAGTACTGTACCTGCACAACAAGCAGTTGAGTTCGGCGCTACTGCCCGCAGCGGCAGCATATTTCAAGGCCACTCCCATTACTCACGCCACTCATCCGAACGCGCTGCACCCTTGGCCAGGCCATACTGCCCGCTGAGCGACATGCCATCATCCTTCGCTCTCTAAACAAAGCCGTGTGCCAAAGACACCATCCACCGACTACCTCGGCCTTATCCCAGACAGAAAGTGAGCTATGTAAGTATTATTTTGTTGACTTAGTCAGTTTACTGTTGCGCATATGACCCGCATCCGCCACAGCCTATGGTCGGACAAAGCCCCGCGCAACGCAATTGACTACACATTGCGGATCAAGTGGTTTGCATCCGAGAGGAGTGACAGCATCCATTGTCGCCGTTCTTTCCTCTCCTAGAATTTTCAACATGGACGTGGCAGTTCGCGTTTAGCCCTGCTGACAAGGGAGTGAAACAGCTCTGCGGTTGCTCAGTAGCGAGCTTGGCTCCTCACGTCATCGAAGCTTGCAGCAGCTCAAGTGCGGCCTTCCTCGATCACCTTCACCCGGCCTCAAAACAACACTTCCAGCATATCTCACTATTGCCAAATACCATCCACATCGAGACTAATTTCAATGTCTCAATAGCCGTCCATCTTTGACCCGCCACACCAGACAAATTCGATCATGGCAGCGTCCGCGGATCTCATTACCATCACGTACCAGAAGCCGGGCACACAGCCGCCCATCTTCGTCGCGGGTACCTTCTCGGACCCCGAGTGGGAGCCTCAGGAGATGGATTACACTACGGATGCTCAAGGAGAGCACGTCTTCAAGAAAGAAGTCCTGGCTGAGCCTGGTTCAAAAATCCAGTACAAGTTTCGGGTCGGCACCGGGGACTGGTGGGTTCTGAACGAGAACACACCCTCCGTTATGGATAGTTCTGGCTTCCGGAATAACGAGTTGGAAGTCCCAGCCTCGAAAGAGTATGTGCACAATGACTGGTCACTGGTGTAAGAAGGGATACTGACAAGCGTAGGTCGTCAACCGGAGCTTCCATGAACGGCAACGCGGTGAAAGACGCTCCTCAAACAGCCGAGAGCAAGGAGGATGCCGACAACGATGTAGCTGCTCAGGAGACAGCAGAGGAAGGCGCTGGCAGTGTCGACATTGCCCCTGAAGCGGGCGATAAAGCTACCGCCAACGCAGCCAAAGAGCTTTTCGGTCCATCTGATCACCGCGCCGGTGATAGCACCCCAGATTTCGCCCGAACTGCTGATGAGGTGGCTGACTCTGCGGCTCTGCTCGACCAAGAAGAGCCAGAGCCTCGGATACCGGATGACGAGGCGGGGAGGATCGGATATCGCCGCATGTCAGCTACCCCTATGCCCGACGTTGCAAATACTGCGGCCGAGGTAGCAGACACCGCCAAGAACCTGGATAACGACGAGGTAAGAGTTCGGCGAGCGTACTAGACACTAGAACAAGAGTTTAGTAAACTGATTTGCCTGAAGGCCCCTGTCGAGTTGGACACACGTCCGAACGTCGTCGAGTCTCTTGAGGTTTTCGGTCACGACGAACAATTGGATGACCGTGATGACCACGGTGACCATAAGCCTCCCCTCTTCTCACACGAATGCATTGGCATGTACAACCCCGAAGAAGTTCATGAGGGTGACGAATATGAAGAAAACCATGAGCAGGAAGTTGTTGCAGATGAGTTCGGTCCCGACGATATCGACGTCAACGATCCGACCTTAGAACGCTTCCCGTCCAATCGCGAGGAGATTATCGACACAGTCCGAAAACTCGAGACCGGACTCAACGAAGACCGTGCATCATTCGAGGGAGTCCCGCCCTCGCCGATTGTCACGCGAGGAGGGCCGACGGATATGATTGGAGATTATTATTCGGCATCTCCCATTGTCGCGAGTCCTGTGATTTCACGTTCTTCTAACCGGTTGCAGGTGGCGCCGAGGTCGCCTCGCGGCTCCGTTAGTTCCAACCAATCACTCCACTCTATCTCTGAGGCAGAGGAGGAGCATGGTGCTGCCGAAGAAGACCAGTCTCCAGCCGGAGTCACGCTTCTCAGCCCTCCCATGCCACCCAAGAAAGCCAACCTGAAGCTGGCCACTACCCACGATGATGAAGGTGTCGTTATCAGCGATGGCCTGACTACTGACTCACACAAGCCAGAGGACCCCGGCCTTCTGACTCCCGAAGCGGCTGTATCTCCACGGACTGTTGTGACTCCGAAGGGGGGACCTTCTACCGCATTGGATTATCTTTCAGCGTATCAATTGAGCGGTGCCGAGGCTACAGAGCGGCCAGTCAGTGACGGAGTCTCACCAAAGACGACGAGTGCTCCCGTGGCACGAGAGCGCGACCTACCCGAAAGCCCTCGAATAGTGATCGAGACAGCGGAGGCAGCTGACGTTGCCGGCAGCAGTCCTGCTCCACATGCGGAAGGCAGCACCTTAGAAGCAGCCCAGACTGCCGGTGGCCACGATGCTGACGCCATCAATGGTGCCAGGACAAGGGCTCTAGACACTAGCAATAGCAATCAGCTCAGAAAGCGACACGAACCGGGAGACCGAGCTGCAACACCGACTTCAGTCCGTTCTACTGGAACCAAGGCAAACGAGCAGGGCAACTGGTTCAGAGCGTTCTTCAGACTGATTTTTGTCGACTGGATTGGAGGCTTTGTCAGCAAACTATGCGGCGGCGGTCGAAAGACGTAAGGGCATTTCACCACTTTACATGGCAGCAATGCCTCGCTCTCATCGATTGACTCGTTTTAGGCTACTGACTACAGGCTTTGCTGTTACGGTTGTGGTGTTCGCATTATGGTTGTTTCGCGCAAGGAAAGATTGTGAGTAGACGAAGTAGTGTGGAGACTTTATGAGTGTTTCTGCAAGAGCAAGTGGGCTTTACATCTTGTCGAGAAGGAAGTATGGCTTTTCATTAGTGTCTGTTATGAAGGGGTGCAATGAACAAAAGGCGTCGAGGTTAGTTCTAGGGTTTCGACTGAGGATGCAGTTACATGGCATTGGGAGAAAATTGTATTACAGGAAGCTAGCAGCTGAGCATGATCAATGCAAGCATTCTGCCGGGCTGTTAGGTTGTGACACCGGAGCTGCTTTCAACAACACAAGGCAAGATGGCCGAGCGGTCTAAGGCGCTGTGTTCAGGTACTCCTGAGTTTCGCAGTCCGAAAGGGCGTGGGTTCGAATCCCACTCTTGTCATAATCTTTTGCCCTCCTCATGATGATGGAGGAATGTTCAGCTTTTTGCATCGTGTGCCGATGTGGGAGGGAGTGGAGGTTTGAGAAGTTTTGATACCCCTGCAACTTCACGTGCTCCACCGGCCCACTTGTCTGGCAAGTTGAAAGTGGTGAGCAGCGGCAGAACTTTTGCCTCGCCCAATGTTCCATACTAAATTTTTGGCTGCGCGCGAGGCGACTTACACAGCGCAGCTCCTGGACTGAACGAACAATTGCACCTCCCACAACCACACTCAACCGATCGCCAGTATGTGGAAGACAGCTCGGGATTCAGTCTGTCTGCTCTGTCGGTCGTCAGCTGTATTTCCTCCACGGACAACAACATTGTTGGAACCAGCACAATGTCGAACGTTTGCGACGCGACGGGTTGCCGAAAGCGGTGGTAGTAGGAGCGCTCGACCAGCACGCATGGTCCTTTCTGATCGTGTCGCACGACCACGACCGCCAACTGGGACTGGTGGAAAAGCGGGTTCGGGGTCGGGGTCAAAGGATTATGGCGGCGGCGACAGAGGCGACAGAAAGCCGTCGAGGAGAAATATAGTGGATGGACCATTCGCCGCGATGAACCGGACAGTTGCGAATATTGACCGTAAACGGTTACCACCGGCAATGGCGCTGGGGAGGGGGGGGGACAAGATTGGTGGTATAAGGGGGGACAGGGAAGGGGAGACACCAGGAATGGAGGGAAGGGTATCACGGCACAAAAAAGATGATAAACGAAAAGGGGAGCGGAAGGGGAAGGGGTTCAAGGCGCTGAATATGCAACGGGCCCTGACTACTATTGGGTACGGTCAACGGTCGAGCATCAAGGAGAGGATGCAATACGTCGAATCCTTTGACCAGTTTGAGCTCCTGCCAAGTGTCAAACAGGCTGTCGCGGGGGAGGTGCTGAAGGGCATGGTTGACATTAAACCGACTCCGGTGCAACGACTGGCCATACCGGCGTTGTTGGGGCAGGATGTCGGAGGAGGTAATGGGAGGAAGAAGAGGGGTGTAAAGGTGGATGGGAGGCGAGAGTTCTTGCTTGCTGCGGAAACAGGGTCCGGCAAGACGCTTGCATACCTCCTGCCGGCAGTTAATGCGATCAAGGTGGCGGAGGAGGGCGATGAGGCTACGGCTGCATGGAACAAGCGGTTGGAGGCTGAAAAGATCGCGCGCGGAGACAAGCCGATGGCGAGCTGGATTGACAACTTTGAGCCGCATCCTAACACGGCGCGTCCACGCGTAGTGGTGCTGGTGCCGACGGCAGAGCTGGTGGAGCAGGTGATCAAGGTGGCTAAAACAATCTCCCACGTTGCGAAATTCAAGGCGCGGCCGCTGTCGGCGAATTACGATGCGCTGAAGAACCAGAGGAATCTGTACAGCACGCTGGGCGTGGACATGATCGTGTCGACCCCCCATTTGTTAGCGACGATCGCAGAGTCGGACCCGAATGTTTTGTCGAGGGTCAGTCACCTTGTCATTGATGAGGCTGATTCCCTGCTGGATCGCAGCTTCGCCCCGGAGACGACCAAGGTCGTGGACCGCGCCATGCCATCGCTGAAGCAGTTGGTGCTCTGCTCGGCGACGATACCCAAGAGGCTGGACAACTATCTCGTGGATCGGTTCCCGGACATGACGCGCATCACGACGCCGAATCTACATGCCATCCCCAGACGTGTGCAGCTAGGTGTGATTGACGTGTCGAAAGATCCATACAGAAACAACAAAAAGCTGGCGTGCGCGGATGCCATCTGGTCGATTGGAAAGGAGGCTGCTGCGCAGCAGACTGGGAAGAATACTGATGAAGTGGATGTTAAGAGGATTATGGTGTTTGTGAACGAAAGGGAGACGACGCAGGAGGTGGCGGAGTACCTGGTGTCCAAGGGCATTGACGCGGTGGCGCTGCATCGGGATACACCCGAGCACCGGCAGTCGGAGATGTTGGCGTCGTTTACATCAAATGAGCCCCTGATCAAGCCGGCGAAAGAAGCAGAGGGGGGGAACAGGAGACATCTGGCACACACTAAAGTGATTGTTGCTACGGATCTGGCATCGAGGGGTATTGATACACTGGCGGTTAGACATGTGGTGTTGTACGATGTACCCCATACTACCATCGATTTCATTCATAGACTGGGTAGAGCGGGACGCATGGGCAGGAGAGGAAGGGGTATTGTGTTGGTTGGCAAGGATGACAGGAGAGATGTGGTTGCTGAGGTCAAGGAGAGTATGTTTATGGGGCAGGCACTTGTATAAACTTGTATACCCCTCCCCCCTTAGTTTTGTCATGTATCATTATGTACAACGCTGTATAGTAGATGTAAAATGCTGTAATATATTGTACCAACACCTTATATGTATGTACTGGTGTTCGATCTAGGTGAGGGTTTTTTAAAGGTATTTGGCAAAGAACTCGGCAACCTGCTTATACCCCCTCTCAAACTCCCCTCTGTTATTCTCATCCTCGAGGTTGGCTCGCGCGCCCATCCACCCGTGAAACATGCTCTCATACGTCTCGACAACTCCCATCCCTTTCTTCATCTCCAGCACCTCCTTTATCTGTGCGACAACGTCGGCAGGTTCTCCCGGGGAAGCGAGGCAGATGTGTGGTGAGGTGAGTGCCTCTGCATCAGCTACATCGAGTCTCCTGTCATCAATGTTAGTCTTTTCTGGTCCTTCTGTCTTCTATCTGTTGTTTCTTATTTCTCCCTTTTTCCTTGTTTCATTTTTTTGTATTTGGGGTCTTGTGCGGTGGGCTGCTCTGTAAGAAAAGGGGAAAGGGGGCGCTTACCCAGGATGAGCAGTCCCGCTAACCACGAACCTCCTCCCTGAGCCTGAACCTTCATTATCTGCCCCGCAGGCAAGTACCGCTATTTTACCTAAGGTACAACATCACATTAACACCCCTCTATCAAAGAGTATTTGCGCGTTGGGGGGGCGGTACACTTACCTCCAAAGCAGAGTCCAAACACCCCTACGTGCTCGTCCGCAGCGGGATACTTCTCCCCTATCACCCGTCTGACGTCCAGAAGCTGCCGCACAACGACAGGAAAGTTGGCCCGCTCGGACATGAACTTTTGTATGGCGGCCTTCTTGGCGTCGTCGTCGTCGGGCGGGAACCACGCCGCTTGCGCTGCGTTCTCTGCGCCTCCGAAGAAGTCGGGCACGAGCACAAGAGTGCCGCCGACGGAGGGGGCGGGGGCGGCTGCTGTGAGGTGCGCAGACAAGCGGTCCGCGCCCTGGAGGGTCTGCGGGGCCATGCCGAAGATGTCGTATACCAGGACTATCACACGGGTGGGGTTCTCGGGGCCGACCACATCTAATATAATAATCCGTCAGCAACTTGATTCTTGTATTTTTTTTCCGAGAGAGTTGCGAAATGAAGAAGTCAGGCTGAAAAAAAAAAAAAAAAGAAAGAGAAATAAAAGGAGGTCATCGTACAGGTGTGAATACCAGCGACATCTTCATACCGTCCCTGGGGTGTATACCCCGTGGCAGTGACGGGCGGGAGTTGCATGCATGCTGCGCTTGCCATCTTCAGTCAATCGGATTGGGGTTGTTGATATATCGAAATATGACTTTATTTGCTTGAACAAAAATGTATTTTACATATGAACTTTATATTCGCTGCCGTGTTGTGTTGAACCATACTGTACAAGTGTTATGTCCGAGAATTCGGCGCCGTTTGCCGATTCGGCGCCGGGCCGGGAGGGGAGGGTTACACTGTAAACTCCGGGTAAGGTAACTAACCGGCACAGCTCCCCGGGACCATTGAGAAACGCGGATAAGAAAGACTGTAAAAGCTGCAGATCTAAGTACAGGCTTAGCAAAGCATTCATTATATTGGTTGTGCAAGGGAACTTAGCTTCAACTGGCCGAGTCCAGTTTTTCTTAGGTTTCACTAGTAATACCAGGGACTGGAACGAGCCACCAAGGTCTAAAAAGGGAAAAAAAAATCATCATATTAAATCAACGCTAAACTTAGGTAATATCATCTCTACCTGGGTATGAGAATCAAGTTCATCAGTCATGAAGTCGTGACGTGCCAGAAGGCCAGAATGCAACGTAAAAAACAACCTCCCCCTTTTTCCCCTTCCTCATCCCCCTTCTTTCTCTCCCTTAACCCCCCTTCCTTTCTTAATCCTCACTCCCCTTCTGGTGTCCCCCCTCATCGTGATATTTGACCCCTTCTTAACCCCTTCTTCACCACCCTTTTTATCCCCTCTCCCCTCTATTCTATCCCCCTCAACCCTCCTTTACCCCACCTTTGATTTCTTCCGCCTCTTCTTGTTGTTGCCCCCATTTCTGTTTTGTACTCCCCCACCTAAACCGTTCCCCCAACCCCTTTTAATATCCCGTGTCACTCAATACTCCCCGACCGCTGCCCCGGCTTAGGCGCGTCCCACGTGCGTACCTTACTCAGCGTCCTCTTCCGCATAGTAGCCATGATCTGCGCCTCCATCTCGTCGATGCCCTTCTCGATGTCTTTATCTTCCTCTGCGTACTTCTTCTCTCTTCGTCTGTCCCACCATCTCCAGAATAACACGATACTAACGGTCAGAGGGACGGCGATGACAAAGTAGATGTACAGCTGGGGAGACACTGCTGGTGGGTTTCCGCCGCCGCCACCACCACTACTGCTGTCCGCACCACCACCACTACTACCACCCCCACCGCTAGAGCCGCCACCGTTGCTATTCTGAAAGTTGAAGAACGTCATGCTGAACAATGACGCTAGGTAAGTAGCCGGCAGGAATATCGTACCCAGCAGTGACAGGGTCTTCATCGAGTTGCTGTCCCGCTTGGCCGCATGCGCCAGACGGCGCTGCTCACCGGCCATTTCCAGGCCCAACTTTGACTCCTTTTGGGCTATGATGTTGTACAACTACACCCACACACACATATACACATTAGCACCTCTGCTCGTTCATCCCAAACACACACACACACACGGGGAAAGAGGGACTTACCGCAGCCCGCTGAATAGACAGCCTCTCCAACGTAGTGTGCGCATAGTTCTCGATGCCCTTCAGTTTCGCCTGGTAGAATTCCAGCCGGGCCGTCATGGACCTGTGCAGCTTCCCGATCTCTCCTCGTCTACCGCCGTACTGTCCCTCCCTCTTTTCCGCCTCTTCCCAGAAACTCGCCATGGCCTTGTGCATGGTCTTGATGATCTCCTGATACGCCTGGGGCCGTTTCCACAGGACCTGCGAGTGGCACTCCACCAGGTCCCTGTTGATCTGGTCCAGGTCGACCATCGACTCCTTGACGTACCGGCTCTCCTCCTCGAGCACCTCGTTGCGCATGGACACGGCGTGCTCCAGCAGCCGCAGCCACTCCCGCGCGTCCCGCTGCTTCTGGTCATTCTTCACACTAAGGTCATGACTGAGGATGATCACGGGCAGTAACAGCGGGTGCATCACCTGCTGCGCGCATTGCTTCAGGTGTCGGATGGACGCCTCCATGTCCGAAGAGGCGGTCCCCTTGGCGTACCCCGTCGTCATCCCGTCCCGGAAGGAGTGGGATAGCATTAGTTCCCAGCCGCGGGTTAGACCTTTCTTGCGGACGTCACTCTTTCGGAAGATTATCTCTACCCACACACAACAACATTAGTAAAGGAGGGTGGGTATAAGGGGGGTACAAAGGGGGGGCGAAAAGGGGGGGCGCCTACGAAGATGCGGGTCGTCATCATCCTGATCAAACGCCGCCCAGAAAAACGGACCCACGACGGAGGAACCCTCGATCGCGCGAAACGGAAGACGGAGAGCGCGCACCATGTCCTCGTAGTACCCGTGAGTGAGTGAGATGTGTCGGGGACTGAAGGTTTCCGGGTGTTTGGCGTCTAATTGCAGACTGCTCCCCTTCATTAGTTACATACACAAGTGAAAGTAAAAGGGGGGTAAAGTAAGTAAAAAAGGGGAAGACGTACATCAGTCGCATCCCGCTCACCAACGTCGCGCCGTCTTTGTGCTCCGCTGGTTCGAATACGCCCTGTTATGTACATACACACTGTTAGCATTCAGTTTTCTTATTCTCTCTCTTTTTTGTTTGTTTGTTTGTTTGCGTTTCCTTCTTTCGGTCCGGTCCACTCCTCCTTCCCGTCATGTGTTATACTTCTCCTTGTTTGGTTGGAATGTGCATGCCTCCATCCTTATTTTTGTTCTCTTCAAAACTCCGCTCTTTCTGCTCATGTGCCCCCCCCCCCCCCACTTCGTTCTATCAAGCTTCGTTTGAGGGCAGCAATACTGCTCAAGCACAACGACAACGACAACAACAACGAACGAGGGCAGTGAGATCAAGCGCAACAACGAAAGATCGCTCGACTAAACGTTTGACAGAAGGGAAAGGGAATAATAGCTCCGCTCAAGAAAACGACCAAAAATGAATCTGAGGAACTTACACGACGATGTAAAAAGTTGCCAAACTCATCGGGCAGCTCATCCAGCCTGAACCGGTGCTCCTCGACCGTATTCAGCTCTGGGTTCTGTAAACCAACGGCTCCGTTAGCTTTAACCAATGCATTACCCATTTTAACGTTCAACGTTTTCCCCATTTCACCGTTACACAACGTACCGTGTAGTTGAGAATCTCCAGATAACTGGTCTTCTCCTCCACCTCCTTGCAGTCGTCGACATAACTGCGGAACATGTAGTCGTCCATCTTTTTTTCTTTTATCCCCCCCCTTCGTTGTTACTGCTTTTGTTATTTTCTGTTGCTGATGCACTTTTCCCCCTGCTCTCCTCTGCTCTGCTCCTTGTTGTCGTTGAGGCCCCCCCCTTTTAGATCCAGGGAGAGTTTCAGTTTTGAGGGCCGTTGGCTTTGGGGGTGTTAGTTAGTTTGGTGCGGTTGCCCAGTACCTAGTTTGTGTAAGATACACCCAAGTTTGGGGTCGGTTCGGCACGTCAAAAAACCGCCAACTGAACTGTCCGCGCCCGTTTCGTCCCTTCCTCCGCGCTCAAAAACCTATTGTCGCGATTGCTGGGTATCATGCAGTGAAGTAGCGCTCAAATTTGTCTCCTCAGGTTTTATTGTCTCGGTTGTTTTATGAGTGAAACGTGATGCAACAAAGATCGGGACTGTAAAGTAATACGGGACTGCTTCAACTAGCCCCATGACACGACAATATGCATGCAAGTCAACTCAAACTACACGTGTATAAGCAGGCTGGGCTGCGTGTATACTGTCCTGCGTAGTGAGAACTACGTGTATAGTGGACTTGCGCATTTAGTGACTGCACGTACGTAAATGTATAGAACTATGTGTATGAATTGGCAAAGGCAGTTCATTAATAAGGCAGGAAGGCAGGAAGGCAGAAAAAAAAGTTTGATCAACGGACACAATCAATTGGGAAGGGTCAATCACACATCTGACATGCTGGGGCCATCACATTGGATACCAAGACATTTTCCGGGATACTTACCAACCACCGCCGCCCACACCCCCGACTAACCCGTACCGCACCGGGGCAGATATCAGCTCGATCCCCGGCTGTCTCTGTGTTGGCTGGAAACTTTCTTTACACACGACGCTGTATCGCTGTAGCTCACAGCAACCAGCCAGAGACCTGCACTGACAGCTAGGGCAAGTAACTGCGCTCAGCGTGGCGGCTTCAGACACCACGGTAGGACTCTCTGCGGGGTGAAAGACAAGAAAACAGTGGGGCAGGTAGAATGCAGTTGGTGGGTGGTTGGGGAGCCGTGGGGCCCAGGATCTTGGCCATCAAAAGGTGGGGGCCTCGCTCGTCGGATGCAAAACCCGTCTGCAGAACCAATCAGTGAATGCACCTCTCTCCACGCTCTCATTCGATAGAGAATGCCGTGCTCATGTAATCCATACAGCTGAACTGGAGCTCGCTGGGCATCTACTTCAGGTAAGCGATCTGAAAGAGCCTCATAATAATGTTGCTTTTTGATACAAAGTGTGCTGTATAAATCCTTGTACAGGGCCGTCCCGCTCGACCGCCTTGCCAGGCTGAATCAACGTTCCCGCTCGGATGATCCACCTTGCGTGACTGCTCATAGCAGAAGCTATAAAGCACTAAGATGTAACCATTTCGCTCAGATGCTCATGAGTCCCGTCATGCTTCACCGCCAAACCCATAGCGGCACTCGCACCTCCCATCCATGTCCCATCGCTTTCGCCGTATTTTCCACATCTGCTGATCTTGGGCTTGGTCATCTAAAAATCCCTTCGTAAACTCATCCCCTAATATGATATTCCCCAACAAAACCCAACCCGCCCCAAAAACGCTGTTCGACACCGGCCAAAAAGCACCAGAGTCCCCCTGACCCTCCACCCTCGCAGACAGCACCAGCGGCACTCCGGCCCGAATCTAAATAGGCCCCTTTGCTAAGAAATATCGTATGCATCAAGTCGTGGTTTTGGTAAAATCCGAAGTTGCCAGCCTGCGGATTGTCGTGATGATAAGTTGGGGGAACATCTGCCGCCTCCCAGTATGATCTCCATCAAAGTCCGAGAAGGGATCAGTGTTGTCATGTTGCTCTCCAGGGGCTGTTGAACTAGATACTAGTACTGTTGACCCCAACAGTTGTTGTCCTGTGTTAACTCTGGTGCTGTTGGGTTGAGCGGTGTTGTTGGGGTAGCTAGAATTGCAGACACCATCCAACAGCGCTGTGGTCCTGCATTAACTCTGGTACTGTTGGGTTAAGCGGTGCTGGCGGTGCTGACGGTGCTGGCGGTGCTGGCAGTGCTGGCGGTGCTGGTTGGTGCCTTTTTCTGAAACGGTCAGCCATTCGAAAACGTCTCAGCTCATAAATCGCGGCTCACCCTGGCTCGTCAATTTTCTAAAACTCGGGGAAGTTATAACCATATCTAAAAACTGTCAGCTATGTTCGCAAACGTGCGTAACGCAAACCATGTCTTACGGGTCATCTCCGCTTGCGCCATATAGCTCTGTGTCTTCGGAATAGCGATCAAACTGGCTAGCGTCGCCCACCCCGTGCTTGACCGGCGGGGTGTAGGGGGCGTCTATGTCCCTATCGTACAGTCGGGTCCATGTGACCTCGGCGAACCAAGGGTGGTCCTTCACGTCTTGGGCTCCCCGGTAAAGATTGCCTAGTCTCTTGGTGAGATCGGGCGTGACGAGTTGCTGCAGCAAGTCTTGAGCGTCCGGGTTGATGTAGGGCGGATATTTCACCTTGGCTCTGATGATGTTTTCGTAGATCCTTATTTGAGATGAACTATCCCAGAATGGCGTATAACCGCAGAGCATCTCGAAAATCAAAATACCCAGAGACCACCTGGAGCAAACTGTGTTAGCGACGACCGAGGGGGAGGGATGCACCAGTTAATGACCTACCAGTCAACAGACTTGTTGTACCCCTTGTTCGTGACAACTTCTGGAGCCAGGTAGTCAGGAGTGCCGCAGAGCGTCCAGGTTTTGTCTGGCACTCGCTTTGCAAAGCCGAAATCCGTGATTTTGATGTGCCCGTGTCTATCCAGCAGCAAGTTCTCAGGCTTTAAGTCTCGGTAGATGATGTTTTTTTCGTGCAGGTATTCCAGCGCAAGCGTCACTTCTGCCGCGTAGAATTTGGCGACCGGGTTTGGAAAGCGCTGGCAGTATGTCAGTTCGTGGAGCTTGCATCTGACTGGGGACAAATTCCTTACCCCAGACTTTCTAAGAAGATTGAAGAGCTCGCCGCCCTCTATGAAATCCATCACCATGTACAGGTTGCTCGAGTCTTGAAACGTGCCCCAGAGCGTAACCAGAAATGGGTGTTTCACCTCGCTCAGCATTCTTCTCTCATCGTTCGTGTGCTCAATCTGTCTGAGCTTGACTACCTGAGCCTTTTTCAGCACCTTCATGGCATAGAAGCGCCGGTTATGTTTGGATTGGACCAGATGAACTCTGCCAAAACTACCCGTACCAAGAGTTCTCTGAATGTCAAAGTCAGCAAGGGTGTACTTTCCCTTGGTAACGCGGGGTTCACCCGACTGAATCTGCTGTGACGATGATACTAGACTCTGCGACGGCAATGCTCCTTGTGTCTGGAGCGGCTGTTGCTGTTGCATATGTCCCTGTGGTTGCATCTGCGGCAGCTGTTGCTGTTGCTGCAGACCTTGCCCCTGCATCTGCATCTGCAGTTGCTGTTGTTGTTGATGTTGTTGTTGATGTTGTTGTTGATGTTGTTGTTGATGTTGCCCAGGATGCCCCAGTGGCTGCGCCTGTGCCTGCTGTCCTGTTCCGAGTTGGTGCGCGGCCGCTTGTAGCTGTTGTTGCGATGTGATCGGCATGGGGAAGCCCGTGGGCCCCATTCCCGACGTCGTATATGCAGAGGTGGGTGCGGTTCCGACCTGCTGTTGAAGATGGCTCGGACCTATACCTGCAGCTGTAGCAGGGCCGCCATGCTGAGGAGGGTGGATCAAGCGCGCTATGCTTGCAGGATTCTGCTGCTGGCTGCCCGGAGATGGGGTGGGTTGGGCCGGTGACGGCTGCTGTTGGATGGACTGCTGGTAGCCTTGCTGGTAGCCCTGCTGGTAACCTTGAGGGAACATCGGGTTTTGCATTGGCTGCTGGCCAGCCGCGTGGGGTTGGTATGCCATGGCCGCGGGCTGAGAAGTGGCCTGGGACGCACTAGAATGCGATGAGGCGAGAGCGAGGGAGCTCTGGTCGAAGGTCTTGGGCGCCGAAGGTGTCACTGGGCTCGTGGGGTTGCTCGCGGACGCTGGGTCCGTGTTGGCCTCCCTCGTCCTCTTCTTCTTAAGAAAACCCAGAGGCATCAAGGACGTTTTGAGGATGACTGAGCGACGCACTTGACAGTCCGATTGGACAGGCACAATCGACGATGCGGATATGGGCGAGACCGAAGCTGTGGCCGACAGAGACGCAACGGCAATCAATTGAGAAGTAGGCCAATTAGCGGATGCCGTGGGGTGGGAACGAGGGGCAAGGAAGAGGGCTTATGGTAACACCGAGAAGAAGCTACGGTGTTGGCTCTCGATTGCAAATCGCACAGAGGCCAGGTAAAAGTAATGGGAGTCGCTGGTATGGCCAGATCTGTTGTCGAGACGCAAAGATCTCAGAAGCTGGCAAGCTCACAAAGGTTGAGCGCTTTGTGGCTGAGGGGTAGAAACAGTTGAAGCGACGTCGTCGTTGGCGGCACCAGCTTCTCCGGTCGGTTGGGGCGATAGCAGAACAACCAAACGGAGAAGGAAGAGCACTCTAGGATTGCGAGAGGGGAGGTGCGTTGCAATCTGATTTGGTTAGGCAGGTAGTCGTTTGAACAGGCGCTCCTCCCTTGCGAATTGCTTTTTTCCCTTCAATTTCTACCACTCTCAGCAATACAATGTGAACGTCCGGTCCGAAGCTGTGGGATCCTTGCTGACGCGGATGAGGGGTTCTTGATAGCTTGCGATCTGCGAGGTCGAGAGCAACTGTAGTCCGCACCAGGGGAGCTTGGAGTTATGAGAGAAAGGACGAGACCGGGTAGGTACAATGATCACAGTAGATAGAGCCGAAAATTGAGGCCAGGTAAGTATGGCAAAATGCAAGGTCCAAGGTCCAAAGTACGGTATCAAACAGGAGGGAAATCGTGTGGAGTGGGACTCAGCCCTCGTCGTTGCTTCCCTTGAGGCTGGACTGTAACTTCCCAGTCCAGCTTAGCTGCTTCCAGTCATGCCGTACCCTGAGCACGAAAGGAGGCTAGTGAACACAAAGGTGCAATTGGATCGTAAAAGTTGCAATAGCCAACGAGGGAGAGAGAGGTTTCCCGCCCAGAGAGCTAAATGTCCAGATGCAGGTGAGCTGTGCCGGGTCGGTAATAGCAAAGTTCCTTACGAAAACGTGGAAAGGAAGGAGGGGCCTGAAATGGTGGGGTTGTTCCCAGTGGCAAGGATCAGCCAATGCTGTACCAGTCTACCCGCATCGTCATCGCCTGAGTAATTATGTGGCCAATCAACTGAATCAGCGGGGTCGACACTAGAGGCAGGACCCAAGCTGCTTCGATTGTTGGCGGCCCGGGTATGCCTGGGAATCATTCCAGGCGGCATGATAGCGGAGCGCTAAGCAGTTGCAAAATAGCGCATTCTGTTTGCACGAAGGAAGCTGAAGGGAGAGGGGCGCATATATTGGTATGTTGTGCTGGCCAGGTGCAATGAGTTGGGAGAGCTGGGTGTGCATCGGTTATATGCTGAATGTTACGAGGTAACGAGGTTCAGCCTCAAGTCTAGTTTACAATGCTATAACGACGGCGCAAAGCTTATATAATGTACATACACAGCTAATTGACGTAGAAGTAGTGACGCACATGAATCTTTTTTTTTGAGAGCCACGCAATCGTATGATATCCACCATCACCTGCAAGTCGTACATGTCCACTCTGCTGCATAAGAACCTTTAATCTCGATATAGACCAAAGTGTCTTTACATACAAGTGACGATAACGACAATGAGTCCCCCTCACAGTAGTAAGCCCTCGATCTGCATCTAACCCGACATCTGAACATTGATAGACACTTTGATTGCAACCGAGGAAAGGAACACGAGGCACACACGCTAAAACATTTGCACATTCGTTGAAAGGGCTTTTGATACATGCACACATAACCCATTCCACCTTGCCTCAAGTAGATAGGAGAAGCAACTAGTAGTCGGAGTCGTGGTTGGACTAGCGAGCAACAAACGAGAGAAACATTTCCGCGCCTTCCCGTGCCATGCAAACAAAAAACTAGAGACAAAAGAAATATTTGGTATTAACGGTTTCACGTTTTTCCCTCCCTCCCAAGTGTTCCACCAAAGTCCACTCCCCCGATATCCTCCGTTAAAATCGATGACTCCGCTTGTTCTGCGCCCTCCAGGCCGTGTATCCCACGTACGCGCCGCCGACAGTCAGACCCAGGAGGACAATCTTGACGAGGAACCAGGTCCAGCTGCCACCTTTCTTAGCGATGGGCAGCTTCTTCCCCCTACCGCTTCCCGGAGTCGGCCGGCCAGTAGGCTGGGCCGTGTAGAGGTTCTTGGCGTTGATGGAGATGATGTCGTGGTTGTCGCTCAGCTCGCCTGTCTCCGCGCTGAAGCCGAGGTAGGCAACCTGGGGAATGGCGGGCGGCTCGTTGGTCTCGAAGCACAGCGTCCACTCGCCCTCGGCCTTGTACTGCAGCTCCAGCTTGAGATACTTGTCCTGGAAGTAGGTCAGGCGGAACTTGGTGGGCACGCTGGCGTGGCGGATGCCCCTCGCAGAGCACCCCGCGAACTCGGTGTCCTTGCCGTCCGTGTCCTTGTCGTAGGAAGTCTTGCCGTCGCCGACCATGGCCATGACGAAGGGGAAGACGACGCCCGGCCGGTTGTTCTTGTACGTGTCGAAGAAGATTCCCAACCCATCAAACTTGTCCATGCTGCCGAACACGGGCCCTTGCTTCGCCCGGTCCTTGGTCAGCCACATAGCGAAGCCATCGCCGTATAGCTGGTTCTTGCCGTGGATCTTGAACTCGACCTCAATCTCCCAGTTGGTGGCTGTGAGCGGTACTCGGGAGAAGAGCCAGCCGGTCTGGGACGGACGGTCCGACGTAAGGCGTATGTATCTGTAGAACAGGCACCACATTAGCACCAATTCCTTCCTCCTTCCCTCCAAGTCTTGTCTTTTTCCGCAGCCGCTTACTGGTCTGTCCGGATGATGGTGTCTCCTCCAAAGTCATACCACCGGCTTTGCATATCGGAGTCGAGGTAGGGCTATCCGCAAGCTCTTTTGTCAGTCCCGGCACTAGGTATCATTATCTCGAGCGCTCTCCGAGGCTAGCGCACCTGTACGAGGGTGTGTGTTCGTAGCTACAAATAAGCATATTAGCAAACCAAATCTCATGAATCTCGTCTCGTCATGGGGGGAAACGAACCCCTATGCTCTTGACCTCGCCATTCTCATCTTGCGAAACCGCACCCCAAGCAGTCGTGGCCAGCCACAAGGCCGCCGACAATGTCGACGTTAGCAACATGTTTGTACCCTCTATGTAAAGATACCAAAGAAAAAGAAGAATTGAAAATGCAAAACGGGGGCAGAAACAAAAATATCAGAATTGGGCCGTGGGGTGCTGCGCAGCCTAAAAAAAAAAAGATGAGAGGTCGGTATGCGCGATGTGCTCGCGTGTTGAATGGATTATGGTTGGTAGGTTCCAGGATAGTTAGCTGGCCTTTTCGCACGCGGGCGGCGGGCGGGCCTCCATCTCTGCTGAGCTACCTACGGTGTGGACACCACACCAGGACAGCAAATCTGGGGTCAGAGTTCACCGAGCTACCCCTGTTCAATCTTTTTTGCTCTAAGCTGCCTGCCCGCCTGCCCGCCTGCCCCCGGTCTGCCGTCGCTAGCCTCGCCTTGAACAAAACTTCGAGATTTCAGCAGCAGCCTCGCAACCGGAAAAGCAGCACCAAACAATTCAACGATACAGCTCTCCCAACAGACAACACCGACAACATGGACTCAGACTCAGTAAAGAAGGCGATCATCAAGCAGGTGCTCATTGAGTCCAACACTGCCAATGCGCGGCAACTAATTGAGGTTTGTTACTGCTACCGCTGATGTATGGATCGGAAGGGATGGGGAGAGACTGACAATTGGGCCAGAAAATCAACGAGAACTGCTTCGAAAAGTGCATCCCCAAACCCGGCTCCTCTTTATCCAGCGGCGAAAAGACGTGCGTGACGGCCTGCATGGAAAAGTACATGGCGGCGTGGAACCAGGTCAACAAGACCTATCTGCAGAGGATACAACAGGAGGTTGGCAACAACAGCTTCTCTACGTAAACCGCTGTTTCGCCGATGAAAATGAGGCTGGATTGGTAATCCCCTGGACGACAGCCAGGCGGTGCCGAGTAAAGAGAGAGGGATCGTTGGATCAAAGTGTAGATCTGCACTGTATTATACGGGAAACCTCGGTCATGTATATCTAGAACGGAAGGGGCGGCGACATTACTCTGTACAACATACGAGACAGACAGGAGGCTGCGGACGATAGACGTGGGCGGAAAGAATCAATGGGGCATTTTGCACTGTAGATTACCTCGATGCCCCAGTTATCGTTATAGGCCATGAGGGGGAGGTGCATTGCGGCCAATCTAACGTGTATTCCAATGGCCAGTTACGGTACCTCAGCAGTACCGTTCTTCTTAGCCTCCTCCTGCGCCCGCTTTCTGGCGAGATACCTCTCCTTGGCACTGCTGATATCCGCTTCCGTCTTCCTGCTCTTAGCCACGAGTTCCACCTTTTTGCGTTCCTCCTCTTCCTCCTCGCGTGCCCTCTTTAAGGTCTCTTCTAATTGTGCTTCCAACATGCGTGTCTGCCGCTGTCTCATAGCCTGCTTCCCGCCAGCCGCGTAAACCCCTTTACTCTTGTCCCCGACACTCCCTGTATTACCCCCATCCCGTTGCTGTTGTTGTTTGGCCTTTTCCTTAGCCTCAACAGTCTTTTTCTTCACGTTCAACCCCCCCGTAAGCAGTTGCCGTTTATCAACAACCTCCCCTTCATCGTTTATTATCACGTTTCCTCCCTTTGCATTTATTTCCCGTGCCCGCTCCGCTGCGCTCTTCTCCTCCTCTTCCTCTTGCTCTTCCTCCCCTGCCCCCCCTCCCGTTTCTGCTTTGTGTTTGAGTCTTTCCTCAGCAGCTTTCATCTTTGCCGCATGTTCCTCCTCCTCCTTCTTGAGCATGTCTTTATAAAAACTCGTCATCCCCCCTCCTTGACTCTTGTTTTTCTTTTGCTCTTCCTCTTCTCGTCGTTTCTCTTCTTCCTCCAACCGTCTATTCTCCTCCTGCTGCTTCTTGTACGCTTCCGTGACGAACTTTTCCTTGTCGGCGAACTCATCGCCCTCAACCTCTCTCTCCCGTTTTAAGCGCTTTTCCTCAGCAATCTGCCTATCCCGCTCACGTATCTCGGCAGCCTTCTGTAGCGCGGAAAAGTATTTAGGTTTCTTCTCCACCTCCTCCTTTTCCGCGGCCTTCCTGGTGGGTAACTTGAAAGAGTCGTAGACGGAATCGTAATCATAGATTGACGGATCTTCGGACTCTGCTTGCGCTGCATATTTCTTGGACTCTAACGCGCTCGACAGATCTCCCAACACTGCCTCTGTCTTCTTCCCGCCCGGAGGATGTGGGGGGGGCGCTGGTAACGGCTTTGACTTGCTCTTGCCCTTGCCATCTCTGTGTGTGTCGCGATTAGGTGATTGAAGGGTGGCAGAAGGGAGGTCGTCAAAGTCGAGCGTCGAGATCTGTTCTACCTTTGCCGCCGCAACAGTTGCGCCCTTCGGCGCAGAGTCGTCGTCATCGTCGCCGCCAAAGGTGGTTGGTTTCCGCTTGCCGGGGGCAGGTTTAGAAGGAGGATGGGGCTTTTTCGCGCCAAAGGAAAAGGCTAATTTGCTCATCTTGCCGTTTTGGTAGTAAAGAATGGGTTGTGTTGGACAGTGACGATGAAGAGCGCCAAACATTTGAATGCGACAACGGAAGCTTACCTACTGAATCTTATCGGCGCGATAAGCGTGTCTGGCCGGCAATTGTTACAAGGGTCTTCACTCACACCACCTTCGGACATTGTGCACTGTCAAACTTGCAAAACCAGTACAGGAAACAAAAATACCGAGAAAAAAAAGGTGTTGATATTGACGAAATTACCTAACCTTCAAATTGGCATCTAACTCAATGTGAAGGAGACTAGGTCAACTTCTTGGTGACCTTGACAAGCACCACCCCATCCGTCTTCATGCCCCTGGAATCCAGCAGGTGCACAAACCTGTAGCCCTGACGCAGTCTGTCCAGCCTGACACAGGCCCACGCAGCTAGTTCATCTCTGGCCAGCCTTTCATCATCCCTCACCAGGAACCTTACAAAGCACAGCTCCGGGACGACTCCAGGGATAGTTACAAACTTGAGCTCATGATTGTTCTTTCCACTAACCACAAAATCCGGATCACATCCCTTTAGCGTCTTCGTGCGGGCCTTGTACTCTCCTTCCTTCTCTTTGCCCTCCGCCGGCACAGGGTCACTACCGTGCCGTTCTCCCGGCTCCTCAACATGCAGTTCAACCTTGATGTAGGGGTGGAACGAGTTGGGATTCGTATCGCCATGCGGCAGCGGCAGCGACTGCGCAGCCAGAACCTCAATTGTCAAGTCGAGGGTGTAGTGCTTCGCTGCTTCAGCTTGTGGCTCCTTTCCAGTCGTGTTGGGTACCGGTTTCTGACAGCGATATCCTAATACATCCCCTAACATTAGTACATGATTTTTCTTCGGACTCATGTGAGTCATTGAGGGGCTTACCAGCCGGCTTGAGCACGTATCCTCCCGTGCCAGCAAACATGCCCTCATTCAACATCATGCCCTCGTCCCAGTTCTGCCAATTCAGCGCGACGATCTGTATCCCTTTGCGCCAAAACACCGCTGGGTCGAGATTCGATGACATAATCCTCAGGCCCGACGGGTATGCCCTCATTAGATAACTCTTATTGTGCTCGAACAATTCCCTCGCACTCTTCTCATGCACCTCCATGACCCCCTTTTCCGACAAGGAAAACACATGCGTCGGCATAGTGGCTTCAGGCTGCATCAAACTCTTGAACGAAACCCCCCGCGTATAGATACCCAGCTTGCTCAGCGCCTGGATGATCTTTGACGCCTTCTTTGGTGCTGCCACCGCACCTTTCGTATCCTTCTTACTATTCGCCGCCGCCATGGCAATCTCCTCTCCCTCGCTATTCCCCTCCGGCGTCCCTCCTCCTGCATGGTCAGGGGGTACATACTTGACTTTCACCAAGATCCTCCCCCTCAGATCTCCCGGGGCTGGCAATTCTGTCGTTGCATCACCCGCAGGCTCCTGTAACAAGTAACCCCCCCAGACGGTCCGCATGATCTGCACCATCGCCTCCTGCTGCTCCGGCGAGCAGTGCACCTCCAGCGACACAATCAGGGGCAGATCCGTCGCGACGAAGGCGTTGTCCCGGATGGCGACGCAGACCTCCCGGAAGGAAACCTCCTTTGTGAGTGTGTACCCGTGCAACACTCTTGGTTCATGGAGTGAACTGTGGGTAGCCACCTTCTTCTTCAACGCACCCCCGTCCTCCTCCTTACACCCCACTGTTCCCTTCCCCTCCTTACCTCCTCCATCCGTCCCACCCGTTCCTTTGCTCCCTTCCGCCCCCGTCATCTCCGTCTGTTTGGGTGGTAGTGGTGGTGGTTGTTTCTTATCAACAAACTTTTCCAACTTTTCCAACTTCTTTTCCAATTTTCTCCCCAGAGCCGTCCTTTCCAATCTCGCCGCGAGGCTTCTCTTCACCTTCCCCCTCGTCCCCCTTTCCCCCTTTTCTTTTTGTGTTTGTTCCTCCTCGAGGTCGCTGCTCGACACGGACGACACAGACTCGGCGTCAGAAGACTCGTCCCCATCCCAGACATCAATCTCTATGCACCTGCACCCCCGCAGCAGCACGTTCTTGTACGCGTCCGTGCTGGAATCGCTGTACAGCTGGTTTCCCGTCAGATACGTGTTATGACTGGAACTGATGAAATAGCTGGAGAGCGGCCACCCCAACTCGTCATCGTCCCCCCCGGTCATGCACCCACCCCCTCCAACCGTTGATGTAGGGGGAGGCGCGCAGATGTCGGTGGCTGCAGAGGTCATGTATCGTAAGAAACCGTTCAGATCCATCGTCCCAGACCCAGACACCAGAGGTCGACTGTCGGGCTCGGATTGGACGTGCTTGATAAAAGCGTCGACCTCCTCCCTACCCCAACCCTTCTTCGTCTGCCGCGTATCCGCGTGCGCATCGTACAGCTTCTGCAGATGCGACAGGACAGATGCGCTCAGAGGCGTTATGATATCACGTGTCTCGTCGCCGCTCACCTGTCCCCCACCTGCTTGGTGCGCTGCTTCGCTGCCCTTTGGGATGGGCGGCGTTGCTGTGGTGGTGGTGGTGTTTTCGGCCATCTCTGCCGTATCTGCTGCTGATAAGAACAACCGTTGCAGCGCTTATCTGTGTCGTATTTGCCGTTTCCCTCTTATTCAAAAAGGTTGAAAGAAAAGTTTATTATTAGATCACATAGGCAGGCAGAGGTGAAACTAGACGATTTGAAACGAAAACAGCTATTTTCCATGGCTCCGCAGTTTTCAGTGTTCACTTTTTTGTTCCAACCTGAAAGCATCTTGGCCCAACAGGGCCGAGCATGTCGTCACCCCTCACTTTACATTGGATAACAAACAGTTCAGGTCCATTCCCCAAAGCTGAGATGCCCCCAGATCGACCCGCGCTGGGCGGGCGGTCCAATCGCTTCTAGGCGGCCAGAGCCAATGGGGGTCTGCCATGTGCCGTCCGTTTGAAAACGGGACCCCTCCCCGCTAGTAGGTAGTTAATAAAGGCGGTCCCTGAAAAGGCCCCAAAGCCCTCCCCCCGGGTGCGCTAATTAAACGGTAACCTAAGCGTTTGACATCCCGCTCCGCTGGGTCATCCGCTGACAGTTGAAACACCAAAAACGTAACTAGACACAACCAATAACTAAAATCGAGTTGTTGTTTGATATGTTCATAATGCAGTGTAATTCATAAATCTGCGCATCCTTCATGATATAGAGACTTTTATCTACCCGTCCCTCAGACCACCCCAAAGCTTATGCTCCCATCCCATGCGTTTCAGTTTTGTATGTTCACACTCATGAAATGAAGTTCGTGATATATAAATCATCGCAGTTTAATACCAGCTTTTCCAGCTGCTTTCATCCTTTCACAGAACGAGACAAGAGCGTCGTCCCCGAGCAGCTTCGCTCCCAAAAGCATCCTAAGCCTTGAGGATCTTCTCAAGCTCAGCAACAACCGCATCACCCATCTGGCTCGTGCCCGCATTGCCACCCAGGTCCTTTGTGAGGGTGCCGTTGTCAATCGCCTTGCGGACGGCCTCCTCAACCGCAACCGCCTCCTTGGGCAGGTTCAGCGAGTACCGGAGCATCATGGCGACCGACAAGATGGTGCCGATGGGGTTGACGATGCCCTTGCCTGAGATGTCGGGTGCCGAACCTATAATATTTCATCAGCTTCCAATTCCTTTCATCCCCTCACGTCCCCCCCTTTCCCCCCCCGTTCTTTTCAGTTGGTAACTTACCGTGAATTGGCTCGTAGATACCATTGCACTTGCCCTTTCCATCCGGGATGCCTCCCAGGGATGCACTAGGCAGCAGCCCGATGGAGCCCGGGATGACACTGGCCTCATCCGAGATGATATCGCCAAACAGATTGCTCGTGATGACCACACCGTTCAATGCGCGCGGGTTCTTCACCATCAACATAGCAGCTGAGTCAATCAGTTGGTGTCCCACCTCCAGCTGCGGGAACTCCTTCTCAAAGATCTCCGTCACCACCTTGCGCCACAATCTGCTCGTAGCCAGGACGTTGGCCTTGTCCAGGCTCCAGACCTTGGCCGGGGGGTTTTGAGCGAGGGCCAGGAATCCAGCCAGACGCGCGATGCGCTCAATCTCGTGTCTGTGGTACGGCTCCGTGTCCAGGGCGAAACCCGAACCGTCGTCTTCTGTGCGGTCACCGAAGTAGATGCCACCGGTCAGCTCCCGGACAACCACGAAATCCGTCCCCTTGCAGACCTCCGCTTTCAGCGGGGACCGGTCGACGAGCGCCGGGGACGCAAAGCTGCACGGCCTCAGGTTTCCAAAGGTGCCCATCTCCTTGCGCAGCTTCAGGATTCCCTGCTCCGGGCGAACGGGAGATGAGGGACCCCATTCCGGACCGCCAATGGCTCCTAGCAAAACTGCGTCGGCATTCTTGGCGGCAGTGAGGGCCTCGTCGGTCAGGGCGGAGTTGTGGGCGTCGATTGATGCCTTTCACAGATGTTAGCAGAGGGAGGGGTGCGGCGGGCGGGCGGGTGGGTAGGTCAGAAGGGGGAAGAAGGGGGAAGAACGTACACCACCCAAAAGATGGTCCTGGAGGACAAATTTGCCGGCTGACGGGCTGTGTGTTTCGATTGTCTTGAGGACCTGTTGTCATACACCACCCATTGCTTGTAAGTTTATCTTTGTCGTTTTACTTTTTACTTTTGCCTTGTCATGTCACAAGACCGGGCCGGCATCGCTTGCTTGGCCTGTTGGGTAGGTAGGCACACGACAAAGTGAAACGCACCTTGACTGCCTCAGCTACAACCTAGAAAAAAGACCAAAAATCTGTCAGTGCTTTGTTCGTTTTTTTATACAATTTATCATTTCTGATTATGGGTAAAGTGAGTGACGTCTGTTGTGTATGTATGTGTACAGTACATACCTCCGGACCGCAGTGGTCACCGCCAAAGACGACAATGTTATGTGTTGCCATTTTTATTCTGTGTGTGTCTAGGTATACTTTTCTGTATGCTCCTCCCGGGTATCAATTGAATTATATATGAGGAGATATCTGAAATATTTTAGAAGGAGGGAAGAACACAACGTTCCGGAAAGCAAAAAGTTAAAAGTTGAGCCGAATCAATGATCAATCCGATCTGCCCCTCGAGGGGCCGATTTCGGAAGGTGGGGTAACGTTAGCTAAAGTCATTGGAGAATGGAATACCACTCGTGCCCGCCCGGTGCCACGGATGTAAATCACGGATCTCGACCGGAGATCGAGAGAGGGTGTTTTGTGTGTTTGCTTTTTTTGCGTGTTATTCCCCTGATGTAATGTTGTCACTCAATTCAGAGTTTCACTACTCCCTCCAATCAGTAGCGTTAAGCTCGGCAATCGTGTGTGTGCTGTATGCTTCGGAGTTTAAAAGGTGCGCGTGTATGTATGTACTGCGTATGTACTGTACACATATGATATGATCTTGCTTTTGTGTCATCATTGCTGCATTTGCATTTGCATTTGCATTGCATGGCCTATGGCCTCCCGATCACCTTATAGCCTATAGATTTGTACGTCCACAAACGGGTTGATAGGTCCGTCACGTTCCTGTATTTTTCATTCATGCATACCAGCCATCTTTATTATTATCAACACAAAGCAAAACAAAAAAAGGAAAACAAAAAACAAAGGACGAACCTGCGTAGACCTCTAGCAAAGCACCACATCATACATACATACCTACATACATGCAGACAGATGGGCGCGCGCGCGAGAGAGAGAGAGAGGGGGGCAGTTAGTTACATATATGCAACGCATTACATTGACTGCCCTTTTGTACAGACTACGTCAGATATATATATATTCAAGCTTTCTTTTCTTTCTTACAAAAAAAGTTTATATCATCAAGACATCTCGTTGTTAGGGTATCATATGTAAAACTCGGCCCCCAAAAAACATCTCCCTGCGAAGATAAAGCCGGTGGTGCCCTTCTTTCTTTCTTTTCATGTGTGTGTTCCCATCTTTTTCTAAATCCCAACACACACAAAATGCTTTCAATATTTCGACAAAAGGAATCAAGTGTGATGGCTTTTTTCCTCGGCTTAAGAGAGAGACAGACATTACTCTTGCCTAGTGCAATGGAATGGGGGCTTTCGAGTTGTGTGAGTAAATTCGCGTATGATGATTTCAACGAAAAGACTTGAATGACGACTTGTGCGCCAATGGCGAAGTCACCGAACCAGCAGGAGGCCCCATGGCTCCTGACATCCGGCCGTTATCCCGTATTCTTCCTCCCCGCATGTTGGGTGTGTTTATACAAAACGTACAGATAAACATGGACATTGTCCTCTCCGTGATGTTTACACAGCGACCGTGCGCCCACATTTCGCATGAATCACTAATCGATGTGGTGTCAGTACGACTAGTCTGTGAAAGGAGGAGGACCACCAGTGAAAAAGGGCAGATTGTCATCTGACTGGGACTAAGAGGGTGGGGCCCGCGTACCATTGAACCATCACTTCATCCCCTCGGTCATCGGGCCTGTTGCATTTGCAGCGCACACGGCGTTTTCTCGACCGCGACGAAGAAGGGGTGGGCAGGCTGGTGTCCACCAAGGTCGTTGGCGATATGGTAGTCTGGCCGGAGAACTGGCCTGCAAACCCGGCTGTTGTAGCAGCTGCACCAGTTGCGAGCCTCGGTGGTTTGGAAGCAGATCCTGGTATTTGTCTTTGCCGGCTCTCACGCAGCCTCCGGAGCTCGCTGGCTGCGTCGCCTGAGGTCTTGGCCTTGGGTGTCACCTCATCGATCACTGTCTCGCCCTCACTCTCGCCGTCGTCCTGCGATGGTCCCCGAAAGGTGGTAAAAGAGGTGGTGCTATGCTCACTGACGCTCCGCTGAGAACTATGGAACGGATGGATTGTGGTCGGTTTCCGCGGATCAGGCAGCACAAAGGACGAGTTCCTGCTCGGAATAATGATGGGCTCGTCGTCCTCCGATGATGACTCATCCTCTTCTGACGAGGCCCAGTGACGGTTGCGGGTGACAAGCTGCGCGCTGTGTCGCTTTCGAATGGCCGGAGGGGGCACGTCATCCACGATGACCGTCGTCTCCACACGTGCGCGACCATTGGCATCAATAGTAAACTTAGCCTGCGTCCTTGCCCGCGGGCTAGCCGACTCGGGGATTGAAGACAGACTAGACAACCGCTGATGGTGGTTCTTCAACGGAGACGCTCTTCCACTTGGCCGACTGGGCTGCGAAATAACCGGTCCACTGTTGTATGGCCCGACATTGCTCGACAGCTGACTCTGCGGTCGAGGAGCCGGGGCAAGGGCAGGGAGAGACGACCTGTTTGGCTGTTTCTTGCCCCGACTCTCGCTAAAGCTGCGCGAGAGTCCTGGACGCCCCGATGACTTGACAGGAGAGTTCGCGGGTGCTCGGTCACGTTTACTTGAACCCACATCCTTCGCGCTGGCTGATCGGCGGAGCTCGCCTTGAAAGGACGCCATCGAGACACGAGGCGGCTGGCTGACTTGGATAGCTTGTGGGGCTAGGGGAAGTGATGTAGTAGGCGCTTGCATTGAGTGGTCAAAGGAGGAGACGAGATCCATGCTTGAGGACGGTGGCCGACTAAACAAGAGCCCAGGGTTCACCCCACCGCCGTTTCCACCCATACCATAGGGATCGTCAACAGGCGTCGGATAACTGGCATTGAACATGGACTGGTCTGCAGAAGTGTTGATGCTCTGCAAGGGTGCTTGCGAGATGGGAATATGCCGCCCTCCCTTATCTGCCAACCCATTCTCCTGGCCTGGATGGGGGACAACTCCAGGAGCGTCTTGGAACATGTGATTGGCCCTTGCCCAGTCCATTGAGCTCATGGGCCGGTGTGAGGGGTCCTGGTTCTGATAGACGTGGCCGCTGGCAGCGCTGAAGTCAATATCCATGCCTCCCATTGCAGGATCAGCGGGGTCCCAAAAGTGCCTCTGGTCCGGGTAGCCCGGAGTCGTGGCCGGGGCCGAGAGTGGAAAACTGAACATGTCGCTCGGCGTGGTCACGAAACCGCCCATCCCCTGCTGAGCCGCGCCCATGAAATCCGGCTGGCCGAAGCCCTGGTCATTTTGCATGGCGTTGGTGTCGAGCTTGGGAGCAAGCTTGCGCGACCCTTTGTGGGCTGAGGGAGGGGGCGTTATCGTCTGCCCCTGTTGATCCTTGCTAACAACCGTGCCACGACGTGCCTTCTTGGCAGACCTCTCCGGAGAACTCGTCTGCTGCTCGTTTGCGCCTGGCTGATCGAAAGCCGGTGTCGTCAGGGCACTTAGAGACGATCGTAGTATCTTCGACGGGTCGAGAGGGGCCAGTGGTAAGTTCGGGCTCGGCGAGAAATGGTTGGCATGAGTCGCAATGGCGGCAGCTATACTTTCGACAGACAAGGGCCGCTTTTGTCCCGCAGCAGAAGCCGCGTATGGTGTTGCTGAACCAAACCCCCCAAGCGGGAATGGACCGTTGCTACCCCTGAGGTTTCCCGGTGTTGCGTTGAAGACGGAATATTCTTCGGCAAAACGAGGAGTCCACCCGCTCGACTCCTCGAACCGACCCTGGTTGTTCTTGGGGGTCTCGAAAACGGGACTCGGGAAGATGGCAGATGTCGGGGTCTGTGTAGGCGTGGGCGGCTGAGCGTTTGGATCGCCAAAGCTGCGGGAAACGTATGATCAGCAAGGCAAGAGATCCAACGGGGAGAAGGCAGGGTGAAGGAACGAGTGAGCGAACCTGGGAGTTTGTTGATCTCCACTCATAGCAGAATCACTCTTGTCCCGTGGATCCGAAGCCAAAACATGATAGTGCCCAGGCAATTGGGAAGACGAACAGTGTTTCGGGCGTTTGAGACCGCGGGGCTCCAGTGAACGGTGTAATATCTAGTGCAATACAGCCGGTTTTTTTATACGGCGGGAAGTT
The DNA here is from genome assembly GCA_033297225.1 of Diplogelasinospora grovesii. Lineage (NCBI taxonomy): Eukaryota > Fungi > Ascomycota > Sordariomycetes > Sordariales > Diplogelasinosporaceae > Diplogelasinospora > Diplogelasinospora grovesii. The sequence continues at coordinate 416,169 of MU853758.1, forward strand.
GTGTGTCCCAGCGGGAGGAATGTGGGCTCGTCAATTGTTTTCAAAACTAAAGGGAGCTATCGGCTCATGTTCATTTCCTCATTAGGTACTTGACGTTCGTTTGACATTCGTGCGTGGCAGTGACAATCATTAAGCTGCAGCTGGATGTGAGAGGGGAAGCGTTAGTGTCTCTAGCATTCCGCTTGGAGGAATCGAGGGATGGAAGGGGGAGAACCAACTACCGGAGAGAATACAAGACCCGAAGAGGGGCAAAACAGCGAGAAAAAGTCGTGAAGTCGTCAGGGACAAATGGCTATAGCAGACCCAAGAGGGGATTAAGACCGAATATATCTAACCAATCCTGGGGGCCGAAACCAAGGACGGTTGCCCGTGCAAAGAAGAAAAAAATCGCTGCCGTAAGGTCTGTGCTGGAGAGGGCCCTTGGAGCGCCGGCGTAGATGGTTTGTGGTCCCTTCCAGATCTGGTGGACCTCGCACAAAAGAAGGGCTGCGGCGGGATACGACAGGCTCCGCTGTGGTTGCTATAGGTAATTTTTTGGCTGAGAAGGCGCCGTCAGAAGAGCACAAAACTCGACAAGGACAAAAAGGAGTTGAATGAAGCACGAGACCGAATTGTCTGCGCTGATCGTATTTTGTATGGTATAGGCACTTACAAGGTCTCGGGGCGGCTAAGAAGGTGTAGGCAGCGACCGTCAACCGAGCGATAGTGAGCTGCGGATCGCTACGTAGAGTTAGCGGGGCAAGATCCCCAAAATGGCCGAAACAGGCAAGTACCCAGACTCGCCTGGTGGCCGGATAAGACCATGGATGCCCCACGTACGGAGGCAAGCGTGGATGGTGAAGCTATATATACGAAGTGGCGCAGGATGGTGATGCCATGAGAACTGACCTTTGACAATGGAAGCTCCGCAGGCCGCTTTCCTAGTATATCAGAATGTCATTGTCTCTCGCTCCTTTAGCTCTGTCAGGACGGTAGGGCGAGAGCGAGCCCTTTCCGGTTAGAGCCCTTATTAGCGTTAACGTAGGTATATTAGCTGCGGCTGCCGTGTCTCGATCGAGAGCAGCGATGTTAAGGCGTATCTCTCCTGCTGTGGGATTCCTCCTGCAGTTAACTAGTGAGATGCTGCATGTAAAAGACGCGGAGGTTTGGGGGACGAACAATGGCCGGCCAGCCATCTTAGCGACATTTTGTGCCCTAATGGGGAGATGCAGTTAGTAATGATGAGTGAGGCCAGACAAGCCCAGATCATTGGCTCGCAATACCGGGAGTGCCTGAGACGGTGATATGGAGGATGGATGAGTCAAAGGCCCTAGTCGGTCTGGAAAGCACCTCAGAGCTACAAGACCGACTGGCAGCTTTTTTGGGGAAGTTGCAGCCCCGCGGTATGTGGTGAGCATCTTGGCATGCTGAGTGGGGCCGTTGAATCCAACCTTCAGCTGCATGTGCTTGAGGGCAATGGAACTTCTATCCGTAGCGAAGAAACAGGTTGCGCAGAGCTCTGGCCTTTCGCAATAACCGGTCATCTCGTAATGCCACTTGACGTTTCTGTGTCAGTTTGTTCACGATTCCGGGTTCACTCGGCTTTCGGCTGGGCCCCCAGAGCCATCGCCGTTCATGATTCGAATCTGCGCCGCCTCAGGATGGGACGGACTTCTGCTCTGAGCTCTCACGCCGTGTGGAAGGAATTCATAGTTCATCCATCACCTGTGCTTTGCCTTGTGGATGCGCATCCCTTCTAAGGCTATTAAATGGCTCGGAATGATACCCATTCTCAGCTGAATAGCAACCCCAGAGACATTCAGATCCGAATCCTCTCCGGGCGGTTCAAAGCTGCCTTCTCTTCTCCCTCGCATCTGGCAATGCGAACAGTCGTTCACAGGGGAGTTCATGTCCTCGTTGCTGCCCGATGCTGCCACCTGCATACATAAAGCGGGCGGCCAGGTAAGGTACCGCCGACATGCACTGGGAGGCACCGATGGGGAGCCATAAGCTAGCTACCTTACTGCAGCTTAGAGCGCCGCTGAGGATCACTCGTAACTGCATCCGAATAGGGGGCTGCAGCTTTGCACCGGTGCAGTTATCGAATCGCTCTATTTCCAGCTCGGTCCTTGCGCTGCGAGCGAGCGAACGGGAAGCATTCAGGTGGGCCGGAAGCTTGACGCCTCGCTGCAACAGCTCGATCAAGGCAGTAACTATGCGCTGCATATTGAAATTGGGACCTGTCTACCAAGTGTCCGAAAGTGACGTGTTCCAATCCAGCTGCTGACTCTGTGCATTTAGAGATCCGGAGGCGAGCAGGCGTTGATCAGCCGACCTGTAGTAGTTGCTGTGTTCCTGCGTTAAGGCGATGCAACATTGGCGCCGCTTGTGCATGAGCATGGAAGCGCTGAGGAATTGGTCCGCCTGTCTCCCGTCAGTGCCGTCACCATCCCACCGCCGTCTGATGTCAGGAGGTCGGGACAAGGAGCTAGAAGCGCTTCTTTGCGGCTCGTTAACTCGGCCTAGAAGTTCTAGAGAAGAAGCCACCGACACGTCAAAGCCACAAATCGTCCACGTGCTATGTGCCTGGCGCCCAAGAGTCGGAGTGCGGCGAGCGCCAACTTTAGGATAGCTTTCCTGTCGCCGACAGGGTATCGGACCTCGTGTGGGATGAGCCCGATCCCTGTGGTCGTGCGGCTTACAGTTTACTAGGTAATTATTTCTATATAAATATCCGGTTTGTGATATGCCAAGAGTATCTGACCGAACAATGGAAGATAAGGGACCGAAACCAAACATAGGTTTTGATGGAAAGGCCTGGGGAAAAGCTGGGGCAGCCAATTTCCAAGCTCCGAAAGTCTGCATCCTTTGGCTCCCGTGTCTGGACAGCCGCTCGAGGACAAGTGACAGTCGGTGCAACTGCGGTATGTGCCGAGAATAACCAGAAACGTGTTCACCAGCAAACTTGCTTCACCGCTGCTGTCAAAGATCTACAGGAGGTGTTTGTCGTCGACAGAGAGCCGCATGTAATGATGATGATGATTCCTGAGGTAGTGGCACGACTTCAGGAGGCTCGTTCCAGCTCCTGCCTCAGTCTGCAAGTTGACTGGGTGGAAGACTCCCACGCTGCGAACTGGAAGCGGCAGGAGCTGTGCTGTGTCGCAAGTGGCTCGTGTGGTTGCCGGGTTCTGATTGGCCAGGCCAAGCGGACCAATCGCCGCACGAAGAGGGGTGTCTGCCCCTCTTCAACAACCTTTTACATCCAGATCGTCTGAACTTGGCTTTCAACTTCCCAGTAGATTAGTGAGCCAATGGCAAAGTGCAAGTGTGCCTCTCCTTGCCTTTGGGAGGCCTTGCCTCCTGAGGTATGTACTGCATACGAGCTGTGGCGGCAACCTTCTCCAATCAATGTTTCCGTTCTGCGACTCGGTGAAGGCCCACGGGCCATGCATAGGGCAGTTCCCGCATCGATGGCTCATGTTTCATATATCCCAACGAGCCGCCCAGAGTGGCGGTAGCGTTTGAGTAGTTCGATGGAGATGCTTCTTCGGCTCGAGCAGATGCCCTGGACCAGATTGTGGTGAGGTCACTTCCCGGCTACCGGATCCGGGCTTTGTCTTGTGACGTGCGCGCAAACGTTCGCTGTTTCTTCTGTTCGGGCGTGAGGATGGATGACACTCGACTAAACATGTTCGATGTTTTGTGTTACAATATTCAACACCCTTAACCCTTACCGGCTGTGGCTGGCTAGACATAGACGACAGGACAGTTCAAGGACTGCTATGTACATCCATGGGAATAATTAGCGGCCATCCCGGTGGAGCCGGAGTGAGGCCTCAGAGATAGGCCACATTTTCCGGATCCGGTAATCGAGATGTCCAGCCACCCGTCACCGGCCCAGCTGAATGGGGCAGCCTTGCACTTACACAGTGTCTCGGCGGGTCGTCACTCGTGGCTCCGTAGGGTGAGCTCAAACGGCTTTGACTCTCTTTGCTTTTTTTTCCCTTTACCCCAAAATCACGTCATGTGCCGGGCATGCGCATGAAACGCATAAATCTGGGAGATTAGGTTGGGCTGACCTTTTTACTCTTCGAACTTTCCATATCCACTATTACCCTCTACCCACTTCCCAATGCACGGAGACCGAGGCCGAAGCTGCCGACCTCCTCAGGGAGCGGGGGGGGCCTAGGTCCCGATCTGACGACGTCGGCAGTCGATTATCGATCCTCATCCCGGCATCGCGCAGTTGAAGGGTCCTACTTTTTTAGTTTGTAAATTCCCTCTTTTGTTTCCGCATGACAGCGCTGTAGTCAAAAGTGGAAGCTGAAGTGGATTCTTGAGTGTGGGTTAACCTCGGATCGTTGCACCTGGACTCCCCACTGCGTATGTACCGATCAGGGTCCAGCCTGGTCTCTCTGAACTCAGCAAAATGCGGGTGGCAAGAGGACTTGCGGTAGACAGAACAGGCAGTGGCTGGCCGTCGAGAGGCTGAAAAGAAGCACACTCTAATGAAGAAGTGAAACGGTCGGCCAACCACCTAACTAGCTTCAATCGCTAATAACCACCTTATCGTCTCCATGTCTGCACGATTAAGACCTGTCTTTGCCCCTGTCTAGGTACTCTGCCTTTTCCAATCCCACACACACGCATTGCCATAAGTTGTTGTCCATGATACTGGAATTGCAATTACATTCCAGTCATGCCCCGTTTGCCTACGTAGTCATAGCAGCCAAATGAGAACGATAAGTGGGGATATACAATAACTACCCCTGAAGCTGAACCGAACGAGTGATCTTGGGATAGAGAGTGAGTTTTGACTGGAGCCAACGCACACGGGGGTTCCCTGCAAAAGATTCAAGATTCGAACCTGTCCCTGTTCCGCGTCTTCCCGCTTTCCCACATGTACAGAAGGAAACACGCGCGCCCATCCTGTTCTTGTTACCAATATCCTTGGAATGTTGATAGCAGCGGTTCCCGGTGTCTTTAGGGCGGCGCATGACAACCAAACTTTGTCAACAACGACAAGCATTGTGCCTGCAGCAGGACCGACATCAATGAATCGCGTCGACCACCACCAGATCGAGTTTGCTAGGCAAACCTTTGTTTCCGATCTTTTGACCCCGGGAAGATGTGGAAAGACCTATGCAACTGACTTTTCAGAAGCCAGACACTAGGTCTGCCCCGAGGAGGAGAAAAAGTACATTCGGTGATAGTTTACCACATCTCTGAAGTTAAGCTTGCTGGACTCGTACACAGCTACGCGATTCAAAACATATGCCCGTATCTTTAGAACCCTCATGGAGGAGGTGAAACCATGCTTGGTTATTACCTACTCCCCCCAAACGAATGACAACCTAGCCAACCACCTAGGTATACAACCATTAAGCATCTCAGTGCCCTTCACCTTCCCGGTTTCCCGGTTTCCTAAACCCAGTCAGCAGCAGCTCGTGTCAACTGGCGCCAACACACACACACACCCAAGATCAACCCGCGCCTCATTCCTGGTCTACGTTTTTGGACTGGCTCCCTCCCTGTTACGGTCGATGACGCACGCAATGCATCGCTCCAACCTCCATACCTATCAGGCTTTATGAGATCCGCCGGCCTTTCTTTCTTTCTTTTCTTTTCTTTTTTTTTTTTTCTAGAGGAGAGTTGATCAAATAATCTCTCAGGGGGCAATACAACCTACGTGGCTTTTGTCTTACCTTGACAACTTGACGTATAATTACCTACTGATAGCGGTATTCACTGTCTGTCTTGGAGCTGAAATTAATTACTGACTTGTAATTAACACACATTCTGGGTACAGGTATCGTTGCCGAAAGAGGCCCTGAGTAGGTAGGTAGGTAGGTAGCCACTGTATTCCAAGAGTTGGCAACTACGAACCAACCACCTACCTACATCACCTAAACTTGTCGAGTGGTGCCAGCACATAATTACATAAGGCATCGAAACCTGTCCTTGATCCGTTCCTTTTTTACTAACAAATTGAAACCCTTGGTCATGTCATCATCATCACTTTCCATGGTAATAATTAATACTGGGGGAAATTTTGCAAGTTAACAACTTCTTACATGAGAGGGGTGTGTGTGTGTGTGTGTGCGCGGGCGATATCTGGCCTGTTGTATGTACGTACCTGGGAGAGCTGAAGTTTCATTTCAGCATCAGTCTCTTGTGTGTGTGTGTGTGTGGTCGGATCTTTCTCTTTTGCTGAACTACGTAGTTCAGTATGATGATTATTAATGATTGATCTGCGTATTCTGCTGAATCCCCGGCAGTTTAGGTACTGTACATGTAATTAGATGGAGGAGGTGATGTTTTTTTTTTGCCTAGTAAGACGAGTGGAAGGAAACTTCCACTTTTGCAGAAAAGATATTAGTACAGTGAATACAATACCCCCCTTGGTCCTTGGATTTGAGCAATCATGGTTTCATAGTTACCGTGTTAATGATACGTATGTATAGCTGTTCAATTAATTCTATTTCAGTCCTGGGCTTTGCATGCAGTACGCAGTTTGACAACATATCCCTTGACCCGCGAGGGAAATGTCAAAATCTCTGTGTGTGTGTGTGTAAATAATGTTAAGTCCAAATGATGCTATTATTATTCGCGAAGTTCAGATACTTCTTTGCGTATCATTGCTATATATATATATATAACTGGATTTGAACTCTTCTATCTGAAGTGTGTGTGCCAAAACTTGGTTGACGAACTCGGAAGAAAAGAACGTAAAAAAAAAAAGCCAAAAAAAAAAAAAAGTACGTACTTATAAACTAATTATCTACTTACGATAATACGATTACCTGTATCGATCTTTGATGAAACGAACAACCAAACCATAAACGAACTTGCGTAAGGAGAGAGAGTATAGAATCGAAAAGCCAAAGAGTTTCTTCAAGCTAAACAAAACGCGCGAAACAGAGTAAAAATTTAAAAAACCTGTGCGAGAAAAGTAATGATACGAAATGTGTTTTGTGTTAATTAGAAGATACTGGGTATGGTATCTATCGTGTTGATGATATTGTGTGTTTGATATCAATGTGTTTGACTCCAGTCTTGATTAGCAAGAAGGCTTGAGATAGGTATTTATTTACCCTGCAAATCCTCCAGCCCATCTACGCATACGCATATACGGCGCGACGTGCGACGTCTGGGAAGGAATGAATGAAAGGGGGGTTTCGACGTTGCATTTATTAATAGGCTAGGTATGTATGTACTGTACATACATCAATGGGGACCATGCTATTATAAGCCAAGCATAAGTAACGTCTTTCTTTTTCCTCCGTTTTTTCTTTCTCCACAACCCGGCACGGCAGTCACAAGCTACAGCTACATGTAATAATAGTTTTATTACTGACCGTAGAGCCCCATGATGATATTGAACGACTCGTCCTGCAACAGCTCCGCCGCGGTGATCCTCTCCTCCGGCAGGTAGCGAAACCCCTTGTACATGACGTTCAGTGCATGCTGCCGTTCGTACTCGCTGATCTCCGGGCGCGTTCGGTGGTCAATCTTTGCCTCGAGGCTATACTTTGGATCCACCCTTGTTTTGAGCCCCGGATCGTACCACCTGTCCATGTCCGGGTTCGGGTCGTACCAGCCCGACTTGTCCACGTGCTCAAGGTAGTGACGGCCTTTCCAGTGCGCCGGAAAGGGCCCGAGGGCGTCGACGACACGGTCCATCAGCACGACCCCCTCGCCCCAGAAGGGATCTCCGCCGTTGTAGAGCGACACGAAGATGCACATGTATTAGCTCCACATGTCGCTCGTCGGGCTGGGGTGCCACGCCGTGGAACCGCTCCGGGGCGCAGAACATCCCCGGGCTCTGCACCTTGTAGTCCGTCTCCCGCGTGCTGCTGTCGGTGTTATTACTACACAGGTGAAAGTCGCAGAGGTAGACCTTGTCCCCCGAGATCCGGTCCGCCGGGAAGGCCATTGGCTCCACTAGCTCCGCCTGCTTCCGGGACACCTCTTGCAGAGCAATCTTTCGCGGCCGGCCGAGGAAGCGCCTGTACTCTTCGGCTGTGGTGAGGTTTTCGACAGGATCCTTTTTCATGTCGTACAATACGGCCCCCTTGTTCAGGTCTGCAGCAGAAGAAGAAGAGTCGGTAGTTAGCCTTGTGGAAAACCGCGAATGGGGGGTTGCTCTGAAAGGGGCGGCGGACCTACCGCGGTGAATGATCCCGGCATCGTGAAGCCCCTTCACAGAGATGAGCAGTTGTTTCGCAGCGCGCACTCGCCGGGCGACGGGGCCCCGCATCCCCCGTCTCGAGCAGTAATAAAGGCTTGGCCCACGCACGGGGAACACCAACACCATGTGTTTATTAACACCTCCATAACCAACAAGGCAGAAGCAACTCTGGTAGGTAACGAGGCCCGAGATGTCGTGGACCTTCTCCATGATCTCGTTCTGCTTGTGGTACTCGCGTTCTCCTTTTTCCCCCGGGGACCATGATTTTGAGAGCCACGGGCTTGTTCTCGTGGGTATCGTGGGCTAGCTACACGGTGGAGAAGCCGCCCCAGCCGAGCTTGTGCTCGATGCGATACCCCGCGGCGAGGACCTCGCCTATGCGGATGGGATAGTACAGGTTCTCGCTGTAGCGATAGCGGGGTTCGGCTTCCGACTCGACTTCGTCCTCGTCGCTTGAGCAGACGAAATCGCCATTATCTGACTGGTCATCATCCTGAAATTCCATGATCTCTGTTTTGGGACGTCGTGTTGTGCGGGGTAGCGTTTGTTCTGCAGAAGCAGGTGCTTTGTTATTGCATATAAAAAGATCGGAGCCGAAGGAGGTCTGGAATTGGGAGAGCTTGGGGGGGAGGACATGAGGGGAGATAAATGGAACGGACAGTCATTGTGAGTGGAGGGATCTAATGAACAACGGGTGTCGGCCTTGACACCCAGTCTCTGTATCGTCGAGGGGACGTAAGAAACATACCCGAGACCGGGCGCATACGCCAACTTCGTTGGTTAATGGTAGGGTAAAGTGCGTGGAAGCAGAAAGGTGAGATCCAAAAAATGAAGTGCTTGGAGGTGTGTGATGGGATGACCCGACAGAATGGATCGGCGCTTAAATCTGGCTACTGTAGTCACATAGGAGTTAGGGAATGTCATCCTGCTAATTACTCGCGACAAGTAGAATTCACGCTTTTCCATTGCTGTATATATAAGGTAACTTAATTTGATCTCTATCTGAAGTAATATGTGTTCAAGAAAAAAAAAAAAAAAAAACATAGACGTGGCGCGGCGTACTTATAAACTACGTACCTTACTAGTATCTACTTACGATTACCTGCATCGATCTGAAACGACAACTTTTGTGACGAACAACAATAAAAAAATTGTGTGTAAGGAGAGTAGCGAATCGAAACTTTTTGAACAAAACAGAAAAGAGAGTAAACAAAAATTGTGTGTGTGCGACAAAAGTACGGTAAATGATATGAAAATGTGGTATCTGGTATCATCATACTTCAATCCTCCAAACAGAACCCCCCCCCCTTCCTCCCTTTCCTTTTTCCGATTCCCGCCCGTATTGTATTTTCCTACTCTTCCCAGAACCAAAAAGCAATAGCAAAACAAGGAAATACGTCATAACCCTTTTGCCATCATTCATTTCCCACCCTAAACCACACTCCATATTCCCGTTGCGTTACGGGCGTGAGCGTAAGTAACTTTCTGTGTGTTGAGTTGAGTTGGGAGTAAAGGTAAGAGTAAGAGAAACCAAGATGCAACGCCATTGCCCCCTCCGTCTATATAAGTATTTCCGAATCATTCATAACAGCATTTCGTATTGACAGTTTGTTCAGAAGAAAAACAAAAGAAATAAAACCTCCGAAAGGTTAGATCATGTTGGGAAATGGTTCCAGCGGGCTGCTACTACCGATGATACTAGTAGTGGTCTTCCTTGTGGGCTGCGGCTGCTGGGGTGCTGACGTAACGTTGACAACATGTATCTGCGGTGTGTATTGTTGGTGATGTTGGTGTTGCTGGTGGCGTTGATGATGTTGATGATGATATGCCATCGGTTGCAGCTGTTGTTGTTGCATCTCTGCTTGTTGCTGCTGCTGCTGCTGCTGCTGCTGCTGCTGCTGCTGCTGATGTAGTTGAACATGAGCGGGCGTGGGCGTGGTCGCAGTAGCCGGTGTCATTTGCGGTGTCAGTGTCTGCAACTGCTCCTGCTGCTGCTGCTGCTGCTGCTGCTGCTGATGCCCATTTTGTTGGGTTTGCTGCTGCTCGGCATTAGGCTTTTGACCTGGCATCGTTGTGGGTTTGGCCATGGTAGTAGCCGCCAACGCTCTCGTGTGAGAGCTTTCTCGTCTGCGCTTCGGCGCGTCCTTGATCTTGGGATGCGTGTGACACTGCCCCCCTTATTAGCAAACCACCACACACACACCGGGTTGTGACGAGTACCTGCGAAAAAACTTACCTTGTATGCGTGCCGGAACCACGTCGTCCCCTTCTTCTTGCTAGACACTAAAGCAATCCACTCGTTGCAGCTGCCGCACAGTCCCTCCCAGACATCCGGGTTTCCGTCCATGCGTCTTGTTTCCTGTGGTTCCTGGAACGGATTCCCCGTTGCGGCCGAGATGCCATGGGTGAAGGACTTGTCATACCAAAACGCCGAGTTCTTCAGCACCAGCCAGCGTCCCGGCTTGCAGATACCGCACCACCCCTCCCGCTTGTTTCCGTGTCCCCTGACCCATTTGGGCGTGTACAGATCCCCGTCGAACCGTAGCTCCTGTTCGTGGGGCACAAGATCTGGATCGCTCGGGTTCATGTCTTCAGGGGGAGGAGGCACCTGTTCCTCATGCAATGACGCATACAGGTCTGGAGGGTCGGAGAGGTCCGTGTGATAGTGACTGTGCATATGAGGGTCGCCATTGCTCTGCAGCATCCGGAAAAGACCATGCGACAATAACGGGGGAGGCTGCGCCTCGAATACATGCGCGTCCGGGTGGAAATGATGTTGCGATGGTAGTTGCGTCGGCAGCAACATGCTATTCCGATGAAACCCTTGCACCGGCGCGTTGCTGCTCAGCATCGCATACGGGTGCTGATGCTGCGCCGCCTGCAGATTCCCAAAGTTCAGCGGTAATTGCGTGTGCGCAATCGTAGGACTGGAATGCCGGGAAGACATCCTTGCTGCTGCGGTGTGCGCGTTGAACGCCTCCACCGGCACCGGGTGATGATACACAAACGGTGACGGCCTTCGATTCGGCGTGGTGCCGTACGACCCGGTAGACCAGCGCTTGTTCCTCCCGTCGACGCTGTACGGCGCGCTGCGCATGCCTGGTCTCGGGCTCGGCGAACACGCTCTCCCCCGGCTCTGCGTCCTCACCAACTCCGACCGAGATTGGGGCGTCATCCGCGGCGACGCCACAGGAGACAACTGGGTAGAGGACATCATGGAGTTCCTGTTCGAAGGCGGCGGGTAGTCCGAGGTGAAGCTTGGTGCGTCAGATAAAGCAGCGGAGAAATCCTCGTAGGAGGGCATGTCCGACAGAGCGCCTCCCGAAGTCGACATTGTAAAAGACGACCCCGACATCCTGCGCGGATTGAGCCCAACACTGTCGAAATTCAGACCCTCACTGCCGTCCATAGGCCCTCCGGAGTGGTACCGGAGATCCAGAATGGGAATCGCTTCGTCTGTCGTATACGCCTGCCCGATGTTGTTGGTGTTGTCGCCGTCCAAGCCCGGAAAATCCAGGCTGCTGTCGTCGCATGGCTTTGCCCATGCGTCTGATAAAACGGTTAGGCCGCCAATGTGCTGCCCGCTGGAAGAACAGTCATTGCCTTCCAGAGTCGTCGTCGGGTAAAAGTCTTGATGGACGGAAATGGGCCTCGACATGGTGTCACTTGGCGTCATCTGCCCCATCTGCAACGACGATGAGTCCCATGCGGGAAGGCCCTCATACGTCTCCCCCATGCAGTACGAGAAGCCTTCGTGGATAGTGGCAGGTCTCGGCTTCAAGCCCTGAGTCGTCGACGGCGTCGTCCATACTCCCTGCGGCGGCTGCGGTGCTGCCATTGACTCTGTCTTCACTGCCATCTCGTTCCCATTCACCATGGTGACGATGGGGGTCGGGCGGTTGGGCGGCGGCACGGGCACGTCTCTTCTGAATTTATTGTTGGGGCTGCTAAAGGCGAATGAGGGTGTCTGTAGCTGCTGCCGTCTGCAATTTCATCTGTGTGTAAGCCGTGTGTGTGTGTGTACAAACCAGTGACAATAAAAGAACTGGGAACGGCGTACAGTTGGGCCTGACCTGAGTCCATGGTCGTCTGAAACTCTCTAACAAGGGAGTGTCTGTGTGAGTAAGTGGTTTAATCTATTATTGACCGGAAGCTGAGAAGCTGAACGCTGCTGCCATGGGCCTGTTAGCATGAATTCTCGGGGCCGCGGATTGAGCCCTGGTGGATAAGTGAGGAAGAGAGAGCAACGTGTGGCGCCGGGCTCCACTGTGCGCGAGAGAGTCCGGATACGTGTATCATGGCACACCCCCTCCCCTCTCCGACCATCTTGTAACTTACTTGGAATCATAACACGCGCAATGGCCAAGTCCAGAAGTGGAACTATCTCTCCGATGAACCAAGTGAGGAGGCACTCTGAGCCCTGTGGTACGATGGATAAAGAGGTGGTAGTAAGGACTGCGTAGTATCCGGATCGGTAAATGTCGTCAACAAGGAGCGTGGAGCCTCACGGTGAAGTCGAGGCAAGCGAAATAAGAAAGGATGCTAAGTTCCGAGAGCGTGAGGCCTAGGCGAAAGGAGCGTGGTGAGTTGGGTAAAAGGGCCAACTCGTTAGACGATCATTCACAACTGGCGTTCCGGGAGGGAAAAAAGAGAGCCAGCTCTTGGTGTATTATAGACCAGCGGCCGATATCAGGGAAAGGCAGGGAAAGAAAAAAAAAGGTCGACCTAGGCCAACGGGCTCTCGCGCTCGGGGAAAGGAGTGACTGGTAATGGGCCCGACGGGCAATCAGTGTGGATTTGGGGGTGGGACGACGCGAAGGCAAAGTGAGGCCCAGATGGCGGGGCGGTGCAGGACCCTGGAGGTATAAAAGAAGCGTACTGTAGTCGGTCGACCGAAGTAGGCAACATCCTTGCAGGGCCAGCACTTCAGCACGGTCAAGTTCGGAACGTCGGTAGGAGCTAAGCCGGATTCCCTGATACAAACCTGACCTGCCCGTCTGTGGACTTGGAGGACAGGTGTGGGTGCGAGATGCTGCTGGGCCTGCTCGAGAGAGGACGAGGGTAAGAGGGTTGCAAGGATGAGGAGGGGCAGGGTTGCATCTGCCCTCGATGATGAGGTCGACCTGGGACATCTGTTTTTGGAAAGAAAAGAGGCCAGGGTCAAACACCGATCACAGATCACAGTCCTCCGGATACCTCGCAGTCCAACTCACATGTTGTTCAAGTCCACTGCGATCCAGGCGCGCCTAGAGTTCGGTAGCTACGGGTCGGGCGGACCAACGTATGGGGAGAGAATGATTGAATGACACGAGGGTTGGCAACACAGAAGGAGAGCGTGGTTGGGCGGCCGTAGGGAAGACTGCCCATCAATCCATGGCAATCCAACACCTGCACTTCCAGTTGGGTCGGCGGCCCACAGAGACACCAGACTGAGGCTAGGCCGTACTTGGTCCGTCGTGGTTTGGGCCATGGGACAGATACCGAGGAGGTGGCTTGTCTTTTGGCCTGTCTCACCTCCATGCCTCGCTGCCAGGTGGCAACGAGAGACTCCCAGATGAGGAAAATCGGGAGGCACGCACTCTCATGGCGGTTTCCGAACAGAGCTAATCCGAACCTAAAATGGCCAGAAACACAGACACTGGGCCGTTCCCTCATCGGAAGGGCTTCTGGCTTCTCGCCCACGGACGAACCGCCATGTCGTTACTCGTATGTATCGATACAGGGCACCTGTGTTCTGTATTCGGCAGTCGGTAGAGCAGACATCCTAGCACAGAGAACAACGTCGTCGTCTTCTGCACCGTAAATCCCGTCCTAGGTTATTTTAGGTTTTGTCGCAGCAGACGCTGAGCGCGCGAACAAACCTGCAAACCTAGCCGATTTAGCCAAGGCCAATCAAGAATCCGCGGCGGAGATCATGGTCGAGCATGTTTGGCACGACGACATCTAACATCGGGCGCTGTTTTGTCATGACGCATCCGGACTTCACTTTCCTGGGGGGTTCCTGTTTTCGCCCTGCCCTGATTCCCCACACGATGGACAGCGAAGCCAGTAGATCAAGACGTGAACATCCCCCAAGTTTGAACCTAAAAAACATGACATCCGATGGGCACGGCACACACGAAAACGCGCGTGCCAGTCATGAGGAAGAGACGGGTTAGACCGTGCATCAGCTCACACAAACAGCAAACGCAGCGTTGTATTTCTGCCAGTCCTTATCGTTAAACCACTTGACCGGCTGCTTAGCTTTCCCGAAGGCTACAAGGACGACGACGAGCGATTGGCCTAGCCTGGGCTGCGGCTCTGAATGGCCGGATGAGATGCCCTTGGGGGCCAGTGCGAGGCTTGAACCACTGTCGCAATCAAGTAGTTGGATGCGGAAGCGCAAGCCGAATCACAAGCCGAATCACAAAGGTCCTGCGGCTTGTTCGTTGCCTTGCTGTCCCCGCCGTGCATATGCATACATGAACATAAGGGAAGGTATATTGCAGCATATTTCAGTGTAGAAGCAGCACTGGCGAGCGTGTTGTAAGTGGTGTTCTTTGGTTCTGGCGCTTCCTCGTGAGCAGGTGACGTTGAAAGAGGAAGGGACGAATGACTGAAATTACGCGACTCGCACCCTGCAGCACGGGGCAGCTTTGTTTGAGGTTGACTTTGAAGTTGCCCCGCCGGGTGCCGTGATTGGCCGCTGTTGTTAGCCTCTGCAGGGGTACTCCAGGACCTGCAGTCCGGTTGCGGGCGCGGAGCCTAACAGGATTTGCGGGCGGCAGGTAACAGTGGGCTGAACAAGGTGTTTAAGCAGGGGTATGTGTCTCAGATCTGTCGCAAAAGAACAGACCCATGTCTCGCGTCACCAACCTCTGGCCTAGCGGCCCACACGGTCCAGATCCAGAGCCCAAGTCAAGTCGACCAAGTGCAACCGCCGCGGTGTTTGCAAGGCTACGACAGCGGAAGCGGCTGCACCCTCGAGCTGCTCATCCAGCCACAAGGCTTGCCTCAGGGCAATTGCAAATCCCCATAGGCTGCCTCCCTGTTTGGACGAGAATGAGCAGGGGCTCGTGCAAGAAGGTTTTGTCACGATTTGCACCCCTTGCTTTCCCATGTTGTTGCAGCTTGCGAGGCTCAGAGGTTTCCTTGGGTTGCGTCCGCAGTCATCGGCGTTTGGGTGTGCCAGAAACGTGATACGATATGTGATGATCCAGTAGAACCTCGAACCATCGCCATGCTCCTGACACGCTGCTCGCCTTTCCCACATCTGACTCTGTGATCCACTCCATCCTTGGCGTTGTTTGACCTGACAGACTAATCGCGTCGCCATCGGCAGAAGATGCGCACAAAAGTTTTGTTTCCAGATCGAGGCTCGACCCCAGTCCGCAAGCCTCTCGTCAAGTGGACTCCCTGCCTGCTCTCGAGCGTCTCCAGTTTTTCTTCTGTCGTCGGTAGATGACGAGATCCAGTTCGACTAATCGACTTTGCCACCCGCTCGGCCGGGCGTTGTCAATGCTCTCAGTGCCGTAGCCTCTCATTGCTCGGGGTCCCCCTCCTCCACGTCGACAGTGGCGTCTTCATGCTATATGACCGCATCTTAAGCCTCTTGCCGCTATGGGCGTCCTGGTGCTGATATAATAGCGCACGACACTTTAGGGCTGCTTATCGATTGCGCATATGTCTGTGGAGAGGAGGCACAGGGTGGGTTGAGCAGACTTCTTCGGCTGGCATTCTACGTACCTACTTCTAGGGGAAACTGTGGAGGAGACTCGCACCCTCCTCGGGTCCCTAAGTACCTGCGTCGAATAGGAAAGTCGGTCGCGTACCTGCATCCTACCCACACATCTGTGTGATTACTCGCCGTGAGCCCGCTGGAACTGCTGTGGGGGAGGCAAAGGCACCCGACGGCACCGAACTCACCTAGCTTCAGCGAGATGTACGAAATGAATTCTCATACTGCAGTTTCCGGTTTTCTGGGAGCACTGTGATGGCGCCTCGCGCCGCATCCGCCTCTCTCTGGGCCTCACTGTCAAAGAGACAAAGACACAAGGCCACCGGGGTTTTGCCAGGCTTCCCCGCTCGGACTCTCGAGGATCTTTCCACAGAGATTCGATGCGTTGTTCTGTGGGCCCTCCGGAGAGTCCGCACACAGCAGGGCCCGGCCTTGCTCCGATGCATGACAACGTCGGCTCTTTTGGGAAATTATCTCGCTTTTAGCCGTGCTCGCGGCCTATAACTCGGCTCTTATGAAAATCCTGAAGCCAATGATGACGAGATGCTCCCCACCGAGACCACCCGCGCGGAGCCACTGGGACGAAGGTGCTGACGCCGGACGGGACGTCACTAAGCGTCACGCGTGTCTCTAAGGGCACTGGCATCCTCGGCCCAGCGAGAGACAGCGAGAAGCAGGAGCGCGAACAAGAACCGTGCCGGAGACGCGTAAACGGGCAATACATTCATGGAGACTCTCTTCCCTGCGAGATTATCCTTCGTTTTATCTAGCCTTATCGGCATGTTTTATGTTTAACATAGCCACTTCCCGATCCATCACTGCTATAGGTTGGTCGAGCATAGACCAGCCGCGAACACGTGCCTGCTTTTCAGCCATCCGGCTTCTCAAATACGTTCCCCGGTGACCTTCACGAACATCCATGAGATGTTGAGCCCATGACATTTCAGGTTGTGGACAGTCTCTCAGTCGACTGTGACCCGCACCCTGAGAAGTCCGCTGGTGGGTAGTGACCAAAGACAATGATGGCGAAGTTAGAAACCCCCCAGGTTTGTTGATGACTTCCTTTTCGTTCTCCTACTCCTTGCTGATCCTCCGCCACACTTCGTTTTCTGCGGCTGAAATCTTTTCCCCAGCCACTTGGGCCCATTTCATTGCCGAATTCCAGACACCGTCCTCGGCTCCATCAGCTGAGGTGTTCCCGTGATGGGACGCGAGAAACGCAGTCTGCTCTGCGCGTTGATGGCCAGAGAGTTCAGATGCGTTGACATTTTGCTGGTAACCGGGAGGATGCGCAAGAGGCTCTGCGGAGCCATATGGCCCTAGTAGCTGTCCAGGTGAACTCCGAGAAGGCCCCATTGCTGTCGCTGTTCCCCGCTGGGAGTACGGCGCAGCTGGAGAAGGCATAGACATCTGTGGCGGGTACGGCATTGGTGGAAGATGAGCTGCCTGGGTGACTTCTGGTGCATGATATGCCTCACCAGCCCTGGGCGGTGGAGGTACTGCCGTCCTGCCTGCCGGTGGCAGAGGGACTGCTCCTGGTTGCGGAGGCGGAGGACCTTGGTCGGCTAAGTTGCGTGTAGGCGTGGGCTGCAAGGGAGCATATTGATGGGTCTGGACAGATCCGGTAGGTGCTGGGATGCTAGGAACTGCTCCAGGCTGTGCCGCTGCGTAGCCTTGTGTGACTTGACTTGTCGTCGTCGCTGCTGCTTGTGAGCTGGCCTCGCCAGCCTTGGTTTCCGGCGTCTGGCCAGAAGCCTTTGCGGCATTGATTGGACTATCAGTGTAGATCCTGACCGGTGGCATTACGTCGTTTGACCGGAGGGCTGATTGAGCAAGTAGCTCGCAGAGATGCGCTCTAGCAATGAACACCGAAAAAAATAGGGCAGTCAGTATCAAATGCCGGCAGCCTATGAAAGTGGGAGAGGTTCAGTTTGTTGTGCTTGAATTGGGGAATTGGCAGGTAGTACATTGCCAACGGAAGGACCATCGCTTGTGGCCTACGTTGGCCTGAATGTGGCGACGTCATCGTCAGGTGACTTGCTGTTGTCAAGCCTTCGATACTTACCATTCAAGCTGAACGTTTTGAAAGCAATCCAAGACAAAAGAGAGAATGCAATGAAAAAGAGCCTAGCAAGAGCAATAAAGCACGCAGATACACATGCCAAAGTAAAACGAGTCAGGTAGGTGCAGACGACCAAGACTCTTGCTTGGTTTCCTGAGTTACCCCACAACATTGTCCCTTTCGACAGGACAGAATGCAGTTGCTCGAAATATCCCTTTATATGTAAAGGTCTTTTCCATGGTCGCGTTGTCTATGCGCTCGTATAAACAATGCAACACGCTGTGATTATTCACTGTTGCTTACCCCGGATCCTGAATGACTTGGACATACTGTGACAACTGTTGCGCTGGGGCAAGTTGAGATGTCCAACAGGTCCAATCAACGGATTCTAACGAGATAACGGAGGTTCCCGGATCTGCTTGCGATTCTTCTCCATAGCCCCAGCACCCCAATCCTGACGCTATGCCAAGATCGACTTTAGCACCAATGGCAAGCTTCCTACAAGCCAATCTGGGGCAGGATCTCAGCCTCGCGGGGGTCGTCGCGAAGAGCTCTGATTCTCGAATCAACGCTTCACCGAATCTGAAATTCGCACCTCCGAGGGCGATAGTAGGCTGACTGCAGCCCACGACCTCCACGTACGCGATTTTAGCAGCGACCAACCAACCCACAGTGCGGCTCGCCAGGAATTACAGCTCCTTTGTCATATTAGCGAAGTGATCACGGTGTCGCAAAACTGTTAAAGATTCGGTTTTGGCAGGGAAGCTTCGCGCAGAACACCACCGCATCAGCCTTTCGCCGCCGAACGGCATTTTTCCCTGCGCGCCCACATCGGGTACGGAGACAAGATGGTTGGAAAAGTTAGCGAGCGCGTCCTCCTCCGGGAAGGTAGGTGTTTCTGTGTTTCAACAAGTTATTCCCGGTCCAGTCACAATCGCTGACGGTAGCTCGCCTTCGTTCTAGGATTGGAACGGACGGACAATGGCATGAAGCAAACGAACTGGCCCGACGTGGCTCCCATCAACCAAAAGAACTACTACACTGACTACATGAAACGGGATGACCAAATCCTCTCACTCCGACTGCAGGGCGAGTTGAACAGAGACAGGTTGGTGCAGCACGCTAAGGATCGTGACCGCGCCCTCAACAACAACAATGGAGAGGTCCCTCTGCCTCTGGACGACCTCCAGGGCGACGATGTCCCCGCTCCCACGACGTCCTATCTCGATCCGTCAAAGATCATAGTCATACATCCTGGGAGTCAGAACACGAGGATAGGCTTTGCCAGCGATGCGCTACCAAGGACGATACCGACAGTGCTGGCGACGAAATATCCCCAAACCGAGTCGGAAATGCACGAGGCCCTCCCGCGACGGCAGTTTGAGGCGCGGACCAACGACCAACAATATGGCGAGGAATGGTCCAAGAAGTATCAAAAGATGTGCAACGACCTCAAGGTCGACATGCGCGCAAACAAGCGCAAGGTCTTGCCCAACTCGAAAGACCTGGTTGTTAATTTCAACCGCCGCACCGAGCCCGAAAAAATCTCCCAGCACAACGACCCCTTGCAGATAGACTGGACCGATGTCAAGAGCATAGAAGACCCCAGCTCTACCGCGTCTGTGTTCATTGGGCAACAGGCGTTGCGCATTCCGGATGATTCGAACCCGAAGTTCAAGCTGTGGTGGCCTCTGCAACACGGCTGGCTGAACGAAGACGACTACCCTACGAAGGCGCACCTGTTCAACGACCTAGAGACTCTTCTGGACCGGGCTTTGCGCTGGGAGTTGGGGCTAACACGAAGCACCGACTGGAAGCAGTACAGCTGCGTCTTTGTCATCCCAGATTTATACGACAAGAAGTACGTGGAGCAGATCCTGCATCTCTGCGTGGAATGGTTCGAGTTCAGCAAGATCTCCTTCATCCAAGAAAGCATGGCGGCCACGTTTGGCGCCGGCTATACACAAGCCTGCGTGGTTGATGTCGGCGCGCAAAAGACGTCGATCGCTTGCGTGGAAGACGGGCTCACGATTGAGGACTCTCGGATTAACCTGAAGTA
The DNA here is from genome assembly GCA_033297225.1 of Diplogelasinospora grovesii. Classification (NCBI taxonomy): domain Eukaryota; kingdom Fungi; phylum Ascomycota; class Sordariomycetes; order Sordariales; family Diplogelasinosporaceae; genus Diplogelasinospora; species Diplogelasinospora grovesii. Next base: position 436,177 of record MU853758.1, read on the forward strand.
TGGAGGATTCGACGTCACCGAGACCTTCATCAAGATGATGCTCTACGACCACTTTCCCTACCAAGAAATCAACCTCCGCCGGCGATACGACTTTTTGTTGGCGGAGGAGCTGAAGATCAAGCACTGCACGCTCTCGCAGGCCAACATATCCGTGCAAAACACCGATTTCCACCTGCGGGCCCCCAACCAACCCACCCACAAGTACCAGTTCAAATACTACGACGAAGTCATCCTCGCGCCCATGGGTTTCTACGACCCCGTCATATTCGACAGCAGCACCAAGCTCCGCGGGCGCAGAAAGCTTGTGGATAGGTCGTACAATGCCTACGACGTGGACGTCCCCGACGACCCTGCCTCTGCCGCGCAGCTCGCCATACTGGCGCTCATACAACCCTCCGTAACAGCCACCGCCACCCTTTCTCTTCTTCCTAGTGGTGGTGCTGCACCACTCGACATGGCCACGCCCAGCAAGGAGAGGTCACAATTCAACTTCTTAACTCGGCCAGAGGCCACGGGCACGCCCGGAACCTCCAACGCACCATCTCCCGCGCCCGAAGGTGCAAATACGCCGGTGCCCGCACCGTACATTTTTGGGTCTGGGGTTCGTGATAACGGCAGTCCCGCACCAAGTGGACGAAACGGCGGTACTCCTGCCCCTGCCGTAGGGGGCGCTACGGTGAATAATGGCATTTCTTCATCATCGTTTAGTCTGAATCCTCCTCCTCCGGGGATGTTTATTGACCCTCAGCAGCAGCAGCTACAACGCACCGCGAAATCGCTGGCTATCGAGCGGGACGCGGTACTACCGGTGGCACCCCTCGACATCGCCATCATGACCTCGATCCAGAACGCCGCTAAGGGCGACGAGAAGAAGGTCAGGGAGCTGCTGGGGAGCATCATGGTGGTGGGCGGGGGCGCCAAGATCCCGCACTTCGCGCCCTACCTGGAGGAGAAGCTCAAGGCCAGACGACCGGATCTGTCAGAGAGGATACTGGTGAGCAGGAGCGCCAGGGAGATGGATGAACAAGTGGTTGTCTGGAAGGGCGCCAGTGTCTTTGCCAAGCTGCCGACGAATGATTCGTGGATCACCAACTACGAGTATAAGATGCTGGGGAGTAGGGTTATTTATCACAAGGCGCTATGGCAGTACTAGATTACATTATTACATTACTCCGCAGTTGTAGGAAAAGGTGGTTGTTTGGGTACATTGTTCTGTGTAGTGGATAGGAGGAGTTTCGGTCATCATATTAAATGGGAAGGTTTGGTTGGCTGGCTGGCTGCTTTGGAGTCTTTGTGTGTGTGGTTTTACAGAATCAGGGGACAGAATACAAAAATGTTTTAGATTACGGGCACAACAGGTATCAAGATATGTTTCGTTGCAAAGTTGTAAATCGTATGGAACTTGGTGAGATTATGGGGATGTGTATGTATCTGAGATGAAGGACAACATTAACCACATACCAGCACAGCAGATATTACTCTCAACACTGGAATTAGATGGAACTAGATGAAGACAAGTGTTTTAGCAGTATCAGGTAACACAGTATTGTTTCAGTCTGTTTTTTTCTTCTTTCAACCGTCTTGTAACTTCCCTTCCTCTGTTCACTTGAAGCGAGGACAACCCATGATAGTTACTACGTATCTCACCCCTCGAAGCTTTATCAGAAAGGTAGCAAGGTGCGTGGAGTTCCGTAAATTCCGATAGGTAACGATAACTGCAGTGCGTTGCGTTGCATTGCATTGCATTGCATTGCAGCGATGGTGGGGGGCGTTCTGCGGCTCACATGAGCCAGCAGTACCTAGGCATCTACCTATCTGCAGGGCGATCTTGGAGGTTTTGTTTCAAAGTGTAGCAGTTCGAGAAACCGCTGGAAGGAATGTTCCGGGCGGGCGGGCCACACACGGCGGGGGCGACTAACTTACCCCTCCATAACTACCTAAAGCCATTGGCCAATTGACTATCGAGTTTGTAATAAGACATTTGACTGCATGCAGAATCTACAGAACCTTTTCGACCTTGACTAGGTATTACGGTTCGTTTTTATTATTTATGGCGACAGTTAAGAGAGCCATTACCATTACTTAATTAGCAACCGATATCGAACGGTTTTGCTGGTTGTACGGAGTTTCTGTGATAAGTGTTATCCCTTCGGTGGTGGGGCATGAAGTCCCCACATTCCCTACATGTGCGCACCACAAGCGTTTAAGCAAGATGATGTAGTGTAGCTCCCCTCCTTAGCTTCCACAGCAGATGATCAGATGAAAAGAAAGGAAAAGGGAAAATTTTGTGACGGACAGGTCATGACGCCTTGGAAAAGATCTTCCCCGTCACACCACCATTTTAAAAAAGATATGAAACGAGAGAGAGCACTACTGATCTGGGTAAATAAACTTAAAAACTTCCCACTTCCCATCCCAACGCGCACTTCGCGAAACACAGACTATCATCATTGCCACCATTTGTCTGTCTTGTCTCCACTCCCCCCCCCCCCAAAAGATATCCACTCCTGAGCTTCATAGCGTCGGATAGCAGGCAAGCTTTTAGACTAGACATTAGAAGCGCGTCCCGCGGAAGAAAGGGTCGTCTGTATGATTAGGGAGTGCGACTGACTGGTTCTTTTCTTGTCTTCTTTGGTTTTTGTTTTCGTTTTTTTTTTGCATACAGCCGGGGATACAGACAGACAGAAAGAAAGAATGGCGTCCAGAAACCCATCGACATGGGATCAGTACGAGGGCCGCGGGGCATCACCAGGGCGAACGGGCAGCATGTCTTCTGTGCGCAGCGGGAACCGAAGCGTGCAGTTCGATGGGTCTGAAGAAGAGGCACTTTTATTGGGTCTCAGCCCAAGCCAGGAGCAAGATGATGATGGTGGTGGTGCGGAATGGCCGCAAAGGCTTAGGCGAAGAAGGTAAGGTTTACCCTACCCACCTAAGTGATCAGTTGTGAGAAGGGGTGCTGACTTTGGGGACATGGAAAAACAGATCATCGATGACGAACCGACTGGCCGCATTCACCGATATTGGCGGGGTCAACAGCATAAGATCGTTTACACGAAGTTGGCAGCGCGCAGCCGGATTCCCAGAGGTTATTCCGCAACGACCGTCGTTCGTGTTTGCGCCTGACCAGGCACCTACAACAGCACAACCGGATGTCGAGCAATATGGGCGGAGCGATGTTGACAGCGCCCTCGGCACAGCAGTCAGACCTTCTTTGCTACGACAGCACTTCGGATCTTCTTCGTCCGGTTTGACGCCGGCCGACTTTCGAGACGAGAGCCCTACACCCGGAGGCAGTCGGTCCCCGAAACGGCAGCTGAGCGCAAGTGATTACAGAGAGTATCGGGAGCGCGAACAAAAGGCATTGTTGGAGTCAGAGCGAGCTGCGCTGGGGTTTCAGGTGGGCAGCTTTACGGGTACGACGAGGTCCGGAACGGAGTCGATATTTGCCATTCCACCGCATCTAGCCACCCCTCCTCTGGTAGGGAGCTACCGCTCATGGTCATCGTCATTTCTGCCCCCGGAAGGATATGGAACCATACGGGGGCCAGAGATCCCGAGAGATAATATTGAAGAGGCCGCGGCGCTGTGGAGGCAGCAGCAGGAAGCAGCCGCCGCCGGCGAGATCCAACAGGTACTCGTAAAGGAGGTTGAGCAGGAGGACGGGAAGATTGTGCTTGCGGTAGAAGGACAGTCGACATTGCCGCAGACAATCTTCAACTCGATCAACGTCCTTATTGGAATCGGCCTGCTCAGTCTGCCCATGGGTTTCAAGTATGCAGGTTGGCTGTGCGGTATTACCGCCCTCACGCTGTCCGCGGCGGTGACTGCGTACACGGCCAGGTTGCTGGCGAAATGCATGGACCTCGACCCGAGTATAATCACGTTCTCCGACCTGGCCTACGTCTCGTTCGGCAGAAACGCAAGAATAGCGACGAGTATCCTGTTCACGATGGAACTAATGGCCGCCTGCGTTGCCCTGGTCGTTCTGTTCGCTGACTCCCTGGATCTCCTGTTCCCGGGGGTGCTGTCAGTGACTGGATGGAAGGTCATCTGCTTCCTCATTTTAATTCCGCTGAACTTCCTCCCCCTGCGGCTGTTGAGTTTCACGAGCGTCATTGGCATTTTCAGCTGTTTTAGCATCGTGCTGATATTGCTCATGGACGGATTCATCAAGCCGACATCTCCAGGCTCGCTAATCGAGCCAGCCAAGACTTACCTGTTCCCTAAAAATTGGCTGACGCTGCCGCTGTCGTTTGGGCTGCTCATGTCGCCATGGTAAGTCCCACCTCCCCTCATCTCAACCAAACACACAAGTGCTAATATGGTGTGTGTTTAAGGGGCGGGCACAGCGTGTTTCCAAACATTTACAGAGACATGCGCCACCCGTATAAATATGCCAAGGCTGTCAAGGTCACGTTCTCGTTTACTGTAAGTGCTACCTCACCATATAAACAACGTAATGCGGTAAGGGGCTGATAAGGGCAGTTCATACTGGACATGACGACAGCAGTGGTGGGACTCCTCATGTTTGGCGACGGCGTGCGGGACGAGATCACGGCCAACATCCTCCAAGCAACCGGCTACCCCCGAGCCTTGACGTTCCTGATGTGCATGTTTATTTCCATCATCCCCCTGACAAAAATCCCGCTGAATGCCAGACCCATAGTCAGCACCCTGGAAGTGCTGTTGGGTGTACACAAGCAGGCGGTAGCAGAGACGTATTCCGGGCTGGTGGGGAGGTCGGCGTATTTCCGGGGGATGATGAAGGTCCTTCTCAGGGTGACTACGCTGTTTTGCTTCCTCGTGATCGCGATAGTGTTCCCCGCCTTCGACAGCATCATGGCTTTTATGGGAAGCGCTTTGTGCTTTACTATTTGCGTTACGTATGTCCATCCACCCCCCTGTTTTCTTCTCACTCACTTGGGTTTAGGGCAGGTGCTAACGAGTGACAGTCTACCCCTGGCGTTTTATCTCAAGCTCTTCGGCAAGGAAATACCCCCGCGGGAAAAGCTAGCGGCGTGGAGTATCATGACCCTCTCTACCATCTTGTCTGTGGTAGGGACGGTCTGGGCTTTCCTGCCCAAGAGCTTGATTGGCGCTGAATAAGGGTATCTCATTCGTGCTTTGTGAAATATTGCATTTGTATAGACGTGTGTGGCGTGGTCTGGATTAAATTTGTTTTGGTGCTTATGCATTCATATGCCAGCGATGTCTCTCTCTCTCCACTTGGGCAGCAAGCGCAGCGCAACTAATAGGGTATACCGTACTGGAGTTAATGGATGGCGGCGGCGTTAGTATTTTGTTTTAGTTAGCATAGAATATGGGAGGATACCTCGTGTGCGTACCTACGGAAGGTATATTTACAATTATTCATTTAGAGTTTAAAACTCGTTACGCATTACCCATTTGTCTCTTATCAAAACATCAGGTTTAAGACAATGTGCCTTTTGCTGCTCTATGCTCCTGCAGCTATACATGGATAAAAAAAAGTCCTAGGCCACCCGGAGTCTCCCGAATGAAGATATATCTCCTCCCCATGTCACGACAAGATAGATCTGTTTACGATCTAACGTTGAGTCTTGATGTAAACGATCTATCAAGCGGTACTGACTGATCAAGCGTACCTATCTCAGCTTGAAAGGTGGGGAGACAAGCTTCTTATAAGAAAGACTCGTACGTGTAGATATTAAGTCATCAGCTCGGACAGGAAGACAGCGCATTTATCAGGAGGATTTTACAAAACGAGAAACTTGTAACGACGACACCATCCCATCCCGATCAACGACCACATAGACTACATTACGATGGATAAAAACCAGAACTAACCCTATACCGACAAATAAGCAACCTAACATCCCGAAACCTACACATTACATACATACCTATTCCCAACCAAATGCAATATTCCCTAGGTTGTCCTTTTTCCAAGTCCGTAATAGTTGTCCGTTTCCTTTCCTTTCCTTTCCTATACTCAACCCCCTTTCCCACCCTCCCAGCACCCTTTCCAAAGTCAATCAAGTATCCACCCACGACCTTTTTTTCCTATGTCTTCTAAAGGTCAACCTCAATACTCGCTGCGAAGTCCGCCACATTTGGCTCCCCCCCTGCCATCTTCAACAACTCCCTCTCATACCGCCCAAGTGGTTCCTCCATGAGGGTTCTTCTCGGCGGTGCATCTTTTTCGGGGCCGACGTACTCCCAAACCCACCTGAACCTTTCCTTCCCAGTAGTCCCCGTTGTATTTGTGTTACCCGATTGCGTATCCCCACCCCTCTCCCTGTCCCCCTCCCCAACCCCCTCCACATCAACATCCTCACTCTTCCTAAGCCTCCACTTCCCCTTCAGAGCCGGCGCTGTCCACACGTTCTTATCGTTGAGCCCCAACCCCTGCAGTGCCAATCTTATCCTCACCGAGCTATGTATCCGTTCATTCGTATCCTCCAGAAACACACCTGTAGGGTCTCCAGTCTGCGGGTTGACTCTCTTATACTGCCCCGGCGTCCTTACCGTACTCGACAGGAATCTATACAGTATACTCCCCGCCTTGCGCAGAGCCCCTAATCCCCATGGGCGGATGGGGACGTTCCGATCGTAAATCTCTGCTACCGCCCAGACCTTCATCTTCCTAATAGGAGGTAACCACCCGAACAGACCAAATAAGAAGCCGCAGTCTCCGTCATCCGGTGACTCCCCAGCAACCACCAGAGCCGGGTTCGGGTCTCTGGATGTGAATGGCCAGGGAGGAAGCAACGACGACGACTGTTTATCATTTGCGGCGGCGGCAGTGTAGCGGTAGTAGTTGTCCAAACTGGCAGATATCCGGGTCAGGGTAGTCTCGTCGAATTCCACGCCGATGGAGGACAGCTGGTCCATCATCCCTTACCCACGCACACATACACACATACACATTAATAACCCTCAACAAGGGGATGAGTGAGAGTGGAGACTTACAGACGAGCGACAGATTGGCTGTGCCGCTATCCGCCCAACCGCCGCCGACGTTACCATGGTTTCCCGGGAACCAGACCTGTCTGAGCTCCGTCGTCGTCGTCGTCGTGTCCTTGTTGGCGCCGGGCGTTCGCTCCCAGACCGTGGGGCTGAACTGGGCCCTCGGCTCGTCGAGAGCCAGCGCCTGGAAGGCGTATTCCACCCGGTCCGACAGGTTAGTGTCGAAGAAGCGGTACTCGAACGTGCTTCTGGGGAGGCACAGCCATGGCACGCTGGGGATGCCCAGGCTGCCTACGGTATCCCAGACAGCTTGACAAAAAAAAAAAAAAAAAAAAACATTAGCGACCACACACAATACAATTTTGAGTAGGAGGGTGGGGGTTATTAATTACCAACGGCCCGGACTTTAATCAGCGCCCCCTTGCCGCCATCTTGATACACCCTCGTCAGGCCCCTCTTTCCCAACAAAAAAACAACAACGACCTAAATTAGCCACTCACTGATCCTGCCCATGCCACATCTTGTATGTATGTATGGTTTGGTTTGGTTAGGGTAACTTACGTCGAGCAGCATCTGCCTGTACTTTTCAGCGGCACCTTCACCCGTGGGTTTGTCAGTAAACGGCACCCCCGGAAACGGGTCTTCATATCCCGGCGTCTGCCAGTTCTCCATATCCTTAAAGATGGGGTAAAAGTACTCCATGCCGTCGCGGGTGAGCAGCCCCAGGTCGGCGATCATGCCGGCGACTGATCTGGCCGTGAATGCGCCCCTTACACATACATACGACCATTAGAAGGCCCACACATGAGAACAGAAAATATTAGGGGATGGACTTTATTTACCGGGAGAACCCAACGAGGATGATCTCGCCGCCGTCGCTATAGTTGGCGCAGACGAAGGAGTAGGCCGACCGGATGTTCTCCGAGACGCCCACGCCGAAGGCGCCGCCGCCGATGACGTCTCCCAGGGTAGGGCCGGTGCCGACTCCGGCGTGATAGTCGATGACCTGCAGCTTGCTGTCGCCGCAGGAACGCTTGAGAGATCGCGCGATCCGCGTCACGTTGGACGGCGTCTGCAGCAGCGTGGCCCCCCCCCTCCTCCCCCCGGGGCAGAACCAGGAGGGCCGCAGCGGCTTGTTAAACCCGGTATCCCTTGAAAATACATTAACATACCCCCCTCTTCTATTCGCGCAAAAAGTTCGCCGTACAAAGCCAAAAAAAAAAAAAAAAAACTTACGCATTCATCCATGTGCCATCACAGCATACAATCAGCCTCTTGGCGGGGTAATACGTATCATGTCGAGTTGCGGGCTCAGAAGCAGCAGCAGCAGCAGCCATCTTTGGAGATTTTTTTGCTCGGTATAGCTAGAGAAGACCTACAAGCCGAAACTAAAGGCTAGGCTAGGCGTAGTGAAGGTATTAATTTCCGGACGGAAGAGAGAGAGAAAGCATATAAGCATAAGCAGGAGCAGGAGCATAAGCAGGAGTAGGCAAAAGTGTCGGAGAGACTGACAAAACAAAGAGAGAGAAAAAAAAAAAAAAAAAAAAAAAAGACCGGACAAAGAATTCATGTCATGTACGCCCTAATATATGGACAAGACCCCTCAAAAAAAAAAAAAAAAAAGGCTTGTAACACGTGAGAAACAAGCCCCCCCCCCCCCTTCGGAGAGGGGGGGGGGGAGAGGGAGAGAGAGAGAGAGAGAGAGAGAGAGAGAGAGACAGAGAGACAGAGAGAGAGAGAGAGAGAGAGAGAGAGACAGAGAGGCTGTGAAAGCCTTCCCCATCTTGTACGTAAAAAAAAAAAAAAAGTGCTACATGCTGAGAGCGTCACATGAGTATGTACAGTACATACATACCTAGGCCACAAACGAGAAAAAAAAAAAAAAAGGGTCCCCGAGAGCTTTGGCTCTTCAGCTCCAGTGAAGCTTGACAGGTACCTATGGATGGGGCTAAGAGAGAAAGAGAGAAAGAATTGCGGGGGGGGGGGTGATCGTATGTGAAGGTTGTCTCAAAGACCACAAGTGTTTGTACATACGAAATGGTGAGAGAGAGGTGGACACAATAGGGGGGGGATAAACTTGGGTTGGTATCGGTGTGCAACTGAGAATGATGGCTGCTAGCTACCTAGTCAAGTCTGGGCCGTTGACGTCGAAAAAAACAATTCAGATGATATGGGGGCAGCTAATATCATCAGGAATGGGAACACCACCACCACCACCACCACCACCAACAACAACCCGTTTGCGCGCCACCAGGTTTTGCGCCATGCCGAGGACAAAGCCGCCGCCGCCGCCGCCGCCGCCTTGAAAGCGGTCGCACCGACTGTGCCTCCTTACACAGGTAGCACACACACACACACACACACACACACACAATACTTTCGTATTGTGTCCTCCTTCGGCCGCAACGTGTGAGTAATTGTTGGGTTGCAACAAGGCTGTTGGGCCAGAATAACTAACCCGGGATTTCTCTGACGCCGGTATTATAAGCATTCCAGGCTGGTGTTGAGTTATGTCTTGTGGTGTGTTACCCATTTTGATGAAGGTGAACCTGACCCCCCTCAGATCCTGTCGAAATTGGTAGCTGAGGTGAGCGACGGGCACGCACGCGGCAGGAGCGTTCCACGCCCATTTCCCAAGTTAATACCCACCCACACTTTCGGCCATCGGTATGTATCCTTCAAAGACAAAAAACACAGCGATATGTCAAAAATCCCTTGTGTATCCTCCCACAAAACGCATGGTATGGTAATAGTGAGCCAAGTGTAGTGCAAGTGGAAGTTGGAGTGAACAACCTTGCAGGGGGAACAGCTGTGATACCTAGGTCTGTCAGGCGGGCTGCGCCACGTCCAACCATCACCCCAATCAAACGTCTCTGGGTGTCACAAGGATTGGCTGCACAAGCAGCACGAGCCAACATTCCAACTGGGCCACCCCTGGGCTTGGCCTGTCCGTCATAAAAGTAGTGTAGGTCTGGGGTCAAAGGGACGGGATTTAGCGCTGTTTGACGGGAGGTCATAAGGCGTCCCATGACGCTGACAGAACCGGGTTGGCCGCGGGGTATGGAGTCCTAGAATTAGCCTGTCTGGTATCCCAACTTCAGGAAGGACGGGAAGCCCGCTTCAGCTTGGCTTTCAGCAGGCCGGGAATGGATAAAGACAGGAATGAAGAAGGCGCCATCCTGGCGGTCTGAGGAGGCTATGGACAACCAACAGTAATATCCGGGTTTGAGATAAACACCATTGACGGCATGCAAGGCTGCGCCGTGGACAGATTGCCAGCATTGAGCTTGGTCTAGTTTTGGCGTAATATCATGGCTCCCGTCCTACTAGACTTGATTCTACACCCCTCCATCGCCTGACACTTGCCGTATTTCAGGCCGTCGACGGAAGGATTGATCACGGCTCATCCTCGCCGATCACCGTCCGTCAGCCGGCAGCTTTTGTATCTGTGGTCTTGGTGCATCTCGGCGCTGCGTCGCGGACTTGGTGGAAGGATCCGTACTTCCTCCCACGAGACATCCAGATGCAGAAGTGGGGGTTGAAGACTACCCGTCTGTACCCCGCGAAACCCTACTCAGAAGACCGTTTCCCTGGACCAGTCAAGTCGCGCACACGGCTCGATCTGAGTTTTGCTTGCTTAGGTTATTTGTACCTGATAGGATGTAGCTATCCAGCGTTCTCAATTGTGTGTTTTATATTATGCCGCAGATCCATGCGCAGCTGTACCGTGAATGTTGTGATCCAGAATGTCTGAACAGATAAGCGACCAGATTGAGGCTTCTTCGTCTTGTATAGATGCATTCTTCACCCGAAACGGCCTCCCAGCCAGCACTAGAGCGCTGTGCTGGGAGTTTATCAGACACCGATGTCCTGACCTCAGCACGGCGACGGAAGCGCCGTCACAGGGTTATTGCTCTTTCACTTTCTGCCTCGGGGATGACACCATCATTCAGTTTCGTCCACCCGCACACCAGATCGATCCGGGTGTTACCAACCGTGCCCGGGAGGTCTTTGGCGACTATGCACCAGATACTCGCTTCATCGGGAAATTAAGTGTGCCCATATCAGGGGAAACGAAATCACTCTTCGTGTACACTATGTCCCGGATCCGAGGGATATCTCTCGCACAAGTAAGGTTGGAATGGCGGGCTTCAGATGTCAGAACGCGCGTGATAAGAGAGAGAGAGGAGTTGGTCAGGGGTTTCGCAGAGCTCCTGGCCCGCAGCTGGAAGAAGGCCGTCAAGCCTGCCGATCCGGACTTGCCGCACCTGAAAGGGACGGTTGGGTGGAGTTTGAGATGGCGTCTGAATAAGATGCACTCTGACCTCCCGGCACGCTTCCGCCGCACCGTAGAGAAGGTGCTCGAGCGGCTGCATGATATAGAGGCGCTCTCGTGGGTGTTGACACACGGTGACCTGGTACCTGCCAATATCATGCTCGCTCTCAATCAAGGAACGGAACCAGGGTTGAGGCTAAGCGGTTTGTTGGATTGGGCAGAGGCGGAATACCTCCCCTTTGGCGTGTGTCTCTATGGGCTGGAGGAGTTGCTCGGGGAGAGCACCACGACACAAGAGGGGGGAAATGTGGTTGATAGCAATGCGTATCCGCCACCGGGCAGTTGCTTCCATTATTACCCCGAAGCAGACAGTCTGAGAAGTTCGTTCTGGGCAGAACTGGAGACTCTCATTCCGGAGGTACGGTCCATGTGCGAAACCGTCAGACTTGCAGGTTTGTTGGGAGTGTTGCTGTGGCATGGCATCGCGTTTGATGATGGCCGTCTTGACCGCGTTGTGCAGGAAGGTGTCGACGATGAGGAGATACAGCGCTTGGACGTCATGCTTGACGGCAAATACCACAAGGAGGGTGTTTCTCGCCATGATCGCCATTATAGGCTCGAAAGCGCTCAGGTGGTTGATGAAAAAAGGGAACAACAGAAGCAACCTCGTCGCTTCGAGGCGCCAAAGAAGGAGGAAGTGGGCGGTGCATTCGGGGTTGCCTTGCATTATCAGCGACGATACGCCTGGAGACTTGACATGCTTTCCTATACTCTTAAGGGGGAAGAGTCCGCAAGGGAAAGTGGTGGTTAACATGACAAGCGGATTGGATTCTTCAAACGAGCGGGGTGATACGGGTCCATCGTTCTTTCCCTTTTCGATTATCATAAGCCCTTGACGTTGCTAGATCGGATGCTTCCTCCTGCGGATCGGGAACAGACTTGCAGGATCTGGTTAGCTTGAGGACGGCAATATATTAGACTGCCAGCTATCATGTTAATATATAATGACAATATTCATACATCAATTTGTACACAGTACTTCACTGCCTGTGCATGTCTTCTTGAATGATCAAACACTAAAAGGACACTTGGGAAGGAAGTCTGTAGGGGCTGAGACAATCTCGGAGGCACTGCATCGAGAGGGGTCTAAAGGAGGCTACAATCTCCCAAGTACATACACTGGAAGTCGAGACAGTGCAAGCAACATCCCTTCTTTGTAAGGCCGAACACGTGCGTCTCTGCGCTGGCTCTGGTTATCCATCAAAAAAGACAATAAACCCAGGTTCCCAGGCGGCACCACGTGGAGGTGCAGAGTCCGTCTTCGCCGCCCTCTCTCTGTTAAGAGAGATTTCACCGGTCGTGTCGTCAGTCCTGCGTAAGATTCGTTAGCTGTTTGGTTTTCCCGCTTCTCTAGGAATAGATGCTAGTTCATATCCAGCTGTTACAAAACGAGCAAGAAAGGTGCAGCGCCAAGATCGCAGACCCGCGTCGCCGAGAGGACATGAGCTTTGATATTTCGAGGTCGAAGGAAACAACAGTGACAACGCTGAAAGGGATAACATGGAATAAATGTGGTTCGTGACATTCCGAAACTATGTCGTAAAATAACTTAACAATGGCGAATCCACAGATATCCTCCAAAAATATTATAACTTGTTTATGTGGTGTATGTAGGTTGAATCTTCCTTGAAGACTTCCCCTTCTCTTCGTCCCCGTCGTGCTGTCAAGCCGACACCCTCCTGAAAGACATGCCGTCAGGAGGCGCGACGATCCAGACCAACTCCCCAAATTCAACAACTCGCTCGTCTCTCGCAACCAAAACAATGACGCCTTACCTGAAGACAGCCCATGACCAGGCTCTTCGTCACCGGTCAACCGACCAACCAACCAGCCAGCCGACGGTATGGGTATCACCAACGTTCCAATGCAACCGTGCAGCAGTCATATGGACAACACACTCATACCAAATGTCGAAACGACAAGAAGACCACCGAAACACATGGCCCAAGAACCTCGAGGTAGAAATAACAGACAAATGAAAGGCGCCCTCCGTCCGGCGCGCGAAGATGATGCCCGCCTGCGTCGAAAATCTAATCCATTACTGGAACCGATCCGGTATTGTATCATGGCGCGCAAGTCGTAATGCCATCCGGACAACGCCAAGGTCGATTGATGAAATCTGACACACGCCTGTGCCTAACAACACAGATCCGCCAAAGTCCATCGCTGATGCCAGCAAATGCCAGCCGTGGAGTCGTGGCCCGCACCCCCCAAAACGCCTGGAAACTAAACAGAACAGAACAGAAATTGAAAGGAAATGAGACCGAATTCTCGTAGGGAGTGGTAGATAAACATGGCGTAAGCCCAGTAGTAGGTAGCATCGTCAGTTGGCCAATGCAGGAAGATAAATGACGCCAGAAGTTAGGAGCTTTGATAGCTCGTAGGCCCCGCAGACCCTAGATTGATCTTCAATATTCGGCGAATGCTGTCCTCCATTTGGAGGATTTCTGCCGGTCGACTGTTGTTATTCACTCGAGTCGGCGTGGTTGGCCCCATGGTAGACAGAACGGACGTTTGTTGAATGCTCGTGAAGATTGATTCGCTGGCTTGATTTGCGGGCCCTGCCGTCGTCAGGAATTGCTGGCCGGTGTTGTAAGTCGGCGAGACAGCAAGAAACTTCTTCAGCTTCTCGCCACGATCCTGGACCGGCGTACTTTGCTGCTGTGGGGGTCTCTGGAAAATATCGACCGGCTTCTCACCGGACCGCGCCGCGCGAATGCGTTCGTTGAAGGGAGTCGAGAAGGCTGGTCCTATTGGTTTCCCAGGGGTACCGTCTAGTTCGACAGCCGAAATCCCACTGGATGAGTTCCGTTGCAGTGTTGGCCGACGTGATTGAAAGGCGCTGAGTCCGTTGGGCACCGTCCTAGCTTCTTGGGGAGACCGGGGCTGGAGAGGAGGCGAGAACAGACCCGCGGGCGGACCCAGAACGTTAGCAGAGCTTGCGCGTCGGGCGCGCTCCTTCTCTGCTCGGTCGGCGCGGAAGAAGAAATCCAGAGGAGACTCTTCGCTGGGACCCTCTCTGAGAGGAACATGGCGTTGCGGGGTCGGCGCTTCCGAGTCGCTGGCAGGCGGAGATGGTTCCGCGCTCACTGGCCCCGTATCCTTCGGCCCAGGGGACCCGAAGGTCTTAGAAAGGAAGCTTGGAATGGGAAGGGAGGCCGGGGCTGGGGAAGCATGGAATGTTGCGCCGGCGAAGGCAGCTGTCTTTTGGGCTGCCGACTGGGGAGGTGTTGTCCGGCCATGCCTTACCGGGCCTGGAGATGTCGAGGACTGTTTCGTGCGTGATTTGTTTCCTCCTCGAGGCTTTGACTTTGCGTTGTTGGGCTGTGTAGACGGCGGCGCGGGGCTGTTCGACGCCGACTTCCGCGGAGTATACGGACTCGCGTTAGAGAAGTCGAACGGGAATTGAACGTCAGTGGGCATGTCGTTTTCCGAGGCATACGTCTTGCGAGCAGGAGAGTGACCCCCAGGTGGGTGTCGGTTTGCGCGTCGCCGACCAGGCGTGCTTTTCTGTGGTGGAACTTGTTGCTGCATGGTGTGGACGCGGCATAAAGCCGTGAGCTGTCGAGTTTAAACCAATGTGGAGCGAAAAACAGAAGGAAGGACCGTTCGAGTCCAACGCGGCAGCCCGAACGTCAGAGAGCTTGCCTCGGATGGCAATGGAACTACGTGATCGGAGCCTGGTGGGCCGGTTTGCGACGACGGCCTGATTGGATTCTTGATCGATGTTGCGCGAGAGTAGAGTAAATAAGAATACTTGTATGGAAGATGCTGTAGTCGATTGTACTTGCTTTGCGCATGTTGCGTATGTGTGTTTCTTTTTTTTTGGTTGTTTTGTTTATCGGCGAAGTAGGGAGGAGAATGGTGACGATCGCAAGACGCATCTGAGTTGGGGCTTCCCTTGTTTTAGACTCCAAGTCAGCTACCATGGGCTGCCGCCGCGGGTGTGCCTGGCAAGTGGTCAAAGGACTGTAAAGAACTGGCGAGAGGCCCTTGCTTCCAACTCCGACAGGGTTATAAAAATCAAGAAAAAGGTTAAGATTAGCCAGAACAGGGTGCCTGCTCACAAACAGCGACTAGGGTTTATGCTAACAACTATCCGTAAGGCTTCGACGAATGAGGACTCGCTCACGCGGCGCTGCGGTCGAATGCGTGTTGGATCGTTGAATATGCGTTGTAAAGTGGCGTATTGGGAAGGCCACAAAGGAAGCTGATTCGTCGCCTGCAGTCAATACTGTGGGAAGACTTTGTGGGTGTTTATGCAACTAAGAGAGGCAAAACGCACCCTCTGATGTATATCATGGCGGGGCTACCGCATGCCCTGTCAGCCATCTGGCGATAAGCTTCGCCATCGTAGCTGCTGCTTGTGAACAAGGAAGCCGCGAAAGAAAGAGTATGTTCTTGCTTCGCAAAACATTTGAACGAGGGGCGGTTTCCATCGCTGCTGCTTTCCCAGCATATTTCGATCACTCGCTTTGTCATCCCGAATCTTGTATTACAGTTCAAGGTATTCCAACGTGCAGCTAACGCCGCCACCTGTAGGCAACCAGTCCGTCGAGACCTTGACGGCTGACATTCGATCCGCGATCCAAGCCGCGACCTCTTCAACCTTACAATAAGATTTCTCGTGCACCTTTACTATATCGTGGTCTACGATTTAAAAGGGAATCAGTTCACCGCGCACGCCGTTGAAACTACCGTCAGGACACCCACCGCTATTACCCCGCCAACACTTCCTCACCTATCATCTCAACATGGCTGATGTCGATATGACCGATGCGCCAGGCGCTGCTGCGCCAGTCTCGAAGAAGAAGGGCGGCGCGGCTGCCGATGGCGATAACAAGGTTGACGGGAAGAAGCGGTTTGAGGTCAAGAAGGTAAGGGAGGTCCGACAGCTCCGTGGATGTCGCGCTGACACTGTGGTTAGTGGAACGCGGTAGCCTTGTGGGCTTGGGACATTGTTGTCGACAACTGTGCCATTTGCCGGAATCACATCATGGATCTCTGTGGGTCACTCGCATCACTTCTGCCCTTCGGAAAATGTTGCTAATGACCTCTTTCTGCAGGCATCGAATGCCAAGCCAACCAGGCATCCGCTACCAGCGAGGAATGCACCGTGGCATGGGGAATATGCAACGTAAGAGGACCTCTCGCCTGCCTTCGTGCTGTGTGTTGTGTTGTGGACTGTTCACTGACTGGGGTGTAGCATGCATTTCACTTCCACTGCATCTCTAGATGGCTAAAAGCCCGCCAAGTGTGTCCACTCGACAACAGAGACTGGGAGTTCCAGAAATATGGAAAATAAAGATATCACGCGCTGCAAGCGGAGAAGAGACCTTCGCCAAACGAAGTAGTACGAAAAGGGCATGACGTGGGATCACACTGGAAGGCGTGTGCATTCCGGGGTTCGGATCATGGCATCCGGCACGAGCATCGATCCCAATAGACAGCTCTGTATAAGCATAGTTCTTTTGATGCCTTGACTTTCTAGCTTATCGCAATCCAATCATCATGTTGCCCGCTTCCTATGCCTCCAACGCCCAACCGTTTGTTGTGCATCATCTAATGGCTTTGTCGCCCATGATCAAGTTCTGCGGTGGTATGCCCCCTCCTACCGGTAGCCATTTGACTGGGTTTCGATTGAAGAATGGCCAAGGCGGAACGACAACGAGGAAGGTTAATGCGGTGCCACCGAGCGCGACGAATACGGTCAGCTTGATGTCCTGCAGGAAGTATCCAACGAAGAATGCAATCGCCTAGCTTCCTGTTAGTCCCCAGATTCGTTGCTAGAAACGTGTTCCCAGACGTACCCCGACAATTGACAAGGCGAGATTGACAGTGAGCTCGGCCAGCCTCTGGCCCTCGAAGTCCTTCGCAAGTGTTAGCCAACGCTGATGGGGACGCTTGCGTGGAGAGTAGACACGAACAATTTGGCCCTCGGCCACGTCACGGATTTGGTCTAGAATATGTTCAGCCATCACGACGTAGCTTCGAGAGGGCAGGTTCGCTGGTGACGATGTTAAGTAAGTGGTTGCCGGATGAGTATCCGAATTGTTGCCCTGCGTCGAGACAGTCGAGTTGATACCCGCTAGATAAGGTTGATGATAGCACCGGAGTGGATCGCTCCTACGTGGCTTTTGGGACCTTGAGTCTCCAACTTGCAGCCCGCAGCCAATAACAAAGATGCACAAGGGCCCACTTCATGTCACTGTCAGTGCCATGCCCAGCTTCACGTGTACAATCCGCAACCCCTGTTTATGAGGCTGAAAGAGTGAAAGAGTCTACGTGCATACGGATACCTTTGTCTTTATGTAGGCACGAAGAAGTCAGTGTATTATTAAAGCAAGTGCCGGCAACTATTGTTTTTTTACATCGTGATCGCAAGCAAGGAATAAGGCACTCAACACTTCACAACAGTACCGTCGAGTCTTCTGAGTGAAAGTCCCATTCTGGCAGGTGCCATCTCTAGACCTTGAATATCCGCTGCCTCGTACCTGGATTCAGTGGAGGCATGGCGGGCTTCAAGCTTCTGATGACTAACAGGGCCGACGCTAATGGCAAAGCTTTTTCAGAACCTGGAAGCGCACCACTGTCAAAGCGGGTCCGGGCTTTATCTGATGCGCACTTCCAGACGAACAAAACCCTCAATTATTTTTCTAGAATGTTTTTAGAGCGACATCATCCTCTGTCGATCTGACTGGAGAAAGAGTCTTGTTTTTCTCCATCGTTCCTGCGACTTCTGCTTTTTATGTCCAATAGTCGGTCCGAAGACTCACAGTGGCGTAATCTAGAGCCCCTGAGACCGCCTATCAAGCAAAAACGTCATATAACGGGTGATCCCAGCTCCAGCTCTTCCCGACACATCCTCAATCACTCACAGCAAAATCTCACTCATCTGGCACTTCTCATCGAAGGAAAATAGCATCACTTCGCGCTCTTTTCGCTAGTTTACCCTTTTTTCACAAGAACCGATCGTGACAGCACAACGTTGAGCAGCGGCATTGTCGTCTGCGCGGATTTCGGAGTTAGGGTCGCACGGCGCAGCAAACATCCTGCTTTCTCGACAAGTCACCAAGTTGGCGGGCCTCATCTGTGATCAGATCTCTTCCGTTCGTTCGCTCCTCGGTCCCAGCTTCTGGTACAGTGGAGTGAACAAGAAACCCCCATAATTGGATCGCGACCGACGCGACCATTTTGACCATCATAAGCACATCATTTTTTCAGCACCAGAGTTATTCACCTGACAGCGCTCGGTAAGGACGAACGTCGACTTCATTATCAGTCGTCGCCAACGAAAAACCTCTGCGGACGGCTGCTGGCCGTTCGCTGCCTCCCGCTGGTGCTGTGCAAATAGATCACGTACGCCCAATATGCGAGCCGACTAAACAAACCCTTACCAAGGGCTTCCCAAGCTACTCTCCTAGACCCTTCACCTGCCACAAGGTGAAGACATATCAGACGCCCTCAACATAGAAACCAGCCCTCTTTAAGAACCGCAACAATGTCCGACCACGAAGAAGTCGTTGGAAACTCGGGGTACTCGACCCCGGTCCCAGAACTCGACGACCACCGCAACCAGTCCGCCTCGGTCCAGCGCCCGGACCGGCCCCGTCGAGGAACTTTTGATTCCCTTTATGGTGCCCGCCAAGTCGGGTCTGGGAGTGCTCATGACGACCCGTACGCAGCCACGCGGGTTCGCGACTTCGAGGAGGCCGTGAGCGATGAAGATGCCCCGGATGATTCGCCAATCTTCCTACGCAGCCGACGGCCCACTGTCGAATCCGTCCTGGAGCACCGATCCGTCTCGCCGCCCAACTCGGTCAAGGCTTTCGCTGAAGCCCGTAGACGGGAGCGCGAGCTGTCCTTTTCCGAGCCAAAGCCGGATCGCCAGACCGAAGAAAATGAGCTTCAGCGAGCCATGTCCATCGCCAGCCGCCAGAGTTACCGTAGCAAGCCTCGCACTGTAGCGGACGATGTCGCCAGTCTCGCTACCAACAAATCGGCGGAGGAGGACGTTTGCTTCCCGCTGCAGGACGAGCGGAGGGGCGACAGACTGCACATCGACTTCGATTTCCTTGAGAGCTTCATCAAGGCCGAGAGTGAGGCGCGCCAGGCTGCTCGTCATGCCTCGGATGCTAGAGCGTTCCCTGATGTCCGAACCCAATCGGCCCGCTCAGATGGTGTGCCTCAGTTGGTGACCCTTGATGGCGACATCTTCGATGCTCCATTCGACTCGGACAATCAAGAGAAGAACGAACTCGCGGAGGAGGCCCAGCCGCAGGCCAGGGCAGCTCCGCAGCAGCAACTCGATCCGAGCCGAGTTAGCTTCTTTTCCTCGGCTTGGGAGTCGACCATCCACGCTGCGGACCTCGAGGGTCTCGTTCTGCCAGGAGAGGACATCAGAGGGCTTTTCACCTTTCCCAGGGGAGAGACGGATGGTGTTTGGTGGCTCAACATGAACAAGCCGTCCGAAGAGGAAGTTCGTGCCGTCTGTCGAGCCTTTGGCATCCACCCCCTGACCATTGAGGACATTACTACTCAAGAGTCTCGGGAGAAGATCGAGCTGTTCCCCTCGTACTATTTTGCTTGCTTCCGGTCTTTCTACGTCGAAGTCGATGAAGAGACGCAGGAGAAGGAGTACGTGCCATTCAACCTTTACGTTGTCGTATTTCGCGAGGGTACTCTCAGCTTCAGCTACGCGAACAACTCCCACGCCTCTCATGTGCGGAGAAGAATCACTATGTTGAAGGACTATGTCTCGTTGAGCAGCGACTGGATCTGCTACGCGTTAATGTGAGATTTGCATTTCTCCCTCTCCCTTTCGTTTGAGCAGTGCTGACAAGCTATCTCAGCGACGATATTGTCGATTCTTTCGCTCCTGTGATCGGCCAGCTCGAGGCCGAAACGGATCTTATTGAAGACGATGTGTTCGTTGCGCGTTCAAACGATATGGCCGGGTTCCTGCGCAAGATTGGCGGTGCCCGCAAGAACGTCATGGGTTTGATGCGACTGCTCGGGGGCAAAGCCGATGTTCTCAAGGGCTTCACCAAGCGCTGCAACGAGAACTACAAGGTCACGCCGCGTATGGACATTGGTCTGTATCTTGGCGACATTCAGGATCACGTTGTCACCATGATGACCAACCTGGGCCACTTTGAGAAGATGCTATCTCGCGCCCACAGCAACTACTTGGCGCAGCTCTCCATTGATAGTATCACCCAAGGGACGAGCACCAACCGTGTTCTTAGCAAGATCACGTTGCTGGCCTCCATCATCGTGCCGCTGAACGTTGTGACCGGTCTGTTCGGTATGAACGTCCCGGTTCCCTGGCGCGAGACGGATAACCTGAATGCCTTCCTTGGTATTCTGGGCTCTCTTCTTCTGTTTTGTCTCGTCTGCGTCGGGTTTGCCCGGAAGTATCGGTATGTCTGACAGGTGGGAAGGGGGACGTTTCATAGCAGATATAGAGAGGGTGTGGAGGGGATCAATGCCGTGAATGCTGGTTATGAATCGTGTTTTGGAATGGAAACTCATGCGCTACAGAAAGAGCGGGTAATGTAGGACACGATTGACAAAAATTTAGCTAGTATAGAGTTGCATGATCCCTTGAGTAAAAAAAAGAGAAAAGTACTTGGTTTTCTAGAATCTGTCGTACAAATTTCTGTAATCTTCGTTACCCAAGGTTCTGGCTGGCAAAAGGGGTGTGCTGGTCCGGAGGTGGCCGGGCTTAGAAGCTGCAGACCGAAAGCTATGACCTAGACAAAATCAATTGGTGCATTGCTCTCATTGGCCGCTTCACCGAGACGACCGGGGGTACCCGTTACGAATCTTTTCCAGAGTTCATAGCTTCAGCACTCTAGTCTACCTACCAAACAACCAAGATTAACGCTTCCGTGTTCCAAAGGCAAGCACACCCAACGAATAATAATAAGCGATATAATGGACTCAGTACCCAGCATCGAGCAGTCCGACTTGGACAGGCTGAACGACAAGGACAAGGGCGAGCTGCGCCAGTTTATTACGAATGAGCAACAGCGCACGCGGATACAGGCTCGTAGGTGTCCTTCCTTTTTTTTTTTTTTTTTTTTTGTTTCCCCCCTTCGTTGCGATATTTTCTCTGGGGTCATTATTCTCCCGTTTTTGCGCCCCCGTTTTTCTAGTCTCTCTCTCTCTCTCTTTTTTTTCTGGTTTTGGTGGTCAAAGTTCAGCATTCAGCGTTTGTTTGGTTCCTCCCTCCCTTGCTCCCCTTCCTCCCTTGCTCCCTCTCTCTCTCTGCACGAATTGGAGTCTTCCTCACTGTGAACGGAGCCGGTAAAAAAAGGGGGGGGGGGGGGGAGATGATACAAAACAAAAACAAAAGGAAGAGAAACACAACGCAGAGAAAACAGAAACAGTGAAAAGAGAGAGCAATCAATGCGCTAACGTTACCAAAAAAATTGATCTCTGGTTTTTGTAGAAACACACGGCCTGACAGATATCTGCTGGAAGAAGTGCGTCACCGGATCGACCGTCAAGAGCGGCACGCTCGATAAATCGGAGTCGGGATGCCTCGAGAACTGCGTCCAGCGGTTCCTCGACGTCAACTTGACGACCATGAAGCACCTTGCTAGCATGCGTCAGCAATAAAACAACAACAGCAACACACATATACACCTACGATAAATAAAAAAATAAAAAAACCCGACCGGCCTGAAACGACGACCCCTTCCGCAAACCCCCAAGACAAATCAGATATGGTGAACGAGACACCGGGGAGGGGGGGCGGGGGGGGAAATCAACCACATAAAAGACAAAACGCGAAGCGGTCGGTGTATAGAAGAGCAAGAGGGGAAAGGATAGAAGTATAACAGGGAGGCTTTGTCATGTACAATACGAAAAGTGGGAGACGGCGGGGGGTATGCTGGGAAGCACGCTGGTATAACGTTTGTACTCTACTGTCTGTTGGGAGCGGATGTACCATGTTGTACGAGTATTTAGGACGTTCTCAAGGGGGCGGTTAGTATCTCGAGCTACCTTAAAAGAGACAATATAGCTTGTACAATTATATATCGAGTTACGGAACTCTTTTATGACTTTGACATGCCAAAGAACGGGCATGTAGTATTCCGTGATAGCAAATTGTGGTCTACGAAAAGTATAAAACAGCAGGGTCACAAGTCACTCAGCACGCACCTCACAGCGAAGTCAAATGACTGAGAAGGGCGGAAAGCTCTATTCTTTTTCATTGCCGGATCATCATGGCCCACATATCATGAAGCCTAGGTATCTCTTAAAACGCCAAATGACGAAAATGCAATCCGTATCCCTTTCCCTCCCAAAAAAAAAAATTTTTTAAAATTTTTTTTTCCTTCTCAGACATTACCCCCTTAAACAAGAGCAAGCTTGGTGGCGGCAATGTCGAGAGCGTCGACATCAGCAGTAAGGCGAGCGAAGGCCTTCTTGAGACCATCGGGCCGGATGAGGGTGTTGATCTTGATGGTGTCGATGTCGTAGAGCTTCTTGAGGGCCTGCTTGATCTGGGCCTTGTTGGCCTTGACGTCGACGATGAAGACGAGGGTGTTGTTCTCCTCAATCTTCTTCATGGCGCTCTCGGAGTTGAGGGGGTAGAGGATGATCTTGTGCTCATCGAGGCGGGGCGCGTGGGGGATGCTCTTGGTCGGGTACTTGGGAGCACGCGAGAGCTGGAGGGTCTTGGGCCGGTGGAAGGTGGTCGAGTGGCGGACCTTGGTCTTCTTGTGGGAGTGCACCTAGTACGGAGTCAGTATCTAAATTTCGCGCTGACGAAGACTGGGACGATCGGAACTCACACCCTTGAGGGCGGCCTTAGCAGCAGCCTGGGCCTGCTTGGAGCCCTTGGGAGCCTTGGAGGCACCGCCTATTGAGAGAGAGAGACACGCATCAGCAAATGCAACCGCTCTTATTAAAGAACTCGCAATGTCTGCTATTGCATGGGTGATGCATCATCACCTCCTCGCCATTTCTGGCAGAGAGTGATGATTCCGCGCGCATTGAGCGGCGGGCAGGACAAGTTCGTTATGGGAAATCCATGGTGGTGTCAAGTACCTTTCTTTGTGTCCTTGGGGGCCATTGCTGCTGCTGCTGAGCGAATTCTGCTGTTGGTTAGTGAAGAATTCGAAGTTGTCGTCAGTCGCCCAGATCAAGAGGAGGAAAAAGAGGGTTTGCGATTTATTATTTCAGAAAAATTGTGTGCGGCCAGTGGTGTGGCTCGTGCGTGGTGTGGCTCGTGCGTGGTGGGCTCTCTTCCCATTGAAATCTCTGTGCGAAGTAACGCTGTCGGGGTGTGCGGGGGTACTTCGTAGTTAGTCTCAGGACCTCAGACCAGCTGTGGCGTAGTCTCAGCAGCTCAGACTAGTTGTGGCGCTGAATTCTGCATGTATTCGTACCTTTGAGAGGTCCATTGTGAGGTCCATTGTGATCAACCCCCGAGCCGGCCCCCCCCCCCACCCACATGCTTTAACCAATGGCATTTCCCCATTGCGCAAAGTGTACCCATAACTCTTCTCAGCAGCCATAAGCAGCCACGTCCAATTCCAGCGACAAGCAGGTCAGTTTTGAAGCTTCAAAGCAGCGCAGTGTAACTTGCGAAAAATTAAGCCCTTCGCGTTCCAAAAAAGATTCTTTATCAAGCTCCTAAATGGCAGAGCTCCAGCGCATAGAGTGCAGTTTTTTGCATCGCGAAAAGGGGTCTATTTGCTTCACAACTCGTGGTCAAAGAGGACGTGTTTGGGGATCACAATGGATCAATCAGGGGATCAAAATATAGCATTTGCGTTTAACAGAATCTTAGTCTATAATTCTAAAGACTAATTCCGTTAATCGTGCTAAGAAATTGAGCTTGCTCACGCTTAAAGGGATGTCGGCGGGAATTGTTCTTTACGCCTTCTATATGAAGAGTTAACTTGGCACCCCTTAGCGAGATAACTTCGTCATCATCACGCATTCTTCATAAAACTCGCTGTGCCTGGTTATCGCCATCGTCCATTCAACACCCGGGGCTGAGTAGGTGCCTGTTATTTCTTTACCTCTCTCTCGCGCTCACACTACATATATCTTCTTCATTTGTCTTCTGGCATTTCGTCGCTAAGCGAGATGCATTCTGCGCCGCGGCTTTCCGAATCGTCCACGCCGGATCCAGGTCTGACTGCGACAACAGCTAACGGCGGCCCGCCCCAGACCATCACCGTCCCTGGAAGCTCGGTGTCGGTGTCGGTGCCGGAAGACTCACAGGTAAAGCTAGAATGCAACCCCCAGCTTAATGCGCCGCTGGAAAATCTCCCTCCTGAAATCCGGCTTCAGCTCCTTTTTACATTGGGACTTGCAGAGCTACGTGCCTTGGTCTCCGCGTCTCCTGTCTTTCACCAGCAGTATGTGCTAGATCGCATGTCTGTGCTTCGTAGATGTTTGGAGACGACGTTGCGTAGCGTTACCGCCGACGCTTTTGCCGTCTATCAGTCCGGGTCGCCCGACTTTCCAAAAACGCACACTAATGACATGGTCGCTGAGTTCCTCGAGTCCCACCAGCGCCGACGCTCTTCGACCCAATATTCGGGTTTCACTGAAGCCCTTACCGAGAATGAAGTCGTAGGCATGGCTGCCTTCCACTCTTCTATCATCGAGCCCTTTATGCAGCACTACAGCAGCTGGGCGCTGGCCAATCTTGAGAATAGTGCTAAAGACTCACAAAATCACGGGCCTTTGAGTGAGACGGAGGAGATACGGCTAATGCGCGCCTTCTATCTCTTCCAGCTATGCTGCAACATCTTTGGCCCGGACCGTCGCGAGGAATACTGGGTATCGGCCATGAGTCCCGAGCATGACATCTTCTACAAACTTTTCGACATGGTCGGGCCTCGGCAGACCGAGGCGGCACACTGCATTTTCACCTTTGCTAAGGAGAAGTATAGGGAGATCCTTCGCGACATCTACTGGGATGTACATAGAAAGAACCCAAAGTTCGGCGGCCGGCGGAGCGAGGGCCTCCCGGTGGATCCGGATGGGGCGTTTGATGCTCTAGATAATGGCTGTTAGTTTCACGCCTCTTCCTTAAATATGACTAACCACATCTTAATAAAATAATAGGGGAAACGGATGAAATCATAGAGGCAACAGCCGCGCGTGGCCTTAAGCTGCTGCACACTGTCGTCTTTAAGATCAAGGACCACACGCACCTCGTCTCGACAATGCAGCAGCACGTAGCGCCATGCGGCTCCTTGGAGTACGACCTGACTCGACGCTATTATCGCTCAGACCTCATCCGCCGCTGGGGGTTCGTTATGTGGGATGCGCCGCGACTTGCGCGCACGGGCTTGAAGGAGATCTTAGCGCAGGCGGTGGACTGGGAGGGCGAGTGGGACGACGAGAGGGGTGACAACCCCCTAAAGGATGATTACTCGTCGGCTGAGATAGAAATGTTTACTACACTCTGATCCTTGAAAGTTCGTTAGTTTGTGACTTCCAAGCCTTAAGCGAGAGACTAAAGACTGCCCAGAGCCAATTGAATTATCTGAAAATTGTTAAGGACCAGGGCGAGACAGAGAAGAACTGATCGGTAGGTATAATAGCTTTAATTGTAGGCTTAATTTGTGATCGTTGCGAGGTTAATTGGTTGAGTTATAGGTGTAATCGTGGTTGTATGTCAGATACAGAGGGCTTAAGATATAAGTTAAAAAACCGACTCCCCCCGGGAGTCGGCTAATCTGTCACATTCTGACTCAGCCGGCGAGTAGATGTTCTGATGTTCTGGTGATGCTACAATTTATAATAGTTGGGCGTGTTGGAGGTGCAGCCGCTTTGTGGTCAAAAGTCGCCGTAGGCTCGGGGATGGTGGTAGGGTCAATATAGCGGCTGGTTCGACGGGGAATTGAGGTATTATTACCATGCGTTCGTGAATTCGCTGTGCTACTATAGCAAGTGTTGGGGAACAGCACATAACTTCCGCATTTGCTTAACGTTCTTTAGATTACCCATCCAAGCGAGGAACCTCCAGAAGAACACCGAAAAAACATGTCTTTATGCTAATTTAAGGGAGTGGAAGCAGGCCATGTAATGGCGCACGCAAAAACAACAGGGAACAAAACAACTTGAAGCAAGACAAAGGCAGCACTGCTGACTGACACAGCCAAGTTAACCTACAGTAGAAGAAACGAATTCCCCCTCCTCCTCCCAGCCAAGTCCGAATCAAGTATTATTCAACAATTTGAGGATTAGCTGCGCGCGAACACACAACCCAAAGCGCTGTTGGCTATTAGCGATGGTCATTTAGTCTTGGGTATAAAAATATCCATACCATCGTAATTAAACAATATTTCATCAAGGGCGCCCTCGCCACTTTGAATTACATTTTCTGCCTGTTCAATATGGCCTCTAATCGATCTAATAAAGCTGAACGCATTTGGGTGCGCTTTGTCGAATGAAAGCCGTCCCTCGGCCGCGCTACGTAGAGAGAAACAAAGTCCGTTAGCTAGGCCTGGTATAGCGTTGGACAGGGAGTGTAAATAGACGGCAAGTCCCATATGAAAAGCATGAGGAGGACATACATACCTCACTGCGGCCTGACCCCATGCAACAGCCAACCTCGCGCGCTCTAGGTGCTCCTCAGCCGTAGGATTGGACCAAGTCGCCTGCCGGTATAGCACATAGAGTTTGTGGGCTGCCCCGTGCGCCTGAGCAAGTCATTTGTATTCGTCGTAGGCCGCCCGAACTTCTGGCGGCCAGTCGTTCACCTCTGGTGCGTACTCTTCAGGGTCGACGGTGGCCAGCCAGGCCTTATGAGCGTCCACGACCCTCCGTTGCCGCTCCAGCTCAGCGCTGATGCGGCTGGCCAGCGATAGCAGAGAGGGCACCGAGTTGATCGTTGCTGTTGAGTCGACTGACGACTCTGGGGTCCCCGAGTTACCCGTATCGCGTGATCGCGCTGAATCATCACCTCCATGAGAGTGGCCATTGCTTCCGCTCACAGCTGTAGGAAGGTACGGCGTTGTGGGATAGTCTTCTAATGGCACCTAGAAGCGCATTAGAATATGGTAACGCTTTCAAGGGGGGGCAGCTCAGTTGCCAGCAGGATCATCTTACCGGGTGAGCGGGAGACGTCGGACGAGATGGAGTTCGCGGTCCTTGTCCATGTGAAGAGTCCGCGAGCCCACGCTGGGTTGAACTGGTACACGAATTGCTCATGTTTGCAGGGTTGGCTTCCAATCCACCCATTCCACCAGGAGCCGAGATGTATGTATTGGCGGCCGGCCCACTGAAAAGGGGTATGGGTTGGTCAATACCGTTATCGCTTGGATGTGTGGACGTTCGTGAACTATGGCAGAGGCCCACTTCGAGCTCAAATCTGAAGTTATTCACACGGAAGCTGATAGGGGTTCGTGCTTAGTTATCCAGAGAGAAGACTGCTGCTTGAAGGATGAAGAGAACTGGCGAGGAGAGGGACTGATCATGTCTATATATGCTTGACGCGGATGTTGGGTCAGCCGCCAATGATCTAATGGCTAACCAGCGTATTTGTTTGTTAATTCTTCTTTGACTTCATTTTCTCGTTTGCTAGCTATTTGATCGGACCCGTTATTAACTGCATTGTCTGGTTGTCGGGTTGCCGCCATTCAGCTGTGCCAACACCCGGCGGGCAATCAGTTTGACTGCCCCTGACCCGCCCGGCGCCCCTGTCCGGACCGGAAAATCCAGTTCCGCTGCGTTTGTACACCACCTGCTTCCATCGATTCCGACCGTCTATGAACAAATTGGCTTGAGATGGCTTCAAAGATTGATTGGGGGAAAGTGGACGGGTACATAAGTATCGACGTCCACCCGTGGATTCAGAGAACTGAAAGCCAACCCTGCATGTTTGTAGCGGTCTGAGAGCAGGAAGAAGTAGAGAAAGAGCACACGGCGCGCGTGATAATTAAAACAATGACAACAAGGCTGTCGACTTATGAAAGCATGGGGTAGAGGTGATTGCCGTTGATAAAGAGACTGAAGATGTAAAACGACTGGCAACTTGAGAGCATTTGTCACTTGCTATCACTTCACTTTGTTATTCACTGCGAAACCAAGCGAAAATCGCGAACCATCGGATACCGGTGGTTTGACGTTATCTAAGGCTCTGCTGAAATTGCGTGCGTTCCGTTAGTTTAATAACAGCTATCAACGGAGGGGCTAGCTATGGACTGCCACCAATACACCACTTTCCCAAGATGGAAGGTGGTCTATGCGCAACACACCTGCCAAACCCAAGCACGAATGCAGGACATTGTTAACAAACGCGAACGCGGCCATTTATCAGGCAAACCCGTTCTTCCTTTCTTTTTTCTACCATGAATGGATATACCAATTGATACTATTGTATGCGCAGTGGCCAAAACGGCTGAAAAGTCAGACCCAGGCACTGCTCGGCCAGATTCAAGGGTGCGCAGAACTTCGAGATATGGCTGCAAGGACTGCGGTGTATCTCTTTGTAACAGCGATGATTGTCGGTACAAGTAGCAGGGGCAAAATTAGTCAGGAACCAGCCAGAAATTGAAGTATTCTGCAGCGCTGGATTTTAATTGGGTGCATCCGTGTCGTGCACGGACATGGTGTATTGGTGGCAGTCCATAGGTTTCCTTTTTTAAAACGTTTTGCGTTTTGCGTTTTACGTTTTACCCGCCTGCCGTGGATGGGACTTCTTCAGCTTAGAAAGTGGAGCCCGAACTTTTGCGGGGACTTGCACAAGCTGCTTGCAGGTTCAGTTCAGAGTCTCAGCTTTAAAGCTGAGAGTCTCAACAGCATGATATTGGTTTCGGCAAAATGGCGGCCACCAAGAAGAAGCGGCCGCAGAAGAACTTAGCTGCCGGTCGTCCTCCAACCATTCAGAAACCAAAGTCCATCTCGAGGAAGACAACCAAGACTATCATCAACAAGCTTCACCTTTTGGAGAAGAGGAGACTGCAGGCGAAATCCAAGGGCGACAAAAAGGAGGAAGACGCCATCAACGCTGAAATCGAGGAACTGGGTGGTCTAGAGAAGTACCAGCAAGCAAGCCTTCAGGGCCAGAGCGATGATCGCGGGGGAGACAGTTCCAGGGTTTTGATGCAGTGGCTCGAGCCATGTGTCCCCTTACGCAAGGACGCCGCGGCAAAAGGGGCTGCTCGTCTCCGCATGTTGGAGGTCGGAGCTCTCAGCACCCACAACGCGTGTTCAAAAAGCGACATGTTCGAAATCGAGAGGATCGATCTGAACAGTCAGGGAGAAGGCATTCTGCAGCAAGACTTCATGGAACGGCCGCTGCCCAAGGATGACTCTGAGAAGTTTGACATCATCAGCCTCTCATTGGTACTCAACTTCGTCCCAGATCCGAGAGGCCGTGGAGAGATGCTTCTCCGCACGCTTCAGTTTCTGCACAAGCCACAAGGACGTTATGGCGACTCGCAGCCGTTGAAGTCGTCCTTCCCCAGTCTCTTCTTAGTCTTGCCCGCACCCTGCGTCTCAAACTCCCGCTATCTGGACGATGGGAGGCTCATCGACATGATGGAATCAATGGGCTATGTCATCGCGGCGTCCAAGACGACGCAGAGGCTGGTCTACTACCTGTGGAAAAGGGAATCTGCAAGTGTTTCGGTGGAAAAGCCGTTTCCGAAGAAAGAGATACGGTCGGGGCCAACTAGGAACAACTTTGCGATTGTTGTGGGGTGACTGTCTACCAATGGCTCCGGGGCCTCGTGCGGCTCCGCGCCAGAAGAGCCAGCCGCCATCATCCTAGGCTGTTCAAGGAGGAGTCAAGGAAGGTGCCCGAGGTCACACGCGCTACAGCGGCATCGGCCTCATAGGTAGTCAGAACAGGCCTGCGTATAGTCCGTCAGGCGGCACTCGCTGGCATCCACGCGGGCTCGCTCCTGGTCACTCTGCATTCGAGGCTACCGGCGTAGCTCGGTCGCCTCGGTCTCTAAAGTTAGGACGACGGGAATACAATCAACTCCTGTTACTGCTCAATCTCCCCTGCCTTCTCAGCCGATACAAGAAAACTCTGCGACATGGCCCTGGGTAGACCCTAGCTATCGGGCAGGCCTCCTCGGCCTTGCTTGTCTCGGCTCAGCCCAACAACTAGTCACATCGTTTCTCCAGTGTTATGCCGCCGGGTCGTCGATTCTCTCCCCGCCACGCCGGGTGCAGGCGAGCCGCAGCGGAATCCCGCGAACGCTCTGTTCCGCCAAAGCATCGGACGGGGCAGCTCTCTCGAGCAGTCCTCATCCAGCTGTCACGACGATCGTGATACCCTTCGGGGCGAGGAAGTGGTCAGGCTCAGACGATACACAATCAAGGCTTGCTCCCATTTGTTTATACAACAATCATGACTGGGATTGGGTTGCCCTCAAGCAAGGGCCATCCTGCCTCGGCTGTTCCTTGTGGGATCGGGTCGTGCAGCAAACAAGGCGACCCTCGCTTTGCGCGGTTTCTCCACGGAATCGTGGGGGTTGGGCCGTCACGTACAGACTCCTGGCTGCGACATCCCAATCACGCATCCCAATGAGAGCTTGCAGGGCTACATCCGGCTTGTCCAAACCGTCGAGGGAACCCGGCTCGCTGTCCCCCGAATAGGCTTCTGTTTCCGGTAGCACACTTAGTAATTGGACTTTGAGGCCATGGTAAGCGACCCGGTGCCACGTCTTGTTGGGCTCTCTTTAGTTACTGACGATCCATAGCGTCGGTAATCGATCACTCTTTTTGCACAGACTCTATCTCGCGCCGGTCTGTGCTTGCTTAACTGATGTGACGGGCTGGGTTATCTCACCCCGGCAACCACAGCGCGACCACCATTTTCACTCAAGCGCCGCAGCCTCCCGTTCTTGCATCCACCCAACCGGCAACGCACAGTGCAGTCCGGCTAGACTTACACGGCAACCCGACCCCAAAAACATCGAACCACTTGACTAAATGTCTTGCAGCCAGCTGGAGTCAGCTGGGACATACGGGCCCGCTTTGGGGAAGTCGGGGATTTCAGGGTACAATCGGAAGGGGGATCAACACACAGTGGCGCGCTTTTTTTTGGGGGGGGTCATGCGACACTTGTCTCCCGGGGTCTTCTGGGCATTCCCGTCGGGGACACACACAGCATCTTCTCAACAGATCCGGTACAAGTCTTGTCTTGGGATACACACGCGGCAATACGAGAGCGCTTGTGTGCAGCTAGCACCGAGGGACTGTGATACCAATTCCGGGGTTTTCTTGCGGGGAATAATGTTTTCGAGGATTGTCCGGCTCAAGCGATCATCCCCACCACCCACCACACTGTTCACTACAAGAACCGTGAGGAATCACTTGGCCGTGCACCACGCTACTGGGCTTGGGGATATCTGCGGGGCGGAACTACTCACGGCACCCGATGGAGGAGGAGGAGGATGAGTCGTGCAGTGTAACCCCTCTCTTTCCCTGACGTTTATTGTGCTACACTGGTAATGTAGACTACTTATGACGGCTACGGGCATCTGGGATATTCCCATTCCAATGCGAGGCGTGCTGTAATCGTCGTGGAGCATTAGACGAATATAGCAGCTGGTGGGCCGCGCCAATACGGAGTTTCATTCCACTACACAATGGGCTAGTTGTGGTGAATGCCCAGATCGACTTCTCTCTCTGACTACTGCTACCCGAAGCTCCCGGCATTGTACTGTATGTATGTACATGCACACCTGCCAATCACTATTCTTAGACGTGTCGTCAGTGCCTATCAGGGTAGGACGGTCTAGTTTAGTATAGTTGGTGTTATGGATACATAGGTAATAGAACTAGCAAAACACTTTGCCCATTTGAGGTACGGACGCTTGTTATTATTATTATTAGCCTAGGTAGGTCAGTCTATCCTCAAATTCAAGAAACTTGTCTTGCCGGCAGTGTGCCCTTCGCTCTCGGCTCTTCTGACGAGAAATGTGCTCTAACGATTTGATAAGAGATACAAATACCACGAGCACAGGATAGGTACTCTGGGAGGACGCTACCGAGGTATTAAAATACTGTATATATCTTTGTCCCTCCCCCCTTCAGGCCTCCCGATAACTACCCGTTTCGCCTGCTGCAACTGTTAGGTAGTTCCCTGAATGCAACACTAACTAACTAGCAACTTGTGTTGGTAAAAGATCATCAGTGTTGCCGGGTGTGCCTTTTCCTTTCGCCTTTCCGTGTATTGTGTGTATGTACCAGGAACCCGCGTGATGTTTTAAATCTACCGAGTATTACCTGCGTTGTGGACAGGGGCCTGGATTGGATGATAAAGTGGTCAGATGATGCTATATAGGTAGTATACCTTAAACCTAAACACCTATTAACAACTAATAACCTCCACATTCCCCCATTCTTTTCCCACCAGGCCATCATCCCATCACTTCACTCATCACAACTCTCGGGCCAACAAGCACAAGCACAAGCACAACTTCCCCAGCACTCCCCAGTTCCCTTTTCAAAGCTTCCCACACAGTGTGCCAGCCAGCCAGCCAGCCAGCCACACACACTCGCGCTCTTGCACCCATCAAGATTACCGTAGTCGAGAGGGGGGGGGGCGGCGAAGCAAAAGGGGTGGCTGGGCCATTTGCGCTTGGGCTTGGGGCTTTCCCCGGATTCTTTCTATGAGGGGGGGGGGGGGGGGGGGGCCGCAAAGGAAAGGCTAGAAAAAGGCGGGGGCGCATTGGCCCGGCAAAACACCCAAAACCCGAAAACTATTATTTTGTGTATACCTAGTTAAGCCCG